>CM059873.1:14474824-14484273 GCA_030490815.1 Acer saccharum
TTGTGTTGTAAGACATGGAAGCTATTTTGCCTGAGATCACCGATTCAAACAATTTTCGAGCAATTTTCGAAAAAAATAATGTAACCGATTCCAACATGCTTTTCTCAGATATCAACCCTCTAATATATGTATATATGTGTATAAATGTATATGTATATTCATGTGTGTTTTCGTGTTTGTGATTCACTGATTTGTCTAGATTTGGTTCTATGAAGGTATTATTTGCGTTTTCATATTATTTGATGTTGAATGTATTATTTGTCTAGATCTGATTTTTCTGTAACCGAGTATAGTTTTATTTTTTTACTTTATAACAAATTGTTCTGGACATTTTTTTATTGGAGATGTGTAATGGACTAATGGGTTCTCTTTTTGCTTGTTTAGTTAATTATATTTTTACTTGTTTACAGGGGAAGATTTTGTTTTCCATTTCAATTAATTTTGCACATCCAGTAGCTTTTGATTATGGTAATTATAATGGAAGGTCTAGATCTGCAGCAAACCTATGAGTTTCTAAGAAAGGTACCAGTACCAAGATAGAAAACAAACATCAATTTGTAAATTGTTGTTGTGCACTTGTGCAGTGGCTAATAGAGCACCCCCAGTTCTTAAATAATCAACTCTTCATCGGCGGTGACTCTTACTCCAGCATTCCTGTTCCTATGATTGTTCAACATGTTGTTGATGGCAACCAAATTGCATTCATGTTATGTACCTAATTTGTACTTTTGATTTGTTTTTGAATGTTTCATAATCGGTTGATTACTTGATTACTTGATGTAAAGATTAATTTAGATATGTTTTTTTTTAACATTAATATGTTTTAATGTATTGGATTGATAAAAAAAAAAACAACCCAAAATCGGTTGCCTAGAGGCCCAAATACAAAAATAGGTGTTAAAAGGTGTAAAAAATGATAAAAATATATATATAAAAAACTCAAAGCCCAAAGGCCCAATAGGCCCAAAACCGAATTGAACCGAACCGAACCGGGATAAAGGTGTTCAGTTCAATTCGGTTTATGATCCAATATGGTTTAAACCGATTCAAGTTTTCAAAAACCGAACCGAACCGCGCCCACTCTTAGATGTAGCTGTTATGTCCATATTTCTATTTCTTCGATTTTTCTGTTGTTGCATTTCACTTATCGTTTTAATCTTTTTTGAGGAAGCTTATGGTTTTTTTTTTTTTTTTTTCCAGTTTTTTTCTTCTGTTCTTTGTTATATGTTTCCATGAGATGTCTCAACTAAGATTATAACCAAAATTGGAATGGCTAAAGGTGTCTATCTTTGATATAACATATTTAACCAACTTTTCTGATAAATGTTTCATTTCATTACGGATTATATTTTTGGAAACGATTTGCAATGATGGAGGCATTATTAAAAGAAACATGCGCCTTAAAATCCGACAAAGCCCAGACTATTGAAGTATAGAACAATATGTATAGAGATTTTTTATTTATTATTCTGCGTAAGAATGTGTCATTTTGTGCGGTAGTTAGCATGTCACAAAATTTCCCACTCTTGTTCAGATTGCTTACTAGGTGAGAATTAGGTAATAATCTGGTCGTATTGGACAATAGTTTACTATCTTAATTTTTTTATTGTATTAATTTTAATGTTTATATAAATGGATTAGATATTTGTATTTGTATCACATATGGCTCCCTGCAATGGATAGCATCTCTTATCTCTCGACATGCATTATTCTATTTGACATGAGTTAAATATCTATAGTTTTCATAGAATATTTATTGCAATATCATTTTTACGTGGAATTATGGAAGTTTCATGTCTTTAAAATTGCAAGCTTTATGTAGTTTATAAGAGATTCAAAAAATGTTTCATATTATGATGATATGAAATCAGCAATGCTTAAACCATGTACTTGAGCGAATAATGTTTATTTACAATGTTTTTTATTTTTTAACATATTCAGGTCCAACTGTAAAGAAATAAGTTGTGGGATGATGAGAAGCATGAGTTGAGTGACTAAACTCCAATTTGCAAAGTCCAAGCTACATCTTGGTGCTACACCAAAATATGAAAAGCCGACATGCATTTGTTAATGATTTATATTGGAAAATAAGACTGAATTTATTTTGAGATCTTGCATGTCTTTTATTGTAATATTTCTAACTATATAAAACTATGTATTTGATTTTTATTATATGTAAATCAGACTAGCTTCAATGTAAAGATCTATAATAGGTTGTATTGTGTATAAATTTGAATAAACATGTATTTATTCTTTAAACAATTAGCCCATGTGGTTGATTAGAATTTTCATCTCTAAATGGTTTTTTAAAATATGCTCAAATGAAATTAGGGGAATGAAAGAATAACTTCGAAAAACAAATAAAACCATCTCCTTCTCCAAACTATACTACAAATATTTCATTTGAAAAGCCCAAATTTTTTTTTTTTTTTTTTTTTTTGTTGTTGTTGTTGTTTTTGTTGTTGTTAATTTACTCTTCGTTTATGGGGTCAGAAGGAAAAGGGTGCCAAGGGAAGTCAGCTGGAGGCAAACAAGAAAACCATGAACATCCAATGCAAGGTATATATGCATGTAGACATGCAGAAGTGAAATGCAGGGAACATGCAGAAGCCAAACACCCCAAGTCTGATGTTTTTTAAATGAAACATGGACACTCTTGGATGTAATTTAAGAGTGATTCTCATAAGATAAGGGATCCCTTATTTTAATTTCGGTCAGGACTACCATGAAATCACCAGTGTTCTAATAATCGGTCTAGGCGGTCGATTAGTCGACCCAAAACAGCTAGGCGACCGGAAAACGCACCGAAAAGGTGATAATCGGATCATTTCTACGGTGGACGCATAATCGGACACGTGGCCGCGTAATCGGGCAAGGCGGGTCGAAGCCGTTGACTCCGCCGTTCTTCTGCACCGGAAACCAGTTGGAAAAGGCGTGGGATCGCCATTTCCGACGACTGAACCAGCTAGGGTTCGGTCGGCAATGGAGGCAGCGTGAGGTTGAAGATGAAGTTAAGAAGGTAGGGTGCGTTTAGCAGTGGGCTGGGGTGCACGCAAGCTTCACTTGAGTCAGGTTGGGCAATGTTTGGGCTTCTGTTTGGGCTCCTGTTTGGGCTCGTGCGTGAGCTCTGATTTGCATGGCAAATAACGAAACGCTCCCTGATCTCTTAATAAATCACAATAGCTTCAATCTTCCTTCAATAATTACACTTATATCTCTAGCGTGATTTTGATGCCTTAGCATGGGTTTTATTGGGTCAAGTGATGCTTATTGAGCCAATTGAGGCTTATTGGGTTAGATGCAACATTGGGCCTAAGCTTAGTGGGTTTTCTTTGGATTTGATATGTGGAATTTGTTTGTATCCGATTAATCCCCGATTAATCGGCCTAGGCGCTAGGCCCTAGGTCTCCGCCCGACTAGCGCCTAGCGCCTAGCGCTTACTAGAACACTGGAAATCACATCGATTTGAATGAATTTTGTTATGAATTTGTTTGTGGATGATAAATTCATTGAAATCTACCAATGATTAAAATTTGAGAATTTTTCAAGCACTAAAACTATTTTTCTTGAATTTTCTATATTTCGTCTATTTTTTCGATGCCTTCATATTTGAAATAATCGGGATAAACAGTTCTAGTAGTTAAAAAAATTTCAAATTTTATTTATAGGTAGATTTCAGTAAACTTATCATCCACAAAAAAATTTAGATCAAATTCATTCAAATCGATGTGATTTTATGGTGGTCCTTACCGAAATTAAAATAAGGGATCCATTATGAGAAACTTACTCTATATATATATATATATATATATATATATATATATCTCATAAAAACTCTTTCTATTTTAATAAACCCTAGATTCTCTTTTAAATATATTGTCAATCTTTTTAAGGAAATACAAATTGATTGTTAAGTATGAAAAATGAATCAAAATCATGAGACAAATTTGATTGTGAAAAGGTAAGTTTTAAATTAATTTTTATTATTTTTATTAGAAGAACAAAAATCATTATATATATAAACAGACTTTTAAATTAACTATATTATCTATATATTATTATTATTATTATTATTATTTTATCAATATTCTTCTTGTAAAAAAAAATATTAGATGTTCTTCAATTTCATCGAACATCTATCTTTTTTTTTTTTTTTTGAAATATCATTTAATACCTATCTACTTCAACATCAATTGGGACATGGCCCAAATCTTGTATCCCTATAATTCTCTCAAACAGAAAGTGATTCTTTAATAAAATAAAATAAAATATTAAAATGGATTTTTAATGAAAAATAAATAATGAAAAATGGAGTTTGATTTTGAAAAAACCGAGAAGAGAAAGAATAGTAAGAGAATAAAATATAACAACAAAATTTGAAATAACAATTAAAGTTGATTAAATAATATAGTAATAGTTATAGGTGGTGTGTACATACAAAAATACAATACATTATAATTAAAGAAATGGTATTTTGGGTTTTAAGTGGGGTTTATTAAAAAATTAGAGATTTTTTTTAAATTTTTATAGTTGTGATTACGAAAGGGGTGTAGATACAGTTTTTTAGGGATGTCATTATCTCTACTCTTCTTTTCTTAAGCATTAAGAATTGCTTTTTTCCTATTTTGAGAGAGATATGTATATATTATTTCTTTTGGGCCATTTTCTTTATTTTTTTTCATTTTTGGAAGGCTTCTGGCCCAATTCAAATACAACAACTTACTACTTACCACCCCATTTTTTTCTTAACCATTAAGCAACTTATTTTTGGAAGTCTTTTAGGCCTTTTTTTTGGAAGGATTCTGGTCCAATTCAAATTCAACCTCATTCTTTCTTAAGCATTAAGCAATTAATAAGTTGTAACCATTTTTAAATCCGAATTGCAAACTCAATTAATATTAGAGCTATTGCAATTTATGTTTAAGAGAATCAACAATTAAATAAATGAGCTAATATCGAGATCATAAAAAGATAAAAGATAACAACTCCACTAAGCATCTATATTTGTTTCTTAATTTGAACCGGATTCAAAAAGCAAGTTCAAATTCATGACTCAAAAAAGCTTACCAATTTCAATAGTAATTCATAATTGGGTCTAGTCAGGTCTAGGTTGATCCGACAAAGGACAATTCCGTACAAACACAACATTGCACGGCATGGCACGATCACAACCCACTTCATTTAACATGTTGGGTTAAATGTGTAATTAGTTACAAAAAAGCTTGTCTAGAAAATAGGCTTTTCATACTTAATGCACATTCATTAATCCATCAAACCTTCCATTAAAACAGAGACGAACATTGAGAGTTTTGTTTCTGTTTATAGCAAAAATACATAGCACATGCAACCGTAATCTATAGAAGGAAGAGGTCGAGTAATAAGTAGTACTGGTTTGATGAACAGAGAGAGAGAGAGAGAGAGATTGTTTGAGAGAGAAAGATGCTTATTGAGTTAATTGTTTGGAAAACTTAAATGGGGTCGTCAATTTTTAGGCGGGTGGTAAATATATAATATAATAATGAAAATGAATAATAAAGAAGATCCCTACCATCTCTGTCTGTTCACTGTTGAATATTGATCTAACTATTTTGAGAGGGAGAGAGAGATATTATTGTTTTTTGGCCATTCTCTTTCTTTTTTGGGTACAAACACAACATGGCACGGTATATCCAATCTCTTTCTCTTTCTATTTTATTATTTATTAGACTAAAATAATAAATAAGATAAACAAATTACAATCAAAAATACATAAGGTAAAATAATATTGTTAAAATAATATTGTAAATTTATTGCAACTTTTTTTTTGTAAAATTGGAAATATTAATAGGATTGGTTGAAGCCCATTCAGCTGAGGATTCCAATAGCCTATTATACCCAAGTCCAATAAAAACATATGTATCTCAAACACTAGTATACAAAGAAAAGAAAAAAAAGTATCTCAAACACTAACGAAACTTTCAGAAGTCAAAATAAACCGGGAACTTGGACCCTTCAATTGTTATTATATTATCTAAAGACTAGAGTGTAAATTAGCAACTATCAACAAATAGCAAGCTTGGCTGGGATAGAAACCGAACCTACTAACAAAAAGCTATGTAATGTTATACAGCCGTTTAATGTGTTCCTTCCCGCTAGTTAACAGACAATAAATTGAATGAATTGTGTAGTTACGAACCTATTTCCAAGAATATGATGTAGGGTAACTACCTTCTTCAGTGAATAATGATGTCAATATTGCCAGACAAACACACACTAATATCTTCCCCTGAAAAAAAGAATGCATAAGGATATTAGTAGAAATTTAAATTGTATCCAGCATGCAATGTCAAAATGAAAAAGTTAATAACAACGGAATTGAAAATGAATGAAATCATAATCATAATGAGTCCATTTTATTTTCAAATCTTTTGAATTTACAATAGTAAAAGTGCACCTAATTATGTAGACGAGTAAGAGAAATGGAAAAAAATATGTGAATACAAAACTACACTATATTTTGAATGTACGATGATAGAATGATATAACACTGCAAAGATTGTGGAGTTCAAACCAAAATGATAAGCAAGAAAAAGAATTAATAATTCATGAAAATAATCATCTACCCAAAAAAAAAAAAAAAAAAAAAAGGAGACTCAACTAGCTTATCCATAAATGTTACTCGTCAAGGAAAGATGACATATAGAAGTCCTTACCACTACGGCAGCAAACTAGAAGTGCCTTTCCTCTGCTAATATTAGACTTGGCAAAGTTAACTGCGGAAGGGAGATTCCTTGATAATGAAAATCGATCCAATTTTGAGTTCTGGACAATAAAACCACACAGTGTGATTATGTAGCAAACAGACAATATAAACACATCAATCCATCAATTTTATTATATACTGACCACCGTTGGAAGATGCAAATATCCTTCAGCATTTGAAAGACTCACAGTGATAGACTCTTGACCGCAATTCAGAATGCAATCAACATTAGGCGCCTTTACAGCTGCACCAAAACTTGTAAACTCAAGAAGTGAGCCAAGTATAAGAAGATATAATTGAAAAGAACTCAACCAATGCTACTAATAACATTGAAAAACACAACAGAAGAGAAAAGAAAAATAAGTGCAGTGAATGAAACATGAACACACAGTAAGCTTATTGTCAATAATCAGAGACAAAAAATAATGCATAAATGGACTATGGCGTTCATAGGGCCGATGTGTGCATAGAGATTTGATAAATAATAATAACAATATATTAGAAACCCTTTAACAAAGACCTACACCAACACTATAAACACCTATAGCACCACACCACATCAACCAACTTTTATGTACTTTGGCACCAGTAGCACCTGTACCCTGCGTTGCCTCGTCTTTGTTTTGTATGTGGTGCCTTGTCTTGGCTTTTCAATAAATAAATTAGCTATTTCAAAAAAAAAAAAAGTTTAGTTAGAGATTGTTTTATACGGAGATATAAAAGCAGCTCTGGTAACGAAATCAAAATGAAAAAATATATATGAAAATTTACAAGACTCTTTTGTTTTCTCTGTTTACGTTCTTCTTCTCTAAACTGTAAATATCAGAGAAGAGAGAGAGAGGGTTTGGAAAACTTAAATGGGGTTGTCAATTTATAGGCGCGCTGTTTTGAGAGAGAGCAAGTTAAAATTCATGGCCCAAAAAAGCTTACCAATTTCAATAGTAATTCATTATTGGGTCTAGTCGGCCTAGGCATATCCGACAAAGGATAATTTCGTACAAACACAACATGGCACAGCATGGCACGATCACAACCCACTTCATTTAACATGCTGGTTTAAATGTGTAATTAGTTACAAAAAAGCTTGTCTAGAAAATAGGCTTTTCATGCTTAATGCACATTCATTAATCTATCAAACCTTCCATTAAAACAGAGACGAACATTGAGAGTTTTGTTTCTGTTTGTAGCAAAAATACAGAGCACATGCAACCGTAATCTATAGAAGGAAGAGGTCGAGTAATGAGTAGTACTGGTTTGATGAATAGAGAGGGATGCTTAATGAGTTAATTGTTTGGAAAACTTAAATGGGTTTGTCAATTTTAGGCGGGTAATAAAATATTTAAATAATAATAATTATAGTAATGAAATTATGAAAATGAATAATAAGAAGACCCCTACCATCTTTGTATGTTCACTCATAAATGTTGATCTAGCTATTTTGAGAGGGAGAGAGAGATATTATTGCTTTTCGGTCATTCTCTTTCTTTTTTGGGTACAAACACAACATGGCACGGTATATCCATTCTCTTTCTCTTTCTATTTTATTATTTATTATTAGACTAAAATAATAAATAAGATAAACAAATTACAATAAAAATACATAAGGTAAATTGTTAAAATAATATTGTAAATTTATTTGCATGCCACCCTTTTGACGTCCCTTTGCATGTGTGCAAGGAAACGGTGGCTGTGATTGTGAAACTTGGTGGATGATGAAATATGGTCTCTATGAACCAGTTCCAATTTGGTATGGTTATGTTTTTGGAACTGGGATGATGGAACTGAGACGAAGATGAGAGTGATCATCACTGGAAGAATGAGCTTTGATGAAACCGCCATAGCTGCTGCAGCTTGATGAAATCGTCTACCAAAAATAATGGAATTAGTATCATTGGCAGAGAAATTTGTATCATAAAAGTAAACAGAAACCATGGAGAAATTCTTTCTTGATACAACACACATTAAATATATAAAAGGAAATATGATTTAGATTACTATGCTTATAGGAATCGTAATTTTTAAGAAGACCCCCCATCTTTGTTTGTTCACTGTTGAATATTGATCTAGCTATTTTGAGAGAGAGAGAGAGATATTATTGTTTTTCAGCCATTCTCTTTCTTTTTTGGGTACAAACACAAAATGGCACGGTATATCCATTCTCTTTCTCTTTCTATTTTATTATTTATTATTAGACTAAAATAATAAATAAGATAAACAAATTACAATTAAAAATACATAGGTAAATTGTTAAAATAGTTGTAAATTTATTGGCATGCCACCCTTTTGACGTCCTTTCGCATGCGTGCAAGGAAACAGTGGCTATGATTGTGAAACTTGGTGGATGATGAAAAACGGGTCATCCTGATTATAACACTGGCTGCAAGGTTGACATTGTACCCAAATTACATTACTGCTGGTGTCCATAGCCAAATACTGGTAAGTTGGTGGGCTACCAATACCAACTCGGACCAAGTACTCAGAGAATCCCATGCTGTAATCGGACACCAAATCAGTACCCAAGTTCTCCACCTCATAACTTTTGGCGGGAGAGAGGAGGTGTGTAAGGGCAGCCACCCTTTTGACGTCCCTTTGCATGCGTGCAAGGAAACGGTGGCTATGATTGAGCAATCTGGTGGATGATGAAATCTGGTCTCTATGAACCAGTTCCAACTTGGTATGGTTATGGTTAAAAAAAAAAAAAAAAAAA
>CM059873.1:14484773-14499773 GCA_030490815.1 Acer saccharum
GGCTTATTTGGCGGAGAGTTGGAAATGGGGAGAGAATTGATTTCTGGTGTGATGTTTGGATGCCTGATTTCGGTAGGCTTGAAGAACACGCCATTATTCCTCTTTCTCTCTTATATAATGAAAAGGTGAGTGATTATCTTGTGAGGGAGAGTGGAATGTTCGAAAACTTGGTGATGTTCTGCCTTGGAAAAATCCATAGAATTCGAGCATCCATGTTGAAGAACCACATAGTGGAGAGGATAGAATGATTTGGGGTCTGACCAATAATGGTATTTTCACTGTTAAAAGTGCTTATGAGATTACAGATGAGGGTGAAGACGCCCCTATTTGGCAATGGAATTTCTTATGGAAGTTGAGATTACCTCCGAGAATCCAGTATTCATTTGGACTGTCCTACATGGTAAAATTCTCACAAATGAACACAGAGCTTCTAGAGGGCTCACATTGGATGTGACTTGTTCAACTGCAAGGAGAGGTGTGAGAATTTGGTCCATGTGTTCAAGGAGTGTCCGATTGCTATTGATAGTTGGGAGAGCATTTGCAAGGGAATCACTGCAACAGGGGAGTTCAGGTTGGATTGGCATGATTGGTTGCTTCAGAATCTGAAATGCAATTCGAAGCTTATGGGATTGATACCTGCGTATCTCCTTTTTGCTGCCACATTATGGTTTATATGGAAATGGAGGTGTAAAGCTGTGTTTGAGCCTAACTTTAAGCAGCCTGGTGATGCGGGGAAGATTATTTTGAATTATGTGGAAGGTTGGATGAAGGCTAACAGTGATGTTGGTGACAAAAGGGAGATGAGAACTGATCTTATTACTTGGTCCCCTCCTGACAAAGATTGGGTCAAGATCAATGTTGATGGGAGCCTTAACACTGATTTGGGAACAATTTCTGCTGGAGGAGTTATTAGAAACCAGACGAAAAATTGGATTGGTGGCTTTACCGTTAACATAGGAACGGGTAGTATATTAGAAGCTGAGCTTTGGGGAGTTTTGGAAGGATTGCAGATGTTGTGGAAGAAAGGGTTCAAGAAAGTTGTGGTGGAGTCGGATTCGCAGGCTGCTGTGGCCTTGTTGTTAAATCCTACTCATGCTAGTCATCCTCTATTTAGTATCATTCAGGCTTGCAGAGTGCTGATGGATAACAAGTGGTGTTGCAACATTCAGCATGTGTACAGAGAAGGAAACAGAGTTGCTGATGGTCTTGCTAAGCTGGGCCAATCCTTAGGCTTGGGTGTCACGTTTTTTTTGGGATCCCCCTTCTCAGATTTTAGGTCTCTTAGAGGATGATTCCTCTGGTCTTGACTTTGCTAGACTGGTCTTGGCTAGCTAGCTGGGTTTGTTCTGGGCTGTTGCCCGCCTTATTACCAAAAAAAATAATAATAATTAGGATGATAATTAACATTATAAAACGTTTTATATTATTGTCTTTCTCCATTCTTTGTGCATGCATATAACTTAGAATAATAAAAAGGATGATAATTAATATATAAAACGTTTTAGATTATTGTCTTTCTCCATTCTTTGTGCATACATATAACTTTGAATAATAATTAGGATAATAATTAATGTTATAAAATGTTCATAGTAGCATTTAAATCCAAAGCTCTCTCACAGCGACATGTGGCGTTATGAAAGTCTATTATTATATATATACTAGTGTCTAACTCGTGCGATGCACAGGCTTTGTTAAAAAATATTTAAAATTTAACTTTACTTTTCTCACAAATATATCTTTTCATTTTTTTTTTTTTTTTTTGACTTCTCATTTCATAATATAATTTAACTATTTAGATTGTTCTTTAGCTCAATTTGGGATCACACTTTAAGATTGGAGTCTAGTTTGATGTGGAGGTTAACAATGTTGTAGTTCCACTTGCAATGAAACAAGTGAAGGCCAAAATTATGAGTAACACATTTTTCATAGTCATGATTAAATGTAATATCTCAATGTGTTGTCGATGTTTGTGTGAGAAGATAGCTCTTGATGGCTATTTATAGAAATGTCGAGGAAGAGGAGAGGACATGATCCCTCACATGACTGGTAATGATGTGATTAATTGGTGTATAGGAGAATTTGAATGTTGTTTGAGTTATTCTAGATGTTTAATTAATGGGAAGATTAATGATATTTAAATTTGAATGGCTTTTGAGCTAAAAGTAAAATGAATTATTTGAATGGTTTTTGAGCTAGAATTAAAATGAATTGCATTAATATAAATAGATAGAGGGAATTAGATTAAATCGGATTTAATTAAATGGCTATGGGCACAATTACGTTTACAAATACATCACTATAACTCATTCATTTAAATTGTATTAGATTTGCATAATTTAAATGAATTGATTATATTGATGCCACATCATTTGAACACCAAATATGAACAAAGCAGCATTACTCTTACGTTTATATCGGTGATAAGCTAGCAATCGTGATTAATAAATAGATATTAATCTACTTATTAATATGACTTTATCCGGTTGTAAACTCTTAGGTATCCAAGATATGTTACCACTCTTTAAAATTCATAATCGTAATCCGTAAGAGTGGCATTGGATATAAATTAAACTCAAATTCCCTATATAATTAGTATAGATTAGTAGACTTTTCAAACTCAACCAAAATTAGTTTTTTATTTATTTTTATTTTTTAAATCTTTGAATTTTGTAGACTTAGATTAAAATCTAATGTTTATAACTGAGTAACATTGCTATTTACATCAATTTATACAAAGTTATATAAAAGATAATTAAATTGAGATAATTGAATATGAAAGGTTTTTTTTTTCTTTTGAATAAATTGAACATGAAAGGTTAACTTGGGATTTTATTATTTTTAATTAATTGTGTTGTTGACACTTGATTTTCATCTATTAATTAATAAGAATTAAATAAAATAATTGATAGTACATAAAAATCAAAAGTCATTCCCATAATTAATGGGATAATGAATACAAATCAAGAGACAATTCTATAACTTACTAATAATACTTATTAAAAAATCTAATTAATAAAAATTAAAGGCTTGTCTTTTATACCTACCAAATACTATAATATATATAACTAAATAAAAATAATTAATAATTACAAATAAATTATAGGATTAGTTTTCTTCAAAAAAAAGAATTAAAAAAAAAAAGAGTATGGGATTAGTTAATAGTATTTATTCATTATCCCATTAATTGCCTTTTTATTATCCAGATCCATATCCCACCAACATACAACTAACTCAATGAATCAAATAAACATAAAACAATTACAATGCTCGTCATTTCCAATAAACTCAAAAGCCATAAAATAATAATAATAAATAAATAAATAAATAAATAAAACGGCTTTAACTGTGAAGATAAGGAATTTGAAGTGTATCACGGTAGCATCCAAGTATGCTGTCTTCCCCGATACACAAACCATAATCAAACTTTCCGATGAACCTTAATCATAATTTGACAATTGTTTCCTATAAAACCATAATTATTAAAAAAAAAAAAAAAATTCACAATTCGGCAATTATAACAATAATAAAAAATTGAAACTAAAAATATAAAAATCATATAATATTTGAAAGAGCGGACTTACCGGAGACAATGTGAAAGAAGAAGATTTTTTTTTTTTTTTTTAATTTTTTTATTGGCAGCTAATTTGTTGTCTCTGTCCATAAATCAAATAAAAAAATTCAGATTTAATAACAATTTATATCTTTATAAAGGGAGCGATTCAACAGCTTTATGCATGAATATTTTGTTTTATATGCAATAGTTTACATTAGAAGAAACCGATTTCATACCCTTAAAATCTCAAAATTTCAAATGAACATTTTTATCTGCATATCATGAAACAACAATTAAAGACCAAATACAATTCTTATTCACTTAATGACATTCAAAAGCAACAAATTTAGAAAGTAAAAGAAATATTAAAAAAAAAAAAAAAAAAAAAAAGAAGAAGTTGAAATCACGTGATCTCAACTTCAAGAAAATAAAAAATTAATGTACCACACAACTTCACATGAAAATTAATGTACCATAAGCAACAAAAATTTAGGAAAAAACTTAATAAAAGAAACAACACACAAAATTACTTGGATCGACATCGCTTTCTTGTTTGTGTTCAACTGGCTTCCTGCAAAAATTTAAAAACAAAATTGCTACAATAGTACAATTTTTCAAATTTAATATATAAAGCATTAGAATTATTTAAATTTCTCAAGAACAAAATAAAATAAAAATTGAGTATTTAATTAACCTTTGCCGGCGGCTCTTTGATTCTCCAACTTCTTTTCACATGCTATCATGCCATCATAGACTTTTGTGTTTAGTTACATTGTAAAGCTATGTATATATATATATATATATATATATATATAAAGAGAGAGATAAAATTTGATAGGACTTCGGTTTATAGAAGATGAATGGTTTGCAATTAGTCATCATAAAAATTAATAATTAACAATTATGATATGTTTATCATGAGTACATGAATATAATCAGTTACCTAAAACTGATGGGGATTATAATGAGATGAAAGATCAATGCATTACATAAGTAACAATTCACAATTATGAGATGAATGATTAATGCATTTATGGATATTATAATTGAATATTATATTTATCTTTAAAAAAATAATAATAATAAATTAATAGAATAATTGAAATGAATTAACCATATTTAATATCAAACTTCTCTCACGGCGACATGTGACGCTGTGAAACTCTATTATTATATATATATATATATATATATATGGTTTGTATGATTTTATGATTTTATGTTTAGTAATTAATTTTAATTTGTTGAATGTTAATGCTTAGTATATTTATGATTTTATGTTTAGTAATTAATTTGTATATTTATGATTTTATGTTTAGTAATTAATTTTAATATTTTTATACTTAGTATTTATGATTTTATGCTTGTTTTTATTACTTTTTAATGACTAATGATTTAATATTTGTATTGTAGGAAATGGATCATAATCATCCTCAATTTCTGGACGGTCTTAACATGAACAATGATTATTTTGACCTTTCCAGCCCCGGGCCAACGGAAACGGCAGCGGGACCTTCTGGTTCCGGCGCAACACTGACATCACATCCTCCCAAACCGAAAAAAGCACACATCAAACATATGACAGTGTTTTGACATAGTACAGAAGACTATGCCAGACGGTCAACTCATGGACAGAGCTCAATGTAAGTTTTGTCAAAAGCATTATGTCACTTCTAGGGGAGGGACTGGTCATTTGCGAAGGCATATGGAGAAATGCATGCCTGCACACGGACAGGTAGACACTACAACCCAAACACAACTACAACGGCACCTAGACGGGTTCGTTACAACATGGCGTTACGACCCTATGCATGCTAGAGAGTGCATGGCACGTTATATTGCATGTACTGATCAACCGATTAATTTTGATGACAACCCTTTTTTTGAAGAATTTATTCAAACTACATACAACCCCCAATTTAAATCTGTTTCTAGAACCACTACTTGAAACGATTTGATAAAATGTTTTCAAACCCAACGAGATGAGTTAAAGGCTGAATTACAGCATCTAACTGTCTCTATTGCATTAACTTCTGATATTTGGAGCGCATGTTCCAAAGAGGACTACATAACTGTCACGGGACACTATTTAGACTATGATTGGAATTTATAAAAAAGAATTCTTGGTTTTCGTCTTATGGATGGTGCACATACCGTAAAAAATATTTTTAATGGCATTATGTCTGTTTTAGAAACTTTTGAAATACAGCATCGCGTCATTTCTATCACATTAGATAATGCATCTGCAAATACTAGTTCCATTGCATTGCTTTTTGAAAAAAATATCCCACAACATGGGGGTTATTTCTTCCATCAACGATGTGCATGTCATATCATAAATTTAGTTGTACATTCTGGTTGAAGGTAATAAGTGATCGTATAGATCGCATCAGAGATGCCCTTGCTTGGCTCTGTAGTTCTAATCCAAGATTGAATGAATTCGGTAGATACTGTACAACCTTCGGTCTACGACCCCGAAGATTCCTAACAGATATGCCGGTAAGGTGGAACTCTACTTATTTAATGCTGCTAAATTGTTTGGAATATGAATCACCTATTTCAGGTTTTTATAACATGAAAATGTCCGAACTTGGCCATCCAACACTGACACCAAACGATTGGCATGTGGCAAAAATCTTTATTCAATTTTTAAAGGTTTTTTACGATTCCACTGTAACTCTTTCCGGGGGTCTATTACCCCACATCTTCCTTGATAATCCATCATATTGTGGAAATGTCTGAATTGTTAAACAATTATAGGAAAGATGGAATCTTAGGCCCTGCAGTTGTTGCCATGGAAGCTGTAGATTATTCTGCACAGGTTACTGACATTCGAACCAAGTTGTTCGAAGTTTTTAGTACTTATGAGCGCAGGTATGGCGGTGTTGACGTGCAACCATCAATAGAACCAGACATACTCCCGAATTAGACAAGTTGGAACATTTTAAAACGCCGAAAAAAAGTAGGATCAAGTTCTTCTTCTTCATGAGCTGAATCAGCTGATGCAACTTCCGGTGCCGAACTAACAAGCTACCTTGAAGCTCAATTCGACGACCGGTCATTTGAAAGAGAGAAGGGATTTGAACTGTTGGTATGGTGGAAAACCTATGGCTATTATAAATATCCGATCCTATCACACCTAGCACGGGACGTACTGGTTATCCCTGTCTCCACTATTTCCTCAGAACAGGTATTCAGCACGACTGGAAGAATTGTTGAAGAAAGAAGAGATTCTTTGACTCCAGAGATGGTGGAGGTATTGACATGCGTTCGGGATTGGGAGCGTGCAAAAAAGAGGTTGCAAAATGAAACGGTTGACGATCAACTTATTCAAAATTTCAGTAATTTATATGTCGAAGAAAGTTCCGACAGTAACCAAATCTAGGACTTCTAGCTTATACATGTACGTTAACTTGTAATACGAATGCACTCTTTTTCCCTTATCAAGTTTTTATCCCATTGAGTTTTTCTTGGTAAGGTTTTTAATGAGGTAATCATGTAGATATGTAATACTGAGAGTCTGAGACTCTAAAAGAAATAAATAATTCTTCTTTTCATATTTTCATAATTTCTTCTATTTTTATTTTCTTTAATATTTTAGCTTTATAATTATTTGTTCTTTGAATTATTATTTTTTTAAATAAAATAATAAATCTTTCTATTTTCTACATTTTTTTTTTATTACACTCAATGACTCAAATAATAAATAAGATAAACAAATTACAATTAAAAATGTTTAAACAATATAACAATATTATAAATTTATATTTTATAATGTAAGTATGTAACAAAAGTACAAAACAAAGTAACAAAACTAACAATTAACAAATAACAAACTAAGTTAATTAAGATATTTAAAATTTTAAATATATATACAAAAAAAAAAGGGGGGATGCCAGCCTGCCAGGCTAGACCGAGCCGGTCCGGACCGGCTTGCCAGGGCGGCGAGCCTGCCCGCCATACATATATATATATTTTTAACCGTTTGAAAAACTAATTTTTTATTGCTTTTTTTTTGAAAATTTTGATCGTTGCTGACGTCAGCAAACAGTCAAAATTTTCAAAATGGCTACAAATTACACTTTACCCCCTCATCTCTTGTATTTTATATTTTTACTCACATTTCAAATTTTTCTATAAATACCCCACCCATTCCAAATTTCCAATCCACAATTTCCAATTTTCCATACACTTTCTCTCAATCTCTATTCTCTCATACTCTCATTCTCTCCATTCTCCAACTCTCCATTACTCTCTCTAATCTCTATTCTCTAATAGTCTAATATTATTTTCTAATCTCTCCACCAAAGCTCAAAGGTATTTTTTTCCTTTAAATGTTATTAATTAATTTTATGTTTTAGTAAATTTATCATTTTATGAATTTAGGTCTAATAATTAATTTTAATATTTGTTTATTTTAATTTATACTTAGTATATTTTGTTTATTTAGTAAATTGATGATTTTATGTTTAGTAATTAATTTTAATATTGTCATGCTTAGTAATTAGTATATTTATGATTTTATGCTTAGCCATTGTAATGACTAATGAGTTAATATTTGTATTGTAGGAAATGGATCATAATCATCCTCAATTTTTGGACGGTATTAACATGGAGGAAAATTATTTTGACCTTTTCGGGCTGACGGAAATGGCAGCGGGACCTTCTGGTTCAAGTACAACACCGACATCATGTCCTCCAAAACCTAAAAAGTACATATCAAAAGTATGGGAGTATTTTGACAAAGAAGAAATACCAAACCCAGACGGTAGGGTCACAACAAAATATCGCTGTAAGTTTTGTAAACGCTCATATGATGCCTATCCAAAGTCGGGAACAGGTCATTTGCACAGGCATATGGCCAAATGCATGGCTCAACAGGAAGAGCAAAAAACTATAGCCCGGACATAACTACAACGGAACCGGGACGGCCAGACGGGCTAGTTACGACTCCGCGTATGCTAGAGATTGCACTCTTTTTCCCTTGCCAAATTTTTATCCCATTGGGTTTTTCTTGGTAAGGTTTTAATGAGGCAATCATGTAAAAGTGAAAATCCGAAATAAATAAATCATTTTTCATTTCATATTTTCATGTATTTTTTATTTACTTTCATATTTTATTTTTATTTATTCTTTGAATTATTTTATTAAATAAAATAATAAATTTATCTTTTTTTTATTACACTAAAATAATAAATAAGAATATAAGATAGACAAATTACAATTAAAATTACATAATCTAAATTGTTTAAACCATATTATAATATTAAAAAAAAAAAAAAAAAAGGAGGAGCCTGCGTGCTGGCCCGGCACACATACATATGGCCCGTGCCACCGGCACGTGCCGAGCTCCCATTTTTATAAAACAGGCCGGCCCGGCCCGCCACACAAAAAAGGTGTGCCGTGCCAGGCCGAGCCTGTTTTCAAAAATGGGCTTTTTTGGCCTGGCACAAATGGGCCGTGTTAGCCCACTTTTATACCAAAATAAAAGATAATTAAAATTTATTGACATTTGAATAAAGTAGAGAGATTTATTAATTGGCAGTTGAATGAGAATTTCAGAAATGAAAGTTAACATGCCAAGAAATGTCAGGACAAAACTCGAAAGAAGAAGATGTTGTTACTGTGTTGGAATCAATGGGCGCAAACGCAAACGCAGACGCAACACAAACACAAACACAAACACAATGGTGTGAAAAGGAGCGAGTCATATTCATTTATGGGGAAGATTTTAAGAAGAAACAATAAGGACAAATGACATTATGATTCATGAGAAAGAAAGAAACAAAAAAGTAATCTCACATAAACACCGGAGACAAGCCAGACAAAAAGCTGCCACGTCACCTATGTACGATTGCCGTATAAGATTCGTCATAATATTTGCCTTTCCTTTCCTTGTCTTTCGCTTTGGCTAAGCTTGCCAGCTACATATTAATTACTATTTAAAAATATACATGTAATATTTAATTAATTAATAGACTGCTCTACACTCTCTCTCTCTCTCTCTCACAGCTACACGCTCTGTTTCTGCTGCTACTGCTGCTGTCATTAACCTAGTGGCTCCTTTCAAGCAAACTCTTCCTCCTCTAGAATAATAAGCAAGAACCACAAGATGGTTGCCTTGGACCTTGGTGGTCCAAGGCTTGAGGTTAAAAACCTAAATCCTTGGTTTTATTTATGGCAATCACATTGTTACCAGCTTTCGGGGTGTTTAGTTCCGTCAATGGAAGAATGGATATGGGGCTAATGTAAACGGTTTAGATCTACCTAGGCGGAGCGTGTCCTAGTTTACCCGCTTGCATCGTTGTGAGGCCAGTGGTGCAGGTCAAGATTTCTTATCTATCCTACTCAGCGTCCAACATATAGGCCAAAGCGGGCCACACAGTCACACTCCCAACATACTGGTTAGGAGAGTGTTATGTTTTTGAGGGAGGACAGACGGATATGTGCCGGGTTGAAGTCCGGGATCCTCGCTAGTTGATAAAAATAAATAATAATAAAAAAAAGCAAGAATGGGATTTAGGTTAGGGTGGGGAGAAATGGGACGACATCGCATCACCATCACATCATCTTTGGGGCGTAGACACGCTTCTCCATGCATGTCTGCATCCAATACAGTAGTCCACTCCAGGATTCTGGAGAGAGAGAAAGGTATCTCTACCTCTTCTTGTAGCAAAACAACAAAAGAGGAAGAGAGTGAAACAGACGCTCTGCTCAAGGAGATTGATGAAAATATGTATTGGGAAACTAAAATCCCAAGTCAGAAGGCAATAATAAAAAGCCTGATGGTTTTTTATTGTCAAATAAACTAAAACTGTCCACACTCCTACTCCACTCTACTCATACGCTATCTTCTTCAATAAAGATCCTTCCAGATTTTCTCCACTCAATCCTCCTTTCCCTCTTTCTTCCCTCTGTGTTGTGTTGTGTACAACATAAACAACTTCAAAAAAGAACAGGAAAAAAGCAAGAGCTATCTAAGTTATGCAGAGCTTCAAGCCACTGGTTCCTCCTAATCCTGAATTGTATTGTCACTCTTCATTGTTTCTCCGGTACCTACTTCTACTTCCACTCTCCCTTTTGGTACATGTGTTTTTTTGATGAGCAAGTCAAGTGCATGGCTTTGATCACAAGTTACTAATGAGTTCTATACATATTTAGTAAGTTTTGTTTGTTTGAGTTTGATGTTATTCATCTCTTTTTTGTTGAGTGAAAACAAAAACAGAGGAGTAGATGAAGGTAGCCGAAACCAGACGCGTTTTGCGGATCTTGGAGAGCTTGAACAACCTTTTCACAACGATGCTGTTGATTTAAGCCCAAGTATCCTCTCTCTCCTTCTCTCTCTCAATATATATATATATATATATGTTTGTTTATCTCTCCAGAGCTTTCAGTTCCTCTAACCAATATCTTCTTTTTACATTCCTTGCAGGCTCCATGTTCAGTTTAAAATCAAACAATATCACTTTTGTTGCCAATAACTTGCACTACAACACCATGAGCTCGGTACTCACATCCACACCCACCTAACATGCTTGCGTTTTGTTTTGTTGGTTGGTTTCTGAATTGATATTTGCTTTTATGAACAGAACATTGGAATTGGATGTGGAACAGAGATAGTGTCTACAACAGGACCTGGGGGGTGTTTGGATACAGGGCAATTCATAACCCAGAAAGGGACAACGATTGGTTCGTCGTTGGGAAACGGGCATATTGAGAACTGGGGTGACTCAGGGATGGCTGACAACAGCCAACAGACTGACGACACTTCTACAGATATTGACACTGATGATAAAAACCAGGTTGCTTTGTCTCTTTCTTGATTTTTTTTCAGTCTCTTTCTTTCATGTATATCCTCTGTTTTCTTTTTACCTGTACACATATTTTGGGAATCTTTCGGTTTAATGGTGGGTCATCTTGGTAATTGAGAATTTATTGCCAATTTGTTTTTTCCTTTTTTGTATAAAACTTTTGGTAGATGTTTTAGAATTTTACGAATTTTCTGGGGTGATAGTGATTATGAGTTATGACTTTTGTTGGCTGATCAATATGGTGACCATTGCTAATATGGATTATCAGTCCACTGATTAATTAATCTATGGCTGACCTAATTATCAATAATTTGTTGAATTAGCTATATCCGAATTTAAAATAAGAAAACGAAAAGAAATGTAGTGACATTTAGTGCATTATTTCTTCAGCTCAGCTATCATGTTAATAATCTCTGTTGAGTTGGTTGTCTCAGGAGGATAGAAATTAATTAATGGCTCCTTGATGATGGTGTTGTAGGTGCATGGAGTTCAGCATGGAGCGCTTGTAGTCGTGGATTCTTTGGATCAATCCAGGGCAAAAGCTGGTGACCATAAGGTTTTTAACATGATGTTTCCATATGAGATGTGGTTTTAGGATCATTTTTTGTGTTGGATGGCTAATTCTAATGTTATGTGCTTACTATTCGGTAGGTACTTCGTAGGCTGGCTCAGAATCGAGAAGCTGCAAGGAAGAGTCGGCTGAGGAAGAAAGTAATGTTGTCTCTGCTAGTTTGTTATATCTTATTTCAACATGGATAATTGACTTTATTTTACTTTTATTTCCTAAATTTTCCAACCTATACATCTTTTTGACATCTTCTCTTATTTAACAAGTGCTATTGTAGAATGTCTAGCAAATTTTCAGTGTGTACTGTAACAGACCTTTAAACATTGAATTGTCTACTTGAAATTGCCAATGTCATTTTTTTTATTGGGATATTTTTTTTTCTTGTATATGCTGTGACTGCTGTCACTGTTGCTTAATCCTTCTATAATCTCTGTTGATTGGCGAATAGATCACATTAGCAGTTCTTCAACAAAGTGACTATTTGTTCTTGCTTGTTGGTTCTTCATGTATTGATAATTTAGGATTGTTCTGCTCTTTGATCTGTGGGTTAAATTGTCAACTAAGATCAAGGTAACCTTTTATAATGGATTTGAGGGGATCAACTTACGGTCTAGCCAGAGAAAAGAACAGAGATGTTTTGCTGCTAATTGCTTTGTTTTGGGCTTAACCCTACAAAGTTAGTGATATTATATTGCAATTAGGGGTTCAACCAGGCACCTACAGCTTCTTGTTTGTGCAGTATTAGCATCAAAACAGGAATATAAGTGTGGTGTTAGTCTATTGGTGTGCATTTGAATCCGCATTGTTCCCTGCCACCTTGTATGTTTATTTTTGATGTTTTAAGTTAATAAATGAAACATACTTGATTCATTTATAGGTTTTGGTTTTGGATAGGCATATGTCCAGCAGCTCGAGAATAGTCGTCTCAGGCTTGCACAACTAGAGCAGGAGCTTCAAAGAGCACGGCAGCAGGTACTTGAATTATTATATTTATGATGATGATGATGATTATAATTATTTTTGTTATTAAGATTTTAAATTCAGTTATGTATTGGAGAAATTTGTTTCTTTTCCTTTTAATGAATGGATAGAATTTGAAAATGGTTGAATTCTCTTTTGTTAAAATTGAGTTTCACATTTTTTATGTAGGGAATTTTTATTTCAACTGGATTATCAGGAGACCATGGCCATTCAGCAACTGGAAATGGTAAGGATTTTCTTATATTGTTTGCAAGCTTTGCATCATCATGTCAAATGGTTAAAAGGATATTCATTCCTATAATTCTGAATCTAACCCTGAAATCAGTTTATAGTACTTGAGTTCGGAAAAAAATAATTATACAGACACAAAACTGTATTTGATTGATTGGAGATGCTGACTGATACTCTGTTTACTGAATTGTGATCCTAAAATGTGCACAGAATGCTGCTCCTAAGTGATAGTGAGGGAGACAACTTAAGTAATTTGACCCAACTCTTATAGTATATTCAGAATCCATGGTTGTGTAGATAGATTCTGATTCTTGACATTGCTGATGGTTAGATATTTCATAACTTGATAAGTAATGTTTGCTTAGCTTTATCCTGTTCTCGAACACATCATTGATTTGGGCTGTTAGATGGGGTGTTTGATCATGTAGACGGTTGGCCCTGTTGATGGTAACATACATGACAGATCTTTGCTTCAAATGTGGGATTTCTGATTTGGTTGGATGATGGGTATATAAAAATGTTCAGACTGAATACATTTTGCATTAACGAAGAGTTCTTCACAGAACTGGTGTGAGTTTGGTAGTGATGATTAGCTATACAGTACAACTGTCTGGTAAAAAAGTTCAATGTAGTAGTGAGGTATCTGGTATATCAAGAACTTGTTGAAGCCTAGACAGAAGAAACATCTTTACCTTAAATGCTCCAGCGAGAATGATTGAATAACTGAATTGCTCTGTATATAATTTGAGCTGATGAGCAGATCAATACAAATTTGCTGTGGAGATCAATGAAGTCACATTCATTGGCAGAGGCTTAATGTCGATCTGATGGTATATTAATCATAATGTACAGAACGTAAAGATGTGGGGTGAGATGGAAGAATATAAAGAAAATGACTAAATAAACTTCGATGTTTTCTTTGCACATGCTTGTTTTATCATTGTGAAATTGCAGTGAGCCTATATATATATATATCAATTCTGAAGTATCGACATTTCTTGTTATCTGTGATCATTATATTCTTTGCTTACTGGCATGAATATGCTAAGGGGCTGTAAATAATCTATTCTTACTTTACTATCTTCCTATTCATTGCCTCCTAGGAAGGCTGTAAAATAATGCCTAGAACAATATTTTGTGGGTACAGGCTTAAAATTGTAGAGTAATTCCCATTCTAAAGAAAATGATCCTGATTTTGTAATTGATCATATTTCCAGGGGCCTTGGCATTTGACATGGACTATGCACGCTGGGTTGATGAACATCAAAGGCTGATCAGTGAACTAAGATCGGCTGTAAACACTCAAATGAGTGATAATGAATTGCGCCATCTGGTTGATGGCGTGATGGCACATTATGATGAACTATTCCAGCTAAAGAGCATTGGCACTAAGGCTGATGTATTTCACGTGCTTTCTGGCATGTGGAAAACACCTGCTGAGAGGTGTTTCATGTGGTTGGGTGGTTTTCGTTCGTCTGAACTTCTCAAGGTGATCAACTGTTTGATGTTTTGGGCTCTATCTTTATTTACCCAATCTACATGTTATGATTGATTCAACTAAACCTGTTTTCATTTTTGGAATTTTAGATACTCGGAAACCATCTAGAACCCTTGACAGATCAACAGTTGATGGGCATTTGTAATCTACAACAGTCCTCCCAACAGGCCGAAGATGCCTTATCCCAAGGAATGGAAGCATTGCAACAATCTCTAGTAGACACACTATCTTCTGCTTCTCTTGGCCCTTCTGGCTCTGGAAATGTTGCCGACTACATGGGCCAAATGGCAATCGCTATGGGGAAGCTTGCCACACTAGAGAATTTCCTCCACCAGGTAAATTCAACCCCTCATGTCTA
>CM059873.1:15104773-15492273 GCA_030490815.1 Acer saccharum
CAACAACAATCAAGGAAAGAAGATGAACATATCACCGGTGCACCCCTCACCCATCTTTTTTTTTTTTTTTTCCTTCTCATCTCCGGTCTTCTTTCCCAGTGATCCCGAAACATCACCAATCCCCACCCAAAAAACGATCTAAACCCGCCATCAATCACCCAGAAACCTCCTTGAAGTCGCCACCAAACCCCACCCAAAAACCCCAATTGAAAACCACCAAACACCCAAAACCAAAACCAAATCGAAACCTAATCTCAGGGGTTTTGTGTGACAGAGATGGTGGTTTGGTGTGTGTGAGATGGTGATTTTTTGTTTGTGTGTGAATCAGGTGGTGGTGGCGGTTTGGTGGTGGCGATGTGGAGGTGGTGGCGGTGGTGTTGTGGAGGTGGTGGATTTGGTCGTGGACCTCACCAGATCCTTTTTTAAATTTAATTTTTATTTATTTCTATTATTTTAAAAATAAATATTTAGTAAAATTTAATTTTTTAATGATAAGGGTATTTCAGTATTTTTACTCACTGTGCATGTTAGGAACTAACTTTTTTAACGGCTGATGGATGGTAGGGGGGAAAATGGGGATTTCTGAAAATTGAAGGGGTAAAACAATGTTGATAATTGAAACGTCGGGGAGGAAATTAATAATATCCCTATTTTTTAACAAAAAAAAAAAAAAATCATTCTTTTAACTTGGATAGAAAAACAATATTTAAATTTTGAAATAATAAAAATAAATTAAAAATAACTCTATTTACCCATTAATATTTTCCCATATGGTACAATTATATATATATATATATTACCAATATATTTTTCTTAACAATTGTAAAAAAAATATTTTTATTATATATTTTTTGGAAAATTTTAAAAAAAGAAGACACAAATCAATTTTTATTTTATTTTATTAATAGTATTATAGTTTAACTACAAATAATATTTGGTCTATTGGATAATGACACAAATTTGCTGATAATATATATATATATATATATATATATATGTATGTATTAACTATCGACAATATTATTTTTAATTTTACAATATATTGAAAATAATTTTTTTAAAAACAATTTCACTAAATACTTATAATTATTATTTTTCTCCATAATACTGTTTTAATTAATTCTACCATTTTAGCTTCTGAAAACATTAAAATCAAATGAAAATTTATAAAACAAAAAACATATATATATATTACCGAACATGCCCTAAATTATCCAGTACCGGCAATTCGGCAAATAGCAACTAATAATTTCCCATACAAAACATAAAAATTCAGAATATTGAATGCTTTTATGTATTTCAAAAAAAAAAAAAAAAAAAAATGCACACACCTCTTTTCTAATCTACAAAACAGAGATTCTTAAAAAAATAAATATTAAAAAATACAAAAGAGCCGTGTCAATAAGCTTGACACATCCTCCATAAATTAAATGAGATGTGTCAATAATTGGAAAAAGGAAAAGAAAAAAGAGAGAGCTGTGTGATTGATGAATTGGAAAAAATAAGATAAAGAGTGAAGAAATGGAAATAAGAGTGAAAATTGGGAAAAAGGAGAAACAAAAGAGTTGTGGGAAGAAATGGAAAAAAAGAAAAATGAGAGCTCAAAAACAAAAGAAGAAAACGCATCAGATTTGCAGCGCAGTTGTTTTGAATTGGATTCGGATCAAAGATTGCATACTTATTTATTTATTTATTTATAAAACTAGTGTCCCTTTGGCCTAATGCTGTCAAAACGTGTCGCCACAGCCCCTTAAGACCCGTCCGCCTTAATGTGCCATGCCGTGCCAGGCCGTGCCATCCCACGTGTCGTCCCGGCAAGCCTTAAGGGGTCGGCCCCAAGCCCCAATTCAATTTTTTTTTTTTTTTTTTTAACCATAACCATACCAAGTTGGAACTGGTTCATAGAGACCAGATTTCATCATCCACCAGATTGCTCAATCATAGCCACCGTTTCCTTGCACGCATGCAAAGGGACGTCAAAAGGGTGGCTGCCCTTACACACCTCCTCTCTCCCGCCAAAAGTTATGAGGTGGAGAACTTGGGTACTGATTTGGTGTCCGATTACAGCATGGGATCTCTGAGTACTTGGTCCGAGTTGGTATTGGTAGCCCACCAACTTACCAGTATTTGGCTATGGACACCAGCAGTAATGTAATTTGGGTACAATGTCAACCTTGCAGCCAGTGTTATAATCAGGATGACCCGTTTTTCATCATCCACCAAGTTTCACAATCATAGCCACTGTTTCCTTGCACGCATGCGAAAGGACGTCAAAAGGGTGGCATGCCAATAAATTTACAATACTATTTTAACAATTTACCTATGTATTTTTAATTGTAATTTGTTTATCTTATTTATTATTTTAGTCTAATAATAAATAATAAAATAGAAAGAGAAAGAGAATGGATATACCGTGCCATTTTGTGTTTGTACCCAAAAAAGAAAGAGAATGGCTGAAAAACAATAATATCTCTCTCTCTCTCTCAAAATAGCTAGATCAATATTCAACAGTGAACAAACAAAGATGGTAGGGGTCTTCTTAAAAATTACGATTCCTATAAGCATAGTAATCTAAATCATATTTCCTTTATATATTTAATGTGTGTTGTATCAAGAAAGAATTTCTCCATGGTTTCTGTTTACTTTTATGATACAAAATTTCTCTGCCAATGATACTAATTCCATTATTTTTGGTAGACGATTTCATCAAGCTGCAGCAGCTATGGCGGTTTCATCAAAGCTCATTCTTCAGTGATGATCACTCTCATCTTCGTCTCAGTTCCATCATCCCAGTTCCAAAAACATAACCATACCAAATTGGAACTGGTTCATAGAGACCATATTTCATCATCCACCAAGTTTCACAATCACAGCCACCGTTTCCTTGCACACATGCAAAGGGACGTCAAAAGGGTGGCATGCAAATAAATTTACAATATTATTTTAACAATTTACCTTATTTTTATTGTAATTTGTTTATCTTATTTATTATTTTAGTCTAATAATAAATAATAAAATAGAAAGAGAAAGAGAATGGATATACCGTGCCATGTTGTGTTTGTACCCAAAAAAGAAAGAGAATGACCGAAAAGCAATAATATCTCTCTCTCCCTCTCAAAATAGCTAGATCAACATTTATGAGTGAACATACAAAGATGGTAGGGGTCTTCTTATTATTCATTTTCATAATTTCATTACTATAATTATTATTATTTAAATATTTTATTACCCGCCTAAAATTGACAAACCCATTTAAGTTTTCCAAACAATTAACTCATTAAGCATCCCTCTCTATTCATCAAACCAGTACTACTCATTACTCGACCTCTTCCTTCTATAGATTACGGTTGCATGTGCTCTGTATTTTTGCTACAAACAGAAACAAAACTCTCAATGTTCGTCTCTGTTTTAATGGAAGGTTTGATAGATTAATGAATGTGCATTAAGCATGAAAAGCCTATTTTCTAGACAAGCTTTTTTGTAACTAATTACACATTTAAACCAGCATGTTAAATGAAGTGGGTTGTGATCGTGCCATGCTGTGCCATGTTGGTTTGTACGAAATTATCCTTTGTCGGATATGCCTAGGCCGACTAGACCCAATAATGAATTACTATTGAAATTGGTAAGCTTTTTTGGGCCATGAATTTTAACTTGCTCTCTCTCAAAACAGCGCGCCTATAAATTGACAACCCCATTTAAGTTTTCCAAACCCTCTCTCTCTCTTTCTCTGATATTTACAGTTTAGAGAAGAAGAACGTAAACAGAGAAAACAAAAGAGTCTTGTAAATTTTCATATATATTTTTTTCATTTTGATTTCGTTACCAGAGCTGCTTTTATATCTCCGTATAAAACAATCTCTAACTAAACTTTTTTTTTTTTTGAAATAGCTAATTTATTGATAAAAGCCAAGACAAGGCACCACATACAAAACAAAGACGAGGCAACGCAGGGTACAGGTGCTACTGGTGCCAAAGTACATAAAAGTTGGTTGATGGTGTGGTGCTATAGGTGTTTATAGTGTTGGTGTAGGTCTTTGTTAAAGGGTTTCTAATATATTGTTATTATTATTTATCAAATCTCTATGCACACATCGGCCCTATGAACGCCATAGTCCATCCTTATGCATTATTTTTTGTCTCTGATTATTGACAATAAGCTTACTGTGTGTTCATGTTTCATTCACTGCACTTATTTTTCTTTTCTCTTCTGTTGTGTTTTTCAATGTTATTAGTAGCATTGGTTGAGTTCTTTTCAATTATATCTTCTTATACTTGGCTCACTTCTTGAGTTTACAAGTTTTGGTGCAGCTGTAAAGGCGCCTAATGTTGATTGCATTCTGAATTGCGGTCAAGAGTCTATCACTGTGAGTCTTTCAAATGCTGAAGGATATTTGCATCTTCCAACGGTGGTCAGTATATAATAAAATTGATGGATTGATGGTTTATATTGTCTGTTTGCTACATAATCACACTGTGTGGTTTTATTGTCCAGAACTCAAAATTGGATCGATTTTCATTATCAAGGAATCTCCCTTCCGCAGTTAACTTTGCCAAGTCTAATATTAGCAGAGGAAAGGCACTTCTAGTTTGCTGCCGTAGTGGTAAGGACTTCTATATGTCATCTTTCCTTGACGAGTAACATTTATGGATAAGCTAGTTGAGTCTCCTTTTTTTTTTTTTTTTTTTTTTTGGGTAGATGATTATTTTCATGAATTATTAATTCTTTTCTTGCTTATCATTTTGGTTTGAACTCCACAATCTTTGCAGTGTTATATCATTCTATCATCGTACATTCAAAATATAGTGTAGTTTTGTATTCACATATTTTTTTCCATTTCTCTTACTCGTCTACATAATTAGGTGCACTTTTACTATTGTAAATTCAAAAGATTTGAAAATAAAATGGACTCATTATGATTATGATTTCATCTTCATTTTCAATTCCGTTGTTATTAACTTTTTCATTTTGACATTGCATGCTGGATACAATTTAAATTTCTACTAATATCCTTATGCATTCTTTTTTTCAGGGGAAGATATTAGTGTGTGTGTTTGTCTGGCAATATTGACATCATTATTCACTGAAGAAGGTAGTTACCCTACATCATATTCTTGGAAATAGGTTCGTAACTACACAATTCATTCAATTTATTGTCTGTTAACTAGCGGGAAGGAACACATTAAACGGCTGTATAACATTACATAGCTCCTTTTTGTTAGTAGGTTCGGTTTCTATCCCAGCCAAGCTTGCTATTTGTTGATAGTTGCTAATTTACACTCTAGTCTTTAGATAATATAATAACAATTGAAGGGTCCAAGTTCCCGGTTTATTTTGACTTCTGAAAGTTTCGTTAGTGTTTGAGATACTTTTTTTTCTTTTTTTTCTTTTCTTTGTATACTAGTGTTTGAGATACATATGTTTTTATTGGACTTGGGTATAATAGGCTATTGGAATCCTCAGCTGAATGGGCTTCAACCAATCCTATTAATATTTCCAATTTTAAAAAAAAAAGTTGCAATAAATTTACAATATTATTTTAACAATATTATTTTACCTTATGTATTTTTGATTGTAATTTGTTTATCTTATTTATTATTTTAGTCTAATAAATAATAAAATAGAAAGAGAAAGAGATTGGATATACCGTGCCATGTTGTGTTTGTACCCAAAAAAGAAAGAGAATGGCCAAAAAACAATAATATCTCTCTCTCCCTCTCAAAATAGTTAGATCAATATTCAACAGTGAACAGACAGAGATGGTAGGGATCTTCTTATTATTCATTTTCATTATTTAAATATTTTACCACCCGCCTAAAAATTGACGACCCCATTTAAGTTTTCCAAACAATTAACTCAATAAGCATCTTTCTCTCTCAAACAATCTCTCTCTCTCTCTCTCTCTGTTCATCAAACCAGTACTACTTATTACTCGACCTCTTCCTTCTATAGATTACGGTTGCATGTGCTATGTATTTTTGCTATAAACAGAAACAAAACTCTCAATGTTCGTCTCTGTTTTAATGGAAGGTTTGATGGATTAATGAATGTGCATTAAGCATGAAAAGCCTATTTTCTAGACAAGCTTTTTGTAACTAATTACACATTTAACCCAACATGTTAAATGAAGTGGGTTGTGATCGTGCCATGCCGTGCAATGTTGTGTTTGTACGGAATTGTCCTTTGTCGGATCAACCTAGACTGACTAGACCCAATTATGAATTACTATTGAAATTGGTAAGCTTTTTTGAGTCATGAATTTGAACTTGCTTTTTGAATCCGGTTCAAATTAAGAAACAAATATAGATGCTTAGTGGAGTTGTTATCTTTTATCTTTTTATGATCTCGATATTAGCTCATTTATTTAATTGTTGATTCTCTTAAACATAAATTGCAATAGCTCTAATATTAATTGAGTTTGCAATTCGGATTTAAAAATGGTTACAACTTATAATTGCTTAATGCTTAAGAAAAGAATGAGGTTGAATTTGAATTGGACCAGAAGCCTTCCAAAAAAAAGGCCTAAAAGACTTCCAAAAATAAGTTGCTTAATGGTTAAGAAAAAAATGGGGTGGTAAGTAGTAAGTTGTTGTATTTGAATTGGGCCAGAAGCCTTCCAAAAATGAAAAAAAATAAAGAAAATGGCCCAAAAGAAATAATATACATATCTCTCTCAAAATAGGAAAAAAGCAATTCTTAATGCTTAAGAAAAGAAGAGTAGAGATAATGACATCCCTAAAAAACTGTATCTACACCCCTTTCGTAATCACAACTATAAAAATTTAAAAAAAATCTCTAATTTTTTAATAAACCCCACTTAAAACCCAAAATACCATTTCTTTAATTATAATGTATTGTATTTTTGTATGTACACACCACCTATAACTATTACTATATTATTTAATCAACTTTAATTGTTATTTCAAATTTTGTTGTTATATTTATTCTCTTACTATTCTCTTCTCGGTTTTTTCAAAATCAAACTCCATTTTTCATTATTTATTTTTCATTAAAAATCCATTTTAATATTTTATTTTATTTTTATTAAAGAATCACTTTCTGTTTGAGAGAATTATAGGGATACAAGATTTGGGCCATGTCCCAATTGATGTTGAAGTAGATAGGTATTAAATGATATTTCAAAAAAAAAAAAAAAAAGATAGATGTTCGATGAAATTGAAGAACATCTAATATTTTTTTTACAAGAAGAATATTGATAAAATAATAATAATAATAATAATAATATATAGATATATAGTTAATTTAAAAGTCTGTTTATATATAATGATTTTGTTCTTCTAATAAAAATAATAAAAATTAATTTAAAACTTACCTTTTCACAATCAAATTTGTCTCATGATTTTGATTCATTTTTCATACTTAACAATCAATTTGTATTTCCTTAAAAAGATTGACAATATATTTAAAAGAGAATCTAGGGTTTATTAAAATAAAAAGAGTTTTTATGAGATTATATATATATATATATATATATATATATATAGAGTAAGTTTCTCATAATGGATCCCTTTTTAATTTCGGTAAGGACCACCATAAAATCACATTGATTTGAATGAATTTGATCTAAATTTTTTTGTGGATGATAAGTTTACTGAAATCTACCTATAAATAAAATTTGAAATTTTTTAACTACTAGAACTGTTTATCCCGATTATTTCAAATATGAAGGCATCGAAAAAATAGACGAAATACAGAAAATTCAAGAAAAATAGTTTTAGTGCTTGAAAAATTCTCAAATTTTAATCATTGGTAGATTTCAATGAATTTATCATCCACAAACAAATTCATAACAAAATTCATTCAAATCGATGTGATTTCCAGTGTTCTAGTAAGCGCTAGGCGCTAGTCGGGCGGAGACCCAGGGCCTAGCGCCTAGGCCGATTAATCGGGGATTAATCGGATACAAACAAATTCCACATATCAAATCCAAAGAAAACCCACTAAGCTTAGGCCCAATGTTGCATCTAACCCAATAAGCCTCAATTGGCTCAATAAGCATCACTTGACCCAATAAAACCCATGCTAAGGCATCAAAATCACGCTAGAGATATAAGTGTAATTATTGAAGGAAGATTGAAGCTATTGTGATTTATTAAGAGATCAGGGAGCGTTTCGTTATTTGCCATGCAAATCAGAGCTCACGCACGAGCCCAAACAGGAGCCCAAACAGAAGCCCAAACATTGCCCAACCTGACTCAAGTGAAGCTTGTGTGCACCCCAGCCCACTGCTAAACGCACCCTACCTTCTTAACTTCATCTTCAACCTCACGCTGCCTCCATTGCCAACCGAACCCTAGCTGGTTCAGTCGTCGGAAATGGTGATCCCACGCCTTTTCCAACTGGTTTCCGGTGCAGAAGAACGGCGGAGTCAACGGCTTCGACCCGCCTTGCCCGATTACGCGGCCATGTGTCCGATTATGCGTCCACCGTAGAAATGGTCCGATTATCACCTTTTCGGTGCGTTTTCCGGTCGCCTAGCTGTTTTGGATCGACTAATCGACCGCCTAGACCGATTACTAGAACACTGGTGATTTCATGGTAGTCCTGACCGAAATTAAAATAAGGGATCCCTTATCTTATGAGAATCACTCTTAAATTACATCCAAGAGTGTCCATGTTTCATTTAAAAAACATCAGACTTGGGGTGTTTGGCTTCTGCATGTTCCCTGCATTTCACTTCTGCCTGTCTACATGCATATATACCTTGCATTGGATGTTCATGGTTTCTTGTTTGCCTCCAGCTGACTTCCCTTGGCACCCTTTTCCTTCTGACCCCATAAACGAAGAGTAAATTAACAACAACAAAAACAACAACAACAACAACAAAAAAAAAAAAAAAAAAAAAAAAAATTTGGGCTTTTCAAATGAAATATTTGTAGTATAGTTTGGAGAAGGAGATGGTTTTATTTGTTTTTCGAAGTTATTCTTTCATTCCCCTAATTTCATTTGAGCATATTTTAAAAAACCATTTAGAGATGAAAATTCTAATCAACCACATGGGCTAATTGTTTAAAGAATAAATACATGTTTATTCAAATTTATACACAATACAACCTATTATAGATCTTTACATTGAAGCTAGTCTGATTTACATATAATAAAAATCAAATACATAGTTTTATATAGTTAAATATTACAATAAAAGACATGCAAGATCTCAAAATAAATTCAGTCTTATTTTCCAATATAAATCATTAACAAATGCATGTCGGCTTTTCATATTTTGGTGTACACCAAGATGTAGCTTGGACTTTGCAAATTGGAGTTTAGTCACTCAACTCGTGCTTCTCATCATCCCACAACTTATTTCTTTACAGTTGGACCTGAATATGTTAAAAAATAAAAAACATTGTAAATAAACATTATTCGCTCAAGTACATGGTTTAAGCATTGCTGATTTCATATCATCATAATATGAAACATTTTTTGAATCTCTTATAAACTACATAAAGCTTGCAATTTTAAAGACATGAAACTTCCATAATTCCACGTAAAAATGATATTGCAATAAATATTCTATGAAAACTATAGATATTTAACTCATGTCAAATAGAATAATGCATGTCGAGAGATAAGAGATGCTATCCATTGCAGGGAGCCATATGTGATACAAATACAAATATCTAATCCATTTATATAAACATTAATTAATACAATAAAAAAATTAAGATAGTAAACTATTGTCCAATACGACCAGATTATTACCTAATTCTCACCTAGTAAGCAATCTGAACAAGAGTGGGAAATTTTGTGACATGCTAACTACCGCACAAAATGACACATTCTTACGCAGAATAATAAATAAAAAATCTCTATACATATTGTTCTATACTTCAATAGTCTGGGCTTTGTCGGATTTTAAGGCGCATGTTTCTTTTAATAATGCCTCCATCATTGCAAATCGTTTCCAAAAAATAATCCGTAATGAAATGAAACATTTATCAGAAAAGTTGGTTAAATATGTTATATCAAAGATAGACACCTTTAGCCATTCCAATTTTGGTTATAATCTTAGTTGAGACAACTCATGGAAACATATAACAAAGAACAGAAGAAAAAAACTGGAAAAAAAAAAAAAAAACCATAAGCTTCCTCAAAAAAGATTAAAACGATAAGTGAAATGCAACAACAGAAAAATCGAAGAAATAGAAATATGGACATAACAGCTACATCTAAGAGTGGGCGCGGTTCGGTTCGGTTTTTGAAAACTTGAATCGGTTTAAACCATATTGGATCATAAACCGAATTGAACTGAACACCTTTATCCCGATTCGGTTCGGTTCAATTCGGTTTTGGGCCTATTGGGCCTTTGGGCTTTGAGTTTTTTATATATATTTTTATCATTTTTTACACCTTTTAACACCTATTTTGTATTTGGGCCTCTAGGTAACCGATTTTGGGTTGTTTTTTTTTTATCAATCCAATACATTAAAACATATTAATGTTAAAAAAAACATATCTAAATTAATCTTTACATCAAGTAATCAAGTAATCAACCGATTATGAAACATTCAAAAACAAATCAAAAGTACAAATTAGGTACATAACATGAATGCAATTTGGTTGCCATCAACAACATGTTGAACAATCATAGGAACAGGAATGCTGGAGTAAGAGTCACCGCCGATGAAGAGTTGATTATTTAAGAACTGGGGGTGCTCTATTAGCCACTGCACAAGTGCACAACAACAATTTACAAATTGATGTTTGTTTTCTATCTTGGTACTGGTACCTTTCTTAGAAACTCATAGGTTTGCTGCAGATCTAGACCTTCCATTATAATTACCATAATCAAAAGCTACTGGATGTGCAAAATTAATTGAAATGGAAAACAAAATCTTCCCCTGTAAACAAGTAAAAATATAATTAACTAAACAAGCAAAAAGAGAACCCATTAGTCCATTACACATCTCCAATAAAAAAATGTCCAGAACAATTTGTTATAAAGTAAAAAAATAAAACTATACTCGGTTACAGAAAAATCAGATCTAGACAAATAATACATTCAACATCAAATAATATGAAAACGCAAATAATACCTTCATAGAACCAAATCTAGACAAATCAGTGAATCACAAACACGAAAACACACATGAATATACATATACATTTATACAATATATACATATATTAGAGGGTTGATATCTGAGAAAAGCATGTTGGAATCGGTTACATTATTTTTTCGAAAATTGCTCGAAAATTGTTTGAATCGGTGATCTCAGGCAAAATAGCTTCCATGTCTTACAACACAAATTAGAGACAGTAAGTATCAATTTACAACAACCCCATTTCAATTTATCATTTTTTTACACAAATTAGAAACAAATATTACTTATTAGTTACATATGCAGAAATAAAATGGAAAGCAAACCAGAATAAGAAAAGCAAGAGATGGAGATTTGGCATCAGCAGAAAGAAGAAGAAATAAAACCATGCTTGAAGAAATAAATCAAGAAGAAGAAGAAATAAATCAAGAAGAAGAAGCAAACCAGGCTTGAAGGTTGACGAGTGCAAGCAGATCCACGAAAGAGACAACCATCGAGTGCAGGCGTGTAGCGGAGCAGTCGAGTCGAGTGAGTCGAGAAGCCTCCACTGGAGTGAGTCGAGTGACTGAGATTGAGTATGAGAACTGAGAAGGCCAGAAGGGTAGAAGACAGAGAGATGTGGCGGAAGAGAGATGAGAGATGGGGTCTGCGGAAGATAAGAGAATAGAGATGAGTAGATGACAGATGAGATGAGAGATGAGAGAAGACTGAGAAGTCAGAAGTGAAACTAAGGTTTTTTTTCTTTTTATACTTTGGTTCGTCGGGTCGGTTCGGTTTTTGGAAGGCCAAACTGAACCGACCCATATTAGTTATACTGTTCAATTCGAATTGAACCGAAATGATAGTGAACCGAACCAAACACCATATTTTGACTCGGTTCGGATCGTTCGATTCGGTTCGATGAACCGCACCCACCCCTAGCTACATCTGTCAAAAAGGTATAAGTAACCTTTAAAACAAGGCTCGACAGAATCCTTATACAAGAAGGGCTTTTTTTTTTTTTTTTTGGTAATAAACAATTATAGTACAAATCTAACTCATAAGACAAATATTGTTCATAAAGAGATGAACATGTGAAATCATATAGGGTGCGTTTGGCACGGACATGGGACAGGACAAGTTGGGACGGGACAGGACAGGACGGGACAGGACATGTTGTTTTATATTGTGTTTGGAAGGCCCGGGACAGAACTATGGACTGTACTATTATGCGTTTGGTTTGGTTGGGACAGGACAGGACAAGAGGTTCAAATGACCAGAGTACCCCTCTTATATATAAAACAACATATATTATAATATTACAATTTAATATATAATAATATCAAATAATATATATATATATATATATATATATAATATTAAATAATAAAATATATAATATAATAATATATAACATATTAGTATATATTTATTATTTGATATTATTATATATTAATATAGAATATTACATGTATTAGATATATAGTAATAATATATTATTATTATATATAATAATATAATATAAGATATATATATATATTACATTATAAGTATATATATATATAGATATATAATAAATATATTACATGTATAATATATATATATATATATATTATATTATTGTATGGGTAATAATATTTATATACGTAATAATATTTAATTATATATATTTATATTACATATTATTTTATATAATATACTCATTATTATAATAATAATATAATATAGTATAATATATACATATTTATATTATATTATTATTATTATTATTATTATTATTATTATTAATATATTATATTTATAATAATATATATATATATATTATAATAATATATTTATATAATAATAATAATAATAATAATAATAATAATAATATTATGTATATATTATATACTATATTATATATATATTATGTGTTAATATATATATATATAGTATAATATAATAATATTATTATTATATTATTATTATTATTATTATTATTATATAAATATATTATTATAATATATATATATATATATAATAATATATTTATATTTAATAATAATAATAATAATAATAATAATAATAATAATAATAATAATGTTCAATATATCATATATATATATATATTATATATGATATATGATATTATTATATATATATAATAAATATTTTATATATTATATTATTATATATAATAATATAATATAATATATTATTATATAATATAAATATATAAATATATAATATATATAATATATATATGTAATTATTATATAGGTGATATTTTTGTAATATTTTGAAATGGTGAGGGCAAAATTGTCTTTTCCAGGCTTGTCCCATGCATGGGACAAGTCTGGCCTAGGGTCTGAGGTGGGACAATTTTTGGTGAATTTTGTCCCACCTTGTCCGTCTTGTCCCAAACTATTGGCGCGCCAAACGCGGGACAAGAGAAAATAGTCCCGTCCTGTCCCGTCCTGTCCCGCGTACCAAACGCACCCATACAGATGACGAGGGTAGCACCAAAGATGCCTTGCAGCTCCTTCAACCATTTTAATCAGCATGTTCCTTCGTCTTCTGGGGTGTTAGTAGCATCAATATTCCCACCTACAAACAACTTAGAATTAGTGGGACAATTGTAAGGATCAGGAAGGAAGACTATAAATATATATTACTACAAAACGAAGAATAAAATAAAGAACACTTATTTATATCCTCCATTACCAGGGCTGCTACCTAGTGGCAATTGATATATTATAACTATGTATAAAGAGAAAGCTGATATTGTGTGTAACATTTACAAATTACACAAGAAAAAAAAAATTCAGCCGTAACATCATTTTATAAGGAGCAAGTGAGACTCGGTAGGATTACATGCCCAATTTTGAATGGGTAAAAGAAATTAATATTGTGCTTATTACAAATTGTCATGTAAATCCATATCAAGAAATTTCTTTTTTTTGCATTGCTATTGTGCTTCATTACTAATTTTTAGATGAACCAAGATACTTGAGGGTTAATAAAGCTTAAAACTGTAAATCTTAAAATTTAAATTAACCAAAATAACAATTTTTCAATGTAATTTACATGTTCATGTGTGTGTGTTACACTTATAATAGAAACTAATATTTAAAAAAAAAAAAAAAAAAAAAAGTGAAGATTGTATTAATGAACTCATGTCAAATAGAATAATGCATGTGGATATAAGAGGTGCTAGTGATTGCAAGGAGCCATAACTGACACAAATACAGATATCTAATCATTTTATATAGACATTGATATCGATTATTGATACAATAAAAATTAATGAGTACAATTATGATGGTAAACTATTGTTCAGTACCATAAATAGATCAGATTGTTACCTAATTCTATATATATATACATGTCCTTCGCCTAGTATGTAATGTGAACAAGAGTGAGAAATTTTGTGACATACAAACTACCACACAAAATGACACATTTTCTGCAAGCTAGCTATCCAAGTCTAAACATTTCAAGCATCGTATATATACATTCACTTGACCCATTAACGATTTACAATACCAATAATTAGTTTGACCATTAACAATGAATGAGCTAGGTTTAAGTTATACTGACACATTCAAAGAAAAATTGAGAAAATAATATAGCTATATAAATTTATTACACCATTATGTTTGTTCATCTGGTTTGTTGAGGGCTTTGTACAAGAGAAGAGAATCAAATTAAAACATTTGTTCTTTTAAGAGAGAGCAACCCACAAAAACAAAACCTTTGAGAGAGCGTGGAGGAAGAGAAATAACTAATTGATAAAAGACTTTACCAAATAAACAACACCTGGTTGTGCTTCCAAGCATTTGATTGAAAGAGCAAAGAGCAAAAGAGCAAAAGAGAACCATTTTCCCCTTATTTTGCCTTCAAAAACATTACTTTATTTTCTCAGCAGAAAACACAACCACTTAAAAATAAAACCCTAAGAAATAGAGGCTTCAAAGAAGAGGGAAAAAAAAACCCACCTTTCTCTCTCTGAGTGGCTGCAGAGCTGGAGATATGAGGCGCCGGGGGCGGAGGGGGTGGAGGTGGATGATATCTGGAGGCTTTGGAGAGCTAAGCTTTCGTTGAGTGAGTGTGTGAAAATGGAATGGTTGTTGGAACGGTCACAAAATAAAACAGAAAAAAAAAAAAAAAAAAAAAAAGTTGCCCTCCAGATAAGAATAAGGCAGCAAAAAAGGTAGAAACCCTAGTGCCGAAACAAGTAGCGGGCAATTCTCTCGCCACATTAAAAAAATACATTTATATATATTAATAAGTATATAATAAAATAAATGTATTACTATTTGTACTAACTATATAAAGTATATTTAAGAGAAAAAAAACTATATTATAAAGTATTTGTAAAAATATTAATTATTTATCGACCTAAAGGAATCAAATAATCTTAAAATAAAATATTAAAAATGTATTAATTGTATCTTAAAATAAAATGAGTTTAGAACAAGATGAAAGAGGTCCAAAAGTAACTACCCTTTCGAATTAATTCACAGGTGAGAATATAAATATCATGCGAGTATCATTCGATGTAATATTTCCAGTTCCACTGACTAGCTTTAATTATATATGCTCACAAATATAGATAGATTTTTATCTACATCTTTATCTCACAACATTATTCAACAATGTTTCTAAAGCATAAATGGTTTTTCAGACTTCCTTTTAACTAGCGATTCTAGTAAAAGACAATATGATTTCATGAAGATCAAAACCAACACAACTTCACATTATTTCCAATAGATACAGTTATCTGTTGGACAATAAATATCGGTTTCAATGAGACATCAACAAAATTAAGAGATGATTATTTATTTATTGAAATAAGATTGAGAGAAGTTGATGCACCAACTTTCTACACATTTCACAGCTAATCAAGATCATACCACCCACCCTGACATCCACAACTAATAATATCTTTAAGTGAATATGGATCTCTAGTTTGCCACATTAGATTACAAAACTATGAATATTAAGTGTGTCCTATAATCTAGTCACTGATCATATGACCCAACATGCCACTTCTTGGACAAAATTCGAACATTTCAGATCCTCTGGCATACAAGCTGACCTCATTACAACATACATAGAACTGTTTAATGGTAAATTAAGAAGTAGAGCTTACTTGTATTTGTCTACCATAGCCACTGAGGCACTGACCATATTTGATCATTTTGATGTAAGAGCATAAAACCCTTCTTCGACTAGATCATAAACCTAACAATAAAGTAGAATGATATTTGTCTTAATATGCCAATCAACATTCATAAAGACCAGATTTTACCAAAATCAATTACTAGAAGTATATGCCAGGGTAGAACCTTTTTATAATTGGCTAGTTGAGTTTTGAAGTCTTGTAATCCAGCTTCAAAATCATCATAATAAGAGCTTGGACTTTACAAATTGGATATTAGTCATAACTTTTTTCTTCATGTTGGACCTGAATAAGTAAAATAAATAAAATAAAAGGAAACATGGTTTAAGCACTTTTGATTTCAAACCTGAATAAGTAAAATAAAATAAAATAAAAGGAAACATGGTTTAAGCACTTTTGATTTCAAACCATCATAATATGAACGTAAAGCTTGCATTTTAAAAACATGAAGCTCCCATAACTCCATGCATAAATGATCTTGCAACAAATGTTCTATGAAGACTAGATATTTAACTCATGTCAAATAGAATAATGCATGAGAAGACAAGAGAGGCTGTCCATTGCAAGGAGGCAGGAGCCATATGTGATACAAATACAAATATCTAATCTGTTTATATAAACATTAATATTAATATAATAAAAAATTAATAGGTACAATTAAGATGGTAACTATTGTCCAATACAACCAGATTGTTACCTAATTCTAATATATGCATGGTTTTCACTATGCAATCTAAACAAGAGTGGGAAATTTTGTGACATGCTAACTACCACACCAAATGACACATCTCAAGCAGGAAAAAAAAAAAAAAAAAACTCTATACATATTATTCAATACTCAATAGACATGTATCCAAAAGTTAGCTTACTTTAAATAATGGAGGATCTGGGAAACAGATTTATACGGTGACACTATTTTGGGGCCAGTTTATGATGTCTTTTGCGTTGCGCCTTTGTTTGCTGTCTTCAATTAATGGTGATGGTGATGGTGATGGTGCTGCTGCTGGAATCTCAAGAATTGATACTGAATAAGCTGGCAAAAATGGGTTCGTCTTCCTGTGGTGAAAAGGTCGTGTAGGTACGTGTGACACTTGAGGCAGTTTTTTTTTTCCTTAGTGTGGTACTGGGCTGCTCTTTCGCTTGTTCATGGCAAGAGGGAATCATGTTTTGGCTGGGGTTTTGTGTGGTTGGTTGGTGTGTTTTCTAGCTTGCCTCTTAGGCTGGTGGGGTTTTTCTTGCCGTTGTGCTGTTTTTTCAGTGTGGGTTTTGGACGTGGTTGTTTTTTTGTGGGGTTTAGTCTAGCTGTTGCTCTGTTTTCTGGTATTGCTCAGTTGTTTGGTGCCTCTATTTTGGGGTAGGCATGCTGTGTTGCCTTTTTCGTTTCCTTGTTTCGGCTTGCCTGGTCGGGTTGTTGCCCTTCCTTTAATAAAATCGTGCAGTTCAAAAAAAATATATTGAAACTTCAAGCATACAACATCAAAACACAGTTTTTGATTTTGCAGTACACATTCAATTTCAGCAATTTGGCTCATTGAGGAAGCATTCCTTCTGTTTTGTTATACATATTCACACACACAATCCATCTCTACTTTCAACACTATGAAAGATTTTCGAAGTTGATAGCCTGACACTAACGACATTTTGTAGTAGTGAATTTTTAAAAAACCTCATTCTAAGAAGTCGTGTTGAATTCACTGTAAAATCAGTGATATATGAGATCATAAAAATAAAAAATATATATAAAAAAAACCCGGTGATATATGAGGTATATCCATATATATGAAGAATATTATTTTTGTGTAAACCGTAAACAAAATATCATGCTCAGATTTTAAGATTTTGATTGTTCCTTATAAGCCTCACAAACCGAAAAAGCTAGAAGAATTCAAAATATAAGATTACTGTGTAAAGAATGGAACATATATGGGAAAGATTGAGAAAATACCAATTGTTTTGCTGAGCATGAACCAGTAAATTGTAATTCCTCTATTAAACAGAAAATCCCATAATACATTAAACAGAAAATCCCAAAATCATGTATTAAGTATATCAATTAATCCAAGTATCCAACAACAAGAGAAAGTATATTTCTTGAATTTCTTTTTTGCAGATTAACAAATTGATTGATTGTTCGTAGTTTAGACATACATGACTGCATATTAAACATAAATCAAAATCAAAATCAATCCATTGACAAATTAGTAATTTTTAACAATCAATGTTGGCACCTTCATCAAAATTTCAGGTGCAAGAGATTTTTGACAAATATTATTTAAAAAATCAAAGCACAAAATTGATGATAAATTTTTTTAAATGAAACAATATTAATTTTCGATGGACACCCTCTTGATCGAATGCCCATTCCACTAGAATCAAAAGTAAGAAACGCAGAAGAAGAGATGAAGTTTGAATTGAGAATCTTTCATGAGAAGAAATGCAGAAGAAGAGATGGAGCATGAATGACAGAGATGGAGTTTGAATTGATTCTAATATGAGAAGAATCTAGTTCATGAAGAAGAAATGCAAAAGAAGAAAACAAAGAGGAGTTAGGGAATTTTTTTTTTTTTTTTTCTAAGTAGAGGAGTTAGGGATTTTGAAAATGAAGTTGTGGTTGAAATGTTGGCAAAAAAACAAGAATTGTGTTAAAACGATACCGTTTGAAGCAAATAAAAAAGGGAAAAAAAATAAAATGAAATATGGACCATTCAGATGATTAAGTGCCACATGTTCCGGATCATTAAAAGCTTAGGTAAAGCTTAGTTTAAGAGAGGATCTAAATCCAAATATAAAACATTGATTTGACAATATATAAAAAATAAAAAATATATAGTTGAGTGAAGAGTGTTACACTAATATCAATCAACACTACATTTTATCTTGAAAATTGAAATTTAGACACCAATATTTGTGTAATACTATTCACTCAACACTAATATATATATAGTGCTGGCAAAATGGATTTCTATGAATAGACTTTAAAAAAAAACTATGACTTAACTTTTTTAAGATACGAAAAATACTGTCAAACACATTTTATATTATTGATATTCATTTTTCAGTTATTAGTATTTCTATTGATGGATGATTCTAATCAGTTAAAAAATTAAAGAACATTAGGTGGTTTCTCAAGCATATTGATATTAATTCATCTTTCTGGATCCGGACTTAATTAAGAAAAGGAATGGGTTAAGTAGTCCTAATGCATTACCCCAAAAGCCATATAAAATAAACCATTGGAAGTGTGTAATTCATTTTTACATATAAAATCTTTGGAAGTGTGGTGGCTTTTCAAAATCTCCCGGTCCCAGAGTTTTACCCTTATCTGTAAATATTTTTGCATATATATCATTGGTGAATCAGAATTAGCTAGATAATTCAGGTACTAATTAAAAGCATTGCAAATTAATCTAATGCATGTAGTCTTTTAAGTTTTAATACCATGACCCATCAATATTTACATATATAGTCTAGGATAACACTTAATTTATATACAATATATAGAAGATATTATAACCTAAAGACTAAGCAAAAAATTTAAGGTTAATTTTGTTATGCTTAGGACTCTTAGAATTGAATTGGTGGGGCTGGGGGTTATTATTAATTGAATTCAAAGGTGCCTTTATATAGCTTACAAGTAATAACTTCTCCTGATAACAAGCACACAAACTACCCACTGACAAGAGAATTACACCCACTAACAACATGTTCTAAATCACTAAGCAACTGACTACACTAACAAGAGAATTACACCCACTAACAACATGTTCTATATATTATTGTGATTAAACCCTTCAGGACACTCTTGGATGTAATTATCTATGAAAGTGTTGGCTTAGCCTCGCTTGATTCGGTTTTCTTCTTTTAGTTGTTGCATTTATCTTTGGTTGATCAATGCATGCGTGGTATTCTAAATTAAAAAAAAAAATTACAAACAAATATTTCATTTTTTTTTTCTATTAACTTTCATTTCGAGCTAACAAATTTACATTACAACCATTGCTTCTCAACAAACATTCGGGCCAAATCCAACATATCCACAGGCTTCATCAATGGAAATCTGAATTCCAGTTTGCTGAACGTTTCCGATGATGGAAAGTCCTGAAGCCAATGGAGCAAATGCGAAGCATACAGTTTCCACTCCATCTACTGGAATTAGAAAGCCATGTGATGCAAGGGTAAGGATTGGACCGCCTAAAAAGTAAAATGATATTGACGGAAATTGAAAGTTATCACTTTGTTGGTGATAACAGGTATCAAAAATCGATACGCTAGGAGCCCTTACTCCGTTGGTTTTAGCGATGAAAGCATACCTTAGTGCTTCATAGGCCACCGTTGGCAGCGTAGTAACCATGGTCCCAGTGTCAATAATAACACCTCCGTAACCTGATTCGGTTAGTCAAAAAATGTCTTCAGATATGGGTACGCGAGCACCCCCAACACCAAGACCTGAAAGCCCGACATAGTAAAAATTTTGGGCTCGAGGGTTATAGACCAACGGTGCCAATGCAGCACCCACAGGAAATGCTCCACCCAGACCACGCCAAATCTTAACCATCTAGGCGATAAAATGTCGTAACTCAGCAAACAATAACTGAAAGCTCCTCCTGTTTCAGGAATCTGATTGACAATGACATTCTTCTGCCTCCAAGGCTCAACCCAACAATTACATTAAATGAACCCTAGTTGTTGTGTCCACACCCCATGGCCATATTCTGGATCCTCATCTGCCCGAACGTAAGTGTTGCGAGCATGAGTGTCCCTTTTGTATAGGACCCATCAGCATAGTTTACCTCGTAACTACACTTGCCTGCATGGCAATGGAGATCATTGAAGAGGAGGGCATCATAGGCGGGGACCCACACGGAACAACAGTGTAGGAAGCTGAAGCTGAAGTTGAAGATGAAGCTGAAGTTGAAGCTGAAGCTGAAGCTGAAGTTGAAGTTGAAGCTGAAGCTGAAGTTGAAGTTGAAGTGGTAGGGTTGAAAACCGGGTCATCCTGATTGTAACACCAGCTGCACGGTTGACATTACACCTAAATTACGTTACTGCCGGTGTCCATAGCCAAATACTGGTAAGTTAGTGGGCTACCTATACCAACTCGGACCAAGTACTTAGAGAATCCCATGCTGTGACCGGACACCGAATTAGTACCCAAGTTCTCCACCTCATAACTTTTGGCGTGAGAGAGGAGTTGTGTGAGGGCAGCCACCCTTTTGACGTCCATTTGCATGCGTGCAAGGAAATGGCGGCTGTGATTGAGCAATTTGGTGGATGATGAAATCTGGTCTCTATGAACCACTTCCAACTTGGAATGGTTATGGTTTTGGAACTGGGAAGAAAATGAGAGTGATCATCACTTGAAGAAGGAGCCTTGATGAAACCGCCATAGCTTCTAATGCTCGATGAAATCGCCTACAAAAATAATGGAATTAGTATCATACTTGAGACAGAGAATTACAGTCAAGTTTTGTCAAATGAAGAGAGTTCATGGGATAAATTGTCAAATGAAGAGAGTTCAGAGAATTATAGTAATGTTCTGTCTCACGTATGATACTAATTCCATTATTTTGTAGGCGATTTCATCGAGCATTAGCAGCTATAGCGGTTTCATCAAAGCTCCATCTTCTAGTGATGATCACTCTCATCTTCGTCCCAGTTCCATCATCCCAATTCCAAAACCATAACCATACCAAGTTGGAACTGGTTCATAGAGACCGGATTTCATCATCCACCAAATTGCTCAATCACAGCCGCCGTTTCCTTGCACGCATGTAAAGGGACGTCAAAAGGGTGGCTGCCCTTACAAAACTCCTTTCTCCGCCAAAAGTTATAAGGTGGAGAACTTGGGTACTGATTTGGTGTCCGGCCACAGCATGGGATTCTCTAAGTACTTGGTTCGAGTTGGTATAGGTAGCCCACCAACTTACCAGTATTTGTTTATAGACACCGACAGTAATGTAATTCGGGTGTAATGTAAACCCTGCAATTGGTGTTATAATCAAGATGACCCGGTTTTCAACCCTGCCACTTCAGCTTCCTACACTGTTGTTCCGTGTGGGTCCCCCACCTGTGATGCCCTTCTCTTCAATGATTGTCGTTGCCATGCAGGCAAGTGTGGTTACGAGGTAAACTATGCTGATGGGTCCTATACAAAAGGGACACTCATGCTCGAAACGCTTACATTCGGGTAGATGAGGATCCAGAATATGGCCATGGGGTGTGGACACAACAACCAGGGTTCATTTAATGTAATTGTTGGGTTGTTGGGCCTAGGCAGGCAGAAGAATGTCATTCATCAATCAGATTCCTGAAACAGGAGGAGCTTTAAGTTATTGTTTACCGAGTTATAGCATTTTATAGTCTGGATGGTTAAGATTTGGGCGTGGTCTGGGTGGAACATTTCCTGTGGGTGCTGCATGGGCACCGTTGGTCTATAACCCTTGAGCCCCAAAATTTTACTATATCGGGCTTTCGGGTCTTGGTGTTGGGGGTGCTCGTGTACCCATTTCTAAGGACATTTTTTAGCTAACCGAATCGGATTACGGAGGTGTTAATATAGACACCGGGACCATGGTGGTTGCGCTACCAATGGTGGCCTATGAAGCACTATGGGATGTTTTCATCGCTAAAGCCAGCGGAGTAAGGGCTCCTAGCGTATTGATTTTTGACACCTGTTATCACCAATACAGTGATAACTTTCAATTTCCGTCAATATCATTTTACTTATTAGGCGGTCCAATCCTTACCCTTGAATCACATGGCTTTCTAATTCCAGTAGATGGAGTGGAAACTGTATGCTTTGCATTTGCTCCATCGGCTGTAGGACTTTCCATCATCAGAAACGTTCAGCAAGCTGGAATTCAGATTTCCATTGATGAAGCCCGTGGATACGTTGGTGTTATAGGTAAAATTCGCCTTTAAAGACATGTCATCACCATGAGAATCCACGTAAGTAGAGGCCAAGATAAATCAGCTTGAGGAGTGGAATCCCCCAAGGCAACCTACTCGGTTCAGATTGAAAACAACCCGACCACAGCCGAGTGAATCGGCTCAGGCAACGAAGCCCGCTCGGGCATACTCGGTATTCAACAAAAGAGATAGCCGTAAACAATTATTTCCTGAACACTCAGGTAGAATCAGCAACCGGCGTCACCACAGTAGTTATGGTGCAACTACCAAGAGTCCAACAAAGAAGCAAACAGGTTCCCGCGAATGAAGGAGTAAGAATCCCGCTCAGATACGGACTCAGCCAAACCAGGAAACGTGCCAAGTTCCAAATAGGAAAGCAATTCCTTTTAGGACTTAATGGCCGCCCGAAACTTCGGGACCACGACATTAAACCCTAGCGGCGCCCAAAAACCCTAATGGTATTACGTATAAATACCCCTATAAAACAAAAACAAAGGGGTACATGAGGATTATTGAAGAGGGACCTGAGCGTGTATAATTGAGCAATTATTCATAAAGGATTCGACTTTGTTGCTAAAGCAACAACCCGTGGATGTTTCTCCGGTCATCAGAGTTTTACCACGTATCTCTCTTATTGTTATTCATCTCTTTCGTTTTGTTTTCAATTACTTTTATTCGTGAACACAGGAATAAATTGATTAAATCATTGACTGAGTGACTACGAAAAATCACCGTCAACTTACCAGTATTTGGATATGAACACCGACAGTAATGTAATTTGGGTGTAATGTCAACCTTGCAGCTGGTGTTACAATCAGGATGACCCGATTTTCAACCCTGCCACTTAAAATTCAGCTTCCTACACTGTTGTTCTGTGGATCCCCCGCCTATGATGCCCTCCTCCTCAATGATTGTCGTTGCCATGCAGGCAAGTGTGGTTACGAGGTAAACTATGCTGATGGGTCCTATACAAAAGGGACACTCATGCTCGAAACGTTTACGTTCGGGCAGATGAGGATCCAGAATATGGCAATGGGGTGTGGACACAACAACCAGGGCTCATTTAATGTAATTGCTGGGATGTTGGGCCTTGGAGGCGGAAGAATGTCATTCGTCAATCAGATTCCTGAAACAGGAGGAGCTTTTAGTTATTGTTTGCCGAGTTACAGCATTTTATCGCCTGGATGGTTAAGATTTGGGTGTGGTTTGGGTGGAGCATTTCCTTTGGGTGCTGCATGGGCACTATTGGTCTATAACCCTGAGCCCCAAATTTTTACTATGTCGGGCTTTCAGGTCTTGGTGTTGAGGGTGCTCGCGTACCCATATCTGAAGACATTTTTCGGCTAACCGAATCGGGCTACGGAGGTGTTATTATAGACACCGGGACCATGGTGACTACGCTGTCAATGGTGGCCTATGAAGCACTAAGGGATGCTTTCATCGCTAAAACCACGGAGTAAAGGCTCCTAGCGTATTAATTTTTGATACCTGTTATCACCAATACAATGATAACTTTCAATTTCCGTCAATATCATTTTACTTCTTAGACGGTCCAATCCTTACTCTTGAATCACATGGCTTTCTAATTCTAGTAGACGGAGTGGAAACTGTATGCTTTGCATTTGCTCCATCGGCTGCAGGACTTTCCATCATCATAAACGTTCAGCAAGCTGGAATTCAGATTTCCAGCAGGATTCAAATTTTCATCTGATTCGCTCATATCTAACGGTCAACAAATCCGATCCGTCCTTCTCCAACGGTCAACAAATAAGACCGGGTCCCACACATTCATCTCTCTTAATTATTGTATGGGTACTACAAAAAATAAAAAAATATCACTATTTTATTCATCAACACATAGGTCCCACCACCGTACACATGGTCCCACCATATAACTCTCACTCTCACCTTTACTAAATATAACTCAATCAAATAACTCTCAACCTATTTTAACTCTCACTTTAACTCTCTATTGAGGATGGTTTTGAGACTTAAAACGAGCATGTAGCTCTCTATTGGAGATGGTCTAAGAACGAGAAAACCAAACAGAGCAATGATGATATTGAAATTTACAGAGAAAAATAGCTATGGATAGGGGAATATCTGGCCAGGAATAACCTCCCTATTGGAGCCACCGACTGTTAATGTTAGCATATAGGCAAGCCTTATAATGAGCATTCAAGATGTCACTACCAAACTGACTTATCAAACCCTAGCTCCATATATAGTAATAAAAAGCCTAAAAACATACAAATTTAAAACATTTTTTTGATTAAGTTTGACAACATGATCACCATAGAATTTATAGATACTATGATTGCAATAAACCAAATGTGAAGTGAAAGATGATTAGGAGTAATTCTATTACACGAGGACCAAGATAGCCTCCAACAAGCCAACCCAAGGGCCATTTCACATTGGTCTTAATTAGTAATTTGGTGTCTTCTTGTTCTATTCCATACCATCCACCTTTCGGGTTACCGAAAATTTCAGCAGCCCTGTGACAAGAGAATTACACCCACTAACAAGAGAATTACACCCACTAACAACATGTTCTACATATTATTGTGATTAAACCCTTCAGGACACTCTTGGATGTAATTATCTATGAAAGTGTTGGCTTAGCCTCGATTGATTCGGTCCTTTCTTCTTTTAGTTGTTGCATTTATCTTTGGTTGATCAATGCATGCGTGGTATTCTAAATTTAAAAAAAAAAAAAACAAAACAAATATTTCATTTTTTTTTTTTTTTTCTATTAACTTTCATTTCGAGCTAACAAATTTACATTACAACCATTGCTTCTCAGCAAACATTCGGGCCAAATCCAACATATCCACGGGCTTCATCAATGGAAATCTGAATTCCAACTTGCTGAACGTTTCCGATGATGGAAAGTCCTGAAGCCAATGGAGCAAATGCAAAACATACAATTTCCACTCCATCTACTGGAATTAGAAAGCCATGTGATGCATGGGTAAGGATTGGACCGCCTAAAAAGTAAAATGATATTGACGAAAATTAAAAGTTATCACTGTATTGGTGATAATAGGTATCAAAAATCGATACGCTAGGAGCCCTTACTCCGCTGGTTTTAGCGATGAAGCATCCTTAGTGCTTTATAGGCCACCGTTGGCAGCGTAGTCACCATGGTCCCGGTGTCAATAATAACACCTCCGTAACCTGACTCGGTTAGTCGAAAAATGTCTTCAAGACATGGGTACGCGAGCACCCCCAACACCAAGACCTGAAAGCCCGACATAGTAAAAATTTGGGGCTCGAAGGTTATAGACCAACGGTGCCAATGTAGCACCCACAGGAAATGCTCCACCCAGATCACGCCTAAATCTTAACCATCCAGGCGATAAAATGCTGTAACTCGGCAAACAATAACTGAAAGCTCCTCTTGTTTCAGGAATCTGATTGACGAATGACATTCTTCTGCCTCCAAGGCCTAACAACCCAACAATTACATTAAATGAACCCTAGTTGTTGTGTCCACATCCCATGGCCATATTCTGGATCCTCATTTGCCCTGAACGTAAGCGTTTCGAGCATGACTGTCCCTTTTGTATAGGACCCATCAGCATAGTTTACCTTGTAACCACACTTGCCTTGCATGGCAACGACGATCATTGAGGAGGAGGGCATCACAGGCGAGGGACCCACACGGAACAACAGTGTAGGAAGCTGAAGCTGAAGTTGAAGTGGTAGGGTTGAAAACCAGGTCATCCTGATTGTAACACCAGCTGCACGATTGACATTACACCTAAATTACATTACTGCCGGTGTCCATAGCCAAATACTGGTAAGTTGGTAGGCTACCTATACCAACTCGGACCAAGTACTCAGTGAATTCTATGCTGTGACCGGACACCGAATCAGTACCCAAGTTCTCCACCTCATAACTTCTGGTGGGAGAGAGGAGTTGTGTAAGGGCAGCCACCCTTTTGACGTCCCTTTGCATTAACGGCAGCTATGATTGAGCAATTTGGTGGATGATGAAATTTGGTCCCTATAAACCACTTCCAACTTGGTATGGTTATGGTTTTGGAACTAGGACGAAGATGAGAGTGATCATCACTAGAAGAAGGAGCTTTGATGAAACCACCATAGCTGCTAATGCTCGATGAAATCGCCTACAAAAATAATGGAATTAGTATCATACTTGAGACAGAGAATTACAGTCAAGTTTTGTCAAATGAAGAGAGTTAATGGGATAAATTGTCAAATGAAGAGAGTTCAGAGAATTACAGTAATGTTCTGTCTCAAGTATGATACTAATTCCATTATTTTTGTAGGCGATTTCATCTAGCATTAGCAACTATGGCGGTTTCATCAAAGCTCCATCTTCTAGTGATGATCACTCTCATCTTCGTCCCAGTTCCATCATCCCTAATTCCAAAACCATAACCATACAAGGTTGGAACAGGTTCATAGAGACCGGATTTCATCATCCACCAAATTGCTCAATCACAGCCGCTGTTTCCTTGCACGCATGTAAAGGGACGTCAAAAGGGTGGCTGCAATTACACAACTCCTCTCTCCCACCAGAAGTTATGAGGTGGAGAACTTGGGTACTGATTTGGTGTCTGGTCACAACATAGGATTCACTGAGTACTTGGTCCGAGTTGGTATAGGTAGCCCACCAACTTACTAGTATTTGGCTATGGACACCGGTAGTAATGTAATTTAGGTGTAATGTCAACCGTGCAGCTGGTGTTACAATCAGGATGACCCGGTTTTCAACCCTACCACTTCAACTTCAGCTTCCTACACTGTTGTTCCGTGTGGGTCCCCCGCCTGTGATGCCCTCCTCCTCAATGATCGCCGTTGCCATGCAGGCAAGTGTGGTTACAAGGTAAATTATGCTGATGTGTCCTATACAAAAGGGACACTCATGCTCGAAACGCTGACGTTCGGGCAAATGAGGATCCATAATATGGCCATGGGGTGTGGACACAACAACCATGGTTCGATTTAATGTAATTGCTGGGTTGTTAGGCCTTGGAGGCAGAAGAATGTCATTCGTCAATCAGATTCCTGAAATAGGAGGAGCTTTCAGTTATTGTTTGCCGAGTTATAGCATTTTATCGCCTGGATGGTTAAGATTTGGGCTGTGGTCTGGGTGGAGCATTTCCTGTGGGTGCTGCATGGGCACTGTTGGTCTATAACCCTCGAGCCCAAAATTTTACTGTTGACGGTGAAATCCGGATTGCCACACACTCAACAATTATATCAACTCAAAGTAAAACGAGAAAATAATCAATGCATGCAAGAGACAGATTTTACGTGGAAAACCCTTGAATGCGAAAAACCACGGCGCCCTAGAGGGCAGAAAAATAATACTAGGCTTATTGCTTTGTTACACACTCAGATCTCTCATACAATTGCTCTCTTCTCTCAGTTTTTCGAACCCCTTCCTCATGGGATAGATGGTTCCATTTGTACATGTTAATTAGGCTTTCCCCTTGTTTTTAGCCGTGTTGGTGGTAGGATTCACCCTTTGATTCGTACTAGGATTCCCATGTTGTCACGGACCCGGATATGCTCTATCTCTTTCCCTTTTTATGATTCCTCGTTGCCATGGGTCTTCTAGAAGTTAGGGTTTATTTCTGTGTTTCTACCGAGTCGGTTTGGGCCCAGTACGCTGATTGCGGCGAACACCTCCTCTCCTGGGTGTTACCCTTCGGCGACCACGTTTCTATCTTTGGCGAGTATATATCTAGCTCTAGCGACCACACTTTTGACTTATTGGCTTAAGACGACATACCGGTCACGTTTTTCTCCTTTGACCCGGTCAACGAGTGACGTGGCAACCTTTTCTCCAGCATTTATTGACTCTGTTGATGACGTGTCTACTTGGCGAATTTATACATACAACAATACCCCTATAAATACTTCGAGCCGAGTGAATGATTTGGTCTTTTTAATTCGCTTGCCTCCTGCGAGCAATATTTATATCCATGCTTTTAAGATTTCGGCGCGTTTTATAGATAACTTCCCTCTTTCTTCTTTTCACCACGTGTTGCATTGATTGGTTGATTCTTCCGGTGCAAGTTTTTAATTTTAGCCACACAACCTCTGGCGCTTCCACTTACTTGACAGGCGAAGGTACACTCTGGCTGCTTGGTGATCCCCGAGACGCCACATGTCCATTATTTGGTCGTGATTATTACGGCTGGTTACTGTGACCGTCACTCACATTAATTACGTATCCTTTATCTGATTTTCTTTTTGAATTTCAAAGTTCCTCTTTTAAGGCCGATTGTTTCTTCTTCCTCATTTTACTCTTTTCATTTATTCTTCTATTTTCTTCTTCTTTCTCTCAAAACAGGGTTCCTTCATTCTCTTTCCTTCTTCTCCCTTAGACATTTCTGCCACAAATTTCTTCTATTTTATTTCATTGTCGGACGGCTCGCCTTGGAATCGATCGTGCTTATTTCCTGACATCCCCTAAATCTCCTGCTCATTCTCCGAACCTAGGGTTTTCTGGTAGAGTTTTCATGGATCCATCCTTACGTTCTTCTCTTTTTAATCGAATGATGCAAGCTATGGAGCTTGGTGACAAATGTGCTGCAGATAAAATCGAATCTTTGATTCGTAATTTTCACCCGGATTCTTCGGTCCCAATTTCTGTTTACGTTCTGTCTTCTGAAGATGATTTTATTCCTAACATTTCTCCTCCTTCGTCCTCCAATAGTGATTCTCCAGTGATGCCGAGGTCTTCTAAACCAGGTGGCAGCAAACGACGCGCCTCTAGGGCTCCTCGTGAGTCCCTACTGGATGCGCAGACAACTGTTGGCTCTGACGTTAAGACCATCAACGGGATAGGTTGCATTTTTCGTTAGATCGTCCGTGCTCCTTTGACACAGAAGTTAATGTGGTTGGCGAGGACGAGCTCCGCAAGTATAGGAAGTCGCTTTGAAATTCCAGACTCGGTGACTTTGATGCTACCTGGTGATCGAGCAACATGAAATCCTCCCGAAAATACGGTCGCCATTTATGGCGCCATGCTCAGCTGTGGGGTAACCCTTCCTCTTCAGCCTTTCATCGCCAGGTTTCTCACGGAGGCTCGAATTACGTCCGGCACAACTCGCTCCAAATAGTTATAGGATATTGATGTGCTTGTGCCTAATGTGGAAGTTGAAGGGTTATGGGCCCCCTACACCTCGCGAGATCCGCCATTTTTATACGCTAAGACAGGCGGGCCATGGTGGTACGTATTTCCTTCTCTCCTCACCTGTGGAGAACTGGATCCCTGAGGGTGTGGCGAACCCTGGTCAAGTGGAGATTTCCAGTGACGAGAAGAAGAAAGGATTTATTTGGGGCTTTCCACTTCAAACAAGAGGTGGAAAAAATAGTTGGTTTTTTGCTGGTGGCGAGTGGGGCCGAGATGTGCCAGCCAACCGTCGCCGTAACCTTTCGGTGAAGAAAGTTCCCAAGCACTTCACATCTCCTGAAGCCTAGTCGAAGGCGGTCCCCGTTTTGCTAGATGGGGAGATCTATCACCTTACCGCCGCGGCCGTCCTTCCTTTGGACTTGAGGGATAGGTCCTTCCTCTTGGATAAGGAGAAAATGATAGCTCAACGGGTTTTCACACGCCTACCTGCTAGGCTTCCTCGTCGTAAGTCTTTATCAGTTTTTCTTTTGTATTACTGTTTCTTTTTATTCTGTTAGTGACACTTGGTTTATTTTTCCTACAGTGTGTGACTTTGATACCGTTTGCGATTTGTAAGCCCGGGTAGTGAAGAATTCTGAGGCTGCCAGTAAAAGACATGCTTTTGGTTTGGCCAAGGAGGGAATTGCTAGCCCGATGGTGATGATCCCTCGGACGGCGAGGAAGCTGGTGATGTTACTGGGGGAGGTGTCGAGTCAGGGCAGCCCCCTATGCGTGCAGAGGTTGCTGCGAATGCTCCTGCTGCGACTACTCCTACTGCGACTACCCCCAGCCGTAAAGGTAAGGAGAAAGTTGGTGCTTCAATGAGGGGTCAGTGACATCCCTATTTTTAACGCGGATGTCCCTGAGACTCCTCTTGATCCTGCGAGTGATCTGGCCCCAGGAGCTGGTAGAGGTAAACGCCCAGCTGAGGGTACCCCTGATCATGCTGCTCGACCCCCTAAGCGGGCATCAAGGGATGGTGCAGTATGTTGTCTCTTCGGACGAGGAGGGTGCTGACGAGCCAGCTCTCACCAAAACTCCCTCTACTCAAACGGCTGTTCGCGAGGGTCCTGCTGAGGGGACTAATGCAGCGGTGCCTCCCCCCGAGGAGGTTAATGAATTAAATATCCTTGTTTCTACTCCGCCCCGAACAACCTCTCCTCTGGTGCCCATGGGAGAGTCAAATGTTTCTTTAGGTCGGCCAGAGTCGGTTGATCGGCCAAGACCATCGAAGCAACTTGGGACTTCTGCTTCTGGTTCAGATTTTACCTATGAAGCCCCTCCCGCGGGACCAACTGAAGCCGATGAAGGGATCATGTCTCTTTCTGATTTTTTCGGCTACCGAAAATTGTTCACACTTGATTAATAATGATGTGTACATTGGGGAGGGCTGGGAGCATGTTAAAGGCAAGTCTTGCAACAGAAAGATGGAATTTTTCTTCAACTGTCACTCTCTGGTAAGCTTCTCGCCATAAATCTATATATCTCTTTCATATATACTTCATAATTCGGCTGTTTCTCTTTTCAGATGATGTCTGAGGTTGGCTGAGAACTATAAGTATGGAAACAAAGCTTCCCGGGAGATTAAGCGTTTGCGCGATCGGGCTTCTACTTTGGCTGTTGAGAAGCTTTCTGTTGAAGAATCCCATGCTCAACAGCTTGCTCAACTAAGAGAGTCCTCAGATGGTCATCTGTCTGCTCAACTAGCTGCCGAGGAAAAACTATCTGCTGCTGAGGACGAGATTCGCTCGCTGAAGGAGCATTTGTCTGCTAGCCAAGAATCCCTCAGCAGCGCGTTTGGAGGCTGAGCGGGTAGCTGAGGAGGCTAAGGAGAAAGCTGAACGTGAGGCGCTGGATTTGCTCAATCAGTTGTCTTCGCGTGAACTCATCTTCGATAATTTAAAGGCTGTTTTGGAGGCTGAAGCAGTTGATCGCTTCAAGAGATCCCCTACCTACGATGCACTTTTGCTGCGCGAATTTGAACGAGGCATGAGGCAGTCGAAGAAGTTCTTCGCCATAAAGGACCATTCGAATGACAAGGCTCTAAGACGCTTCAACAGGTCTCTTCAACAGCATATGGCCAGCGGGGTGGGTTCGATTAAAGAGCAGATAAAACGATGGAAAGCCCACTGCCGTTATAACAGGATTGAGCCTCATCCCATGCATTTAGAAATCCCCAGCAAACGTGCTTTCAACACTTATTACTCCGGTTAGAAGGGCAGCTTTTCTGGTTCTGGTGCTGAACCTGACTTGGGTCATATTGCTGGTAGGGATTATGGGCCTTTCATGCCGGATAGGGATGAAGATGTTACCTGGCCTTCTGAAGAGGAGATCGAAGATGAGGAAGACAGCGAGGGTCATCATGCAGCTAGTTGAGATTTAGGTCTTAGAGAATGTCCAAAATTGTAAATATCTATATATTTTTTTTTTTCTTTGAACCTTCAATTGTAAAAGACTTCTTAATTTTATAAATTAATTTATAACTCCTTTAGCTTTATTTTTGTTCAGCTGCCTTTGCTGAGTTTTCGGCTTACTCAGTGTTTCACCAAGTTTTTAGCATATTTATAGCTTTATTCAGCTGCCATTGCTGAGTTTTCGGCTTACTCAGTGTTTCACCAAGTTTTTAGCATATTTTATAGCTTTATTCAGCTGCTATTGCTGAGTTTTCGGCTTACTCAGTGTTTGTCAGGACGTATCCGACCATACACGAAGTTTTTAACATGTTATTTATTTGTTCAGCTACCATTGCTGAGTTTCAGCATATTATTGGGACGTCTCCCTCTTGCTTTTTGCTTGTCTTTTTTGTTTTTCAGCTGTCTTTCTCGTCTCTCTAGGGATTTTATTTTCCCGTAATGGCGATCGCTGATTTTTATAGCTTAGGATTTTATTTTTTCTCGCCAGTTCTCATTGCTGGGAGTATGAAACTTGTCTTTACGCGATGGTAGTGGTATACGATGGCGAATGCCCTTTGTGACTGGCGAGTGAAATCACAAATTTTCAGTAATAAATTACTCTTTATTGAATGCTTCCTGTAACTTTTGTTAACATAGTCACAGAAAAAATTCTAAAATGAAAACTGTCTAAGAAATAAAAAGGTTGAAATAAATCCTAAAAGCAAAGAAAAAGTTAAGGGTAATATATCTTCAAGTACTGTGCATTGCATGGCCGAGGTAGTTCGCCTAAACCCTATCGAGTAATGCGATATGCCCCGTGACCAGCTATGCCTGTAATTTGATAAGGCCCTTCCCATTTGTCTGCGAGTGATCTTGCAGCTTTGTCTCTTGTTCCTGGGTTCACCTTTTCAGCACCAAGTCGCCAAGAGCGAACCTTCTTTAACGTACATGTGAGTTGTAATATCTGGCTACCCTCTGTTGGTACGCAGCGTTTCTTATTTGTGCGCACTCTCTTCTTTCTTCTAATTCATCCAGACCGCATTTTAGCATATCAATGTTGAGTTCCGGTTGAAAGAGTTGTACCCTTGGTGAAGAGAAAGAATGTTTCCACGGGAATGACAGCTTCAGCTCCATAAGCCATGGAATATGGGGTCTCACCTGTTGAACCCCTTTCTGTGGTTCGATATGCCCAGAGTACCTGTGGTAATTTATCTGCCCATCTACCCTTTTTCGCAACCAATTTAGCTTTCAGGTTGTGTTTTATGATCTTGTTCACTGCTTTAGTTTGGCCATTCGTCTGCGGATGTGCTGGGGAGGCATAGTAGTTGTTGATGTCAAACTTGTCACACAGCTCCCTGAATTTCTTGCCATCGAATTAGGGTCCCATTGTCCGTGATGATGGTGTTTGGTATCCCGAATCTGTACAGGATATTTTTCTTCACAAAGCTTATAGTGTTTGCTTATGTTATATGTACCAATGGTTCGGCTTCTACCCACTTCGTAAAATAATCCACGGCTACTATAGCGTGCTTCGCTCCTCCAGTTGCTGTTGGCATTGGGCCGATCAAGTCAATTCCCCACATGGCGAATGGCCAAGGTGAGGTAATACTCTGCAAGAGTTCAGGTGGTTGGCGGATGTTATTGGCAATTTTTTGACACGCCTCACATCTCGCTGCCACTCTTTTCGCGTCGGCGAATAGTGTTGGCCAGTAAAAACCCTACCTTAAGGTTTTGTGGGCTAGGCTGACACCCCCAGTGTGATTCCCACAATTTTCACTATGTATGCTTCTCAGGATACCTTCTGCTTCTTCAGGCCCGACATATCTCTGTAGTGCCATTGAGTACCCCCTTTTGTATAGTTCTCCATTGAGTACTAAATATCTCGTAGCTCTATACTTCAATCGTTTTGCTTCTAATGGATCACTTGGGAGTACATCATTGACGAGGTACTCTTTGATTGGTGTGATCCAGCTGTCTCTTTCGCCAAAGACTGCCCCAACTTCCTTCGATTTGATTATACTCGGCTGCAGCAGGCGGATCATAGAAATAGTTCTGGGCCAAATGTTGATTGTGGCGGATGCCAACTTGGCCAAGGCGTCAGCTTGCTCGTTTTCTTCTCTGGGGACCTGAACAATTCTGTATTCTTTGAATCTTTCTAGTAGCTCCTTTGCTAATTCCAGGTAGGCGATCATGCTTTCATCTCTCGCCTGGTATTCATCTAGCACCTGATTGACAACAACTTGAGAGTCGCTAAAGATTTCCACTTCATCTGCTCCTAGGACTGTGCAAACTTTTAGTCCTGCTATGAGTGCCTCGTATTCAGCTTGATTGTTAGTAGCTTTGAAGTCAAAACGCAAGGCACATTCGACTGAATCTCCTTCCGGGGTTGACACCACTACCTCTGCCCCGCTGCCGTGCGTGTTTGATGACCCGTCAACGCGGATTTGCCATTTGAATACTTTCTTATTTTGCTCCACCATCATTCTCGCCACCTCTATGCTTGGCTCGGTGAATTCTGCTACAAAGTCTGCCACTGCTTGGGCTTTAATTGCTGTCCTTGGAAGATACTCTACATCGAATTCACTTAACTCGATCGCCTACTTCGTTAATCGACCGGATACTTCTGGTTTTTACAGAATTAATTTCAGTTGGCAGTTGGTGTATACTCCGATTTTATGAGCTTGGAAATATGGCCTTAACTTCCTTGATGCTGTTATTAGAGCGAGTGCTATTTTTTCAGCCGGCGAGTACCTGGTTTCGACTGGTAACAGTGCTTTGCTGAGATTTGAGAAACTGCTTATACTTCCGGGTGGAAGTCTTCCAAACCACCTGGAGGCGAGGTCGCCAAATGTTTGCGGGAAGGTGAGACATAGCAGTCCGTCATTGGATGAATACTGGGCCATAATATTACGGAATCGGTGAACATGCTCCTTCGGATCCCTGTTCTCTTTATACTGCTCAATGGTTGGCATTCTGAATCTGTCCGGAAATTGGGTGTGAGTAATATTTTCAACGAATGGGCTATCTGACTCATCATCTGAAGATACGTTGCGACCATACCTCTGTGCCATCGCTGAAACCTTTCTTGATAGCTCTTGTAGGGTGACATCTCGCTGACCAGTTGGTTCCCCTGCTGGATCAAGTCTGCTCTTGACTGTCATTCTCCCATAATTGCCTCTATCATCCGGGCTCCTTCGATCTTCTGTGCTCTCGGATCTTCTCCGGTGTGCTCTTTTGGATCGTAATTCCCTTTGTGGACGAAGACTTTTATCTTTAGACGAGACAGAATGGTGTCTCCACCGGTTCATTTGGTATGTGTCACTGGAATTGACCCCATGTGTTCGTATTTGGTCTCGCTCCTCCCTAGATTCTTCATTCATCACACCTTTTCCCTTCCTTTATTTTCTCCCTTCGAAATCCTTAGGGTGGTCCTGGGGAGTCTCTTCAGTGGATTGTCTCGCTTGAGCATCATGGGTTGCAATGTGAACTTCCGATCGTAGTCTTCCGGACGGATGGATTCCAGGAGTGGTTAACTCATAGGGAGAAAAAACTCCCAATCCTATGGGAAGCGAAAGCCCTATTTTACTAGCCTCGCTGATTAAGTTTACCAATGCAGTTTGGAAGTGCTGCAGAACCCCGGGGTCGGCTGCCCTAGTTCCTGGCGTTGCTACCGACTGTTCCTCGATCGTCACCGCCCTATCTCCTGTCGGCGCGGTTGGTTCAACAATTAGATCTCCATTGGAGTTACCATCTTTGTCACTGTCGTTGTTCATATTTTTCAATTCGCAAGGGTTTCTCGAAGTTTTTGTTCAAAGATCCCCCTCCTTCTAGCGCCAATTGTTGACGGTGAAATCTGGATTGCCACACACTCAACAATTATATCAACTCAAAGTAAAACGAGAAAATAATTAATGCATGCAAGAGACAGATTTTATGTGGAAAACCCTTGAATGGGAAAAACCACGGCGCCCTAGAGGGCAGAAAAATAATACTAGGCTTATTGCTTTGTTACACACTCAGATCTCTCATATAATTGCTCTCTTCTCTCAGTTTTCGAACCCCTTCCTCATGGGATAAATGGTTCTATTTATACATGTTAATTAGGGTTTCCCCTTGTTTTTAGCCATGTTGGTGGTAGGATTCACCCTTTGATTCGTACTAGGATTCCCATGTTGTCACGAACCCGGATATTCTCTCTCTTTCCCTTTTTATGATTCCTCGTTGCCATGGGTCTTCTAGAAGTTAGGGTTTATTTATGTGTTTCTACCGAGTCGGTTTGGGCCCAGTACGCTGATGTGGCGAACACCTCCTCTCCTGGGTGTTACCCTTCGGTGACCACGTTTCTATCTTTGGCGAGTATATATCTAGCTCTGGCGACCACACTTTTGACTTATTGGCTTAAGACGACATACTGGTCACGTTTTTCTCTTTTGACCTGGTCAACGAGTGACGTAGCAACCTTTTCTCCAGCATTTATTGACTTTGTTGATGACGTGTCTGCTTGGCGAATTTATACATACAACATTTACTATGTTAGGCTTTTAGGTCTTGGTGTTGGGGGTGCTCGCGTACCCATATCTAAAGACATTTTTCTGCTAACCAAATCGGTTTACGGAGGTGTTATTATAGACACCGGGACCATGGTGACTACGCTGCCAACGGTGGCCTATGAAGCACTAAGGGATGCCTTCATCGCTAAAACCAGCGGAGTAAGGGCTTCTAACGTATTGATTTTTGTTACCTGTTGTTGACGGTGATTTTTCGTAGTCACTTAATCAACGATTTGATATCAAGTTTATGAATGAGAATGGTTGAAATAAACGCTACAAAATATTAGCAATAATGAACAAGAAATACGTGGTAAAACTCCGATGGTTGGAGAAACATCCACGGGTTGTTGCCTAAGCAACGAAGTCAAATCCACTATGAAAAACTGTTACAAAATATGCTTTTGTCTCTCTTGCTAATTCTCACGTCCCCTTATTTGTGTTTTTACCAGGGTATTTATATATAATGCTACTAGGGTTTATGGGTGCCACTAGGGTTTGGTGTCGTGGTGCCCAAGTTTTGGGCGATTGTCCAGTCCTAAACGGATTCTGTTTCCTTTTTTAGTGTAATATGTTACCCGATTTGGCTGAGTCCAAGTTTGGGTCTGATTCTTTCTCCTCTATTTGCGGGAAACCTGTTTGTTTCCTTGTTAAACTCTGAGTAGTTGCACTGTAACTTATTGTAGAGGTGCTTGTTGCTGATTCCTCCCACATGTTTGGGAAGTGAGTTTTCGTAACTATCTTTCTAGTTGAACCCCGAGTATGTCCGAGTATGCCCGAGTAGGCTATGTTGCCCGAGCCGATTCTCTTCATTTGTGATCGGGTTGCTTTAGTTTTAGCCGAGTAAGTTACCTTGGGGGATTTCTGCCCCTTCGAGTTAACTTCTCTTGACTCCTGCTTACGTGGCTTCTTATGGTGATGACGTGTCCTTTATGACGATTTTTACCTATAACACCTGTTATCACCAATACAGTGATAACTTTCAATTACGTCAATATCATTTTACTTCTTAGGCTGTCCAATCCTTACCTTTGTATCACATGGCTTTCTAATTCTAGTAGATGCAGTGGAAACTGTATGTTTTGCATTTGCTCTATCGGCTGCAGGACTTTCCATCATCAGAAACGTTCAACAAGTTGGAATTTAGATTTCCATTGATGAAGCCCGTGGATACGTTGGATTTGGCCCGAATGTTTACTGAGAAGCAATGGTTGTAATGTAAATTTGTTAGCTCGAAATGAAAGTTAATAGAAAAATAAAATGAAAGATTTGTTTGTATTTTTTTTTTTAAATTCAGAATACCACGCATGCATTGATCAACCAAAGATAAATGCAACAATTAAAAGAAGAAAGACCGAATCAAGTGAGGCTAAGCCAACACTTCTTTAGTTAGTCTTGAATATTGTTCACAACTTAAGTTAAAGGTTAGGCACATTTATCTTGTTAAAGTTGTAGAATTCTTTTGCTAGCATTTGAGTGGGATCAAATGAGATATGATGAGTCTAAAATCATCGGAGTGATCTTCGAGCAAAAGAATCTAGTGCACTGGGTGCATTAAACTGGATCATAATGAAATACTTTATCTATAACCGTCAGTAGATAAAAGTCTTTTCATTATCAGGACAATCGGAGAGTCTATCTTAATCCTGAGATAAATGATGGACTTATGGTTGCAAGTGATATCATTTGAGTTATCAATGAGTACGATTATATCGCATAGTCTATCCTCGATAGTTTGGTGATATTCATTTGTTAATCGACTAGAGGACTTCATTTATAGATATGGACATCGTGGCTCCATTTGTAAAATGAGAGTATAATATCATCATATGGATGTTTTGAGGTAATTGGATATTAAATCTCAACGTTGAGTTTTCGATAGTGTCTATTGAAAACATGGCTTCTGGACAAGTCAAAATATCCAAGTTCAAAACGTGGTCATATGAGTAAATATGGTAACTTGGAGAGTTATAGGCGGTCTATGAACTCTTGGCGATTACTGATATCAATCACGAGGATACACTATCTCCAATATGATTGTCTAGGGTATGAATGAGGAGCATCTTCCTTTTCTGTCTTTATTTAAGAGTTCAATTTTAGCTCTTTAGTGGAATGAGTTAAAATTAATGGATCGGACCTAAGTGAATCATTTGTTGATTGTGATTAGGTTATGTCTATTAAAGCTTAAATTTAGATAGCCCGCCAAGATCCCCAATCCACACGGACTTGCATGGATCACTTGATATATTCTACCGGACCAATTTAAGGGTCCATCTAGAATTGCATTTAATATATTAAGAATATAATTTGCACATTATTTATGTAATGGGTTGCTCAATTATATTAATATATTAATGAAAGGCATGTGGGCTTGTTTCTTTTAGTAAGAATGGGTCTGGTTCACATGTGGGCTTTTTATTTAAAGTCCAATGGATTAAATGAAATAAGAAAATAATATTTGGCCCATTTATTTTAAGTGGGGCGGTAAGGTGGTTTTTAACCTAATATATTATTTTGTTTCATTGTTTTAATTAAATAAGAATTAATTAATTGTTTAATTAAGAAACAAATCTTTTCTGATCAGGAAATATGTTTCCTAGAGTTATACTATTGGTAGTAGTATACTAAAAGTAAAAGACTTATTTGGTAAGAAAATAAATAATAAGGTTTATTTATTTAATCAAATAAGGAAGTCTTTGAGATAGTCACAAATACACTAAAGAGTTGGATTAGGGTTTGGAATTCTAAGGAAATCTACCTAGGGTTAGGATTTAAGTCAAAAGATAAATCCTACATGGTAGATGATTTTGGCCACAATATATAAATATATATTAAATATATAAGGCCGAAGATATATATGTATAAAATGCATGCTGTATTGATTCCGCAACACATATATATATTGGTTTATATTATTATTTTTTTTTTTTGGTGAGGGTGCAGAATTGATGCACTTATTATAACTTATATATTAGTTGTGCAAAGTGCAGTATTCGGTGCACTATATATATTTTAATATATATATATATTATATATAGGTTGAATTGGGCTAACCCTACTTGTAAGGCTTGAGAGTTTTTCTTTTGCTTAAAAAATAGAATCCAACTCTAGTGATTAGTGTGTGTTGATTTCGACTAAAAACATAAAAGAGTGAATAAATTATTCTTTGATGGTACACTATTTGCTTGTTCATCAATAAGCTTGTGTGTACAACATCGATTTAGGTTCACGCGAGTTTCGATCATTAGATTGAGAACTCAAAAGTGACCGGAATAATTTTAGTCTTCTTTTGATTGTTTTTGTGACTAACAAAGAAAAGAAAAGTTTGTTTGTCCATTCACAGGTTTGCAATTCAAAGAAAAGGGAGACCACGCTCCTAGGTGATCCACGTTCGTGCTAGGATTGCATAGATAATTACATCCAAGAGTGTCCAGAAGGGTTTAATCACAATAATATGTAGAACATGTTGTTAGTGGGTGTAATTCTCTTGTTAGTGTAGTCAGTTGCTTAGTGATTTAGAACATGTTGTTAGTGGGTGTAATTTTCTTGTCATTGGGTAGTTTGTGTGCCTGTTATCAGGAGAAGTTATTACTTGTAAGCCTATATAAGGCACCTTTGAATTCAATTAAAGACCATCAAATATTAAAAGCAAAACTGCCTCTTTCTATCTCCTGTATTTCCCCTAAATTCTTCTATTGTAAATTTCTAGGATCGGAAATATACAATCTATCATAAATTCTCTTTATGTAATTTTCCATGATCGGAATATATACATAACACAGGACCACATCACACTCTGAACCATCAAGTGTAAATCATCATGTCTAACTTTTGACGCACTATTTATACCTTTGGAATGACCAAATGAAAATGGACCGGTCCACTTCCAACAATAGAGTTGTATTTTTTATGTTTCCAAATGTTCAAAAAGGAAAAGAATCCATGTAGAGAGTTGAGATCACATCAAAAGATCATATGAGTTGTCAACTCAAAAACAAAATAAATTTCAGACTAATTGTTGCATACTTGCATATAGTAAATTTATTTCAAATTTTAATGTCTGAAAAATTGTAGACTGTCCATCTCCAACGGTCAGCAAATCTGATCCGCTCATATCTAACGGTCAACAAATCCGATCCGTCCATCTCCAACGGTCAACAAATAAGACCGGGTCCCACACATTCATCTCTCTTAATTATAGTATGGGTCCTACAAAAAACAAAAAATATCACTATTTTATTCATCCAACACATAGGTCCCACCACCGTACACATGGTCCCACCATATAACTCTCACTCTCACCTTTACTAAATATAACTCAATCAAATAACACTCAACCTATTTTAACTCTCACTTTAACTCTCTATTGAGGATGGTTTTGAGACTTAACATGAGCATGTAGCTCTCTATTGGAGATGGTCTAAGAACGAGAAAACCAAACAGAGCAATGATGATACTGAAATTTGCAGAGAAAAATAGCTATGGATAGGGAAATATCTGGCCTGGAATAATCTCCCTATTAGAGCCACCGACGTTAATGTCAGCATATAGGCAAGCCTTATAATGAGCATCCAAAATGTCACTACCAAACGACTTATCAACCCATAGAATTTATAGATCGTATGATTGCAATAAACCAAATGTGAAGTGGAAGATGATTAGGAGTAATTCTATTACACGAGGACCAAGATAGCCTCCAACAAGCCAACCCAAAGGCCATTTCACATTGGTCTTAATTAGTAATTAGGTGTCTTCTTGCTCTATTCCATACCACCCACCTTCGGGTTATCGAAAATTTCAGTAGCCATATGACAAGAGAATTACACCCACTAACAAGAGAATTACACCCACTAACAACATGTTCTATATATTATTGTGATTAAACCCTTCTGGACACTCTTGGATGTAATTATCTATGAAAGTGTTGGCATAGCCTCGCTTGATTCGGCCTTTCTTCTTTTAGTTGTTGCATTTATCTTTGGTTGATCAATGCATGCGTGGTATTATGAATTAAAAAAAAAATACAAACAAATATTTCATTTTTTTTTCTTTTAACTTTCATTTCGAGCTAACAAATTTACATTACAACCATTGCTTCTCAGCAAACATTCGGGCCAAATCCAACGTATCCACGGGCTTCATCAATGGAAATCTGAATTCCAGCTTGCTGAACATTTCCGATGATGGAAAGTTCTGAAGCCGATGGAGCAAATGCAAAGCATATAGTTTCCACTCCATCTACTGGAATTAGAAAGCCATGTGATGCAAAGGGTAAGGATTGGACCGCCTAAGAAGTAAAATGTTATTGACGGAAATTGAAAGTTATCACTGTATTGGTGATAACATGTATCAAAAATCGATACGCTAGGAGCCCTTACTCCGTTGGTTTTAACGATGAAAGCATCCCTTAGTGCTTCATAGGCCACCGTTGGCAGCGTAGTCACCATGGTCCCGGTGTCTATAATAACATCTCCGTAACCCGATTTGGTTAGCTAAAAAATGTCTTCAGATATGGGTACGCGAGCACCCCCAACACTAAGACCTGAAAGCCCGACATAGTAAAAATTTAGGGCTCGAGGGTTATCGACCAACGGTGCCCATGCAGCACCCACAGGAAATGCTCGACCCAAACCATACCCAAATCTTAACCATCCAGGCGATAAAATGTTGTAACTCGGTAAACAATAAGCTCCTCCTGTTTCAGAAATCTGATTGACGAATGACATTCTTTCGCCTCCAAGGCCCAATAACCCAACAATTACATTAAATGAACCCTGGTTGTTGTGTCCACACCCCATGGCCATATTCTGGATCCTCATCTGCCCGAACGTAAGCGTTTTGAGCATGAGTGTCCCTTTTGTATATGACCCATCAGTATAGTTTATCTCGTAACCACACTTGCTTGCATGGCAATGGCGATCATTGAGGAGAAGCGCATCACAGGCGGGGGACCCACACAGAACAATAGTGTAAGAAGCTGAAGCTAAAGTTGAAGTGGCAGGGTTGAAAACCGGGTCATCCTGATTGTAACACCAGCTGCAGGGTTGACATTACACCAAAATTACATTGCTGCTGGTGTCCATAGCCAAATACTGGTAAGTTGGTGGGCTACCTATACCAACTCGGACCAAGTACTTAGAGAATCCCATGTTGTGACCGGACACCGAATCAGTGCCCAAGTTCTCCACCTCATAACTTTTGGTGGGAGAGAGGAGTTGTGTAAGGGCAGCCACCATTTTGATGTCCATTTGCATGCGTGTAAGGTAATGGCGGCTGTGATTGAGCAATTTGGTGGATGATGAAATCTGGTCTCTATTAACCAGTTCCAACTTGGTATGGTTATGGTTTTGGAACTGGGACGAAGATGAGAGTGATCATCACTAGAAGAAGGAGCTTTGATGAAACCGCCATAGTTGCTAATGCTCGATGAAATCGCCTACAAAACTAATTGAATTAGCATCATACTTGAGACAGGGAATTACAGTCATGTTTTGTCAAATGAAGAGAGTTCATGGGATAAATTGTCAAATGAAGAGAGTTCAAGAAAAGAGTTCAGAGAATTACAGTCATGTTCTGTCTCAAGTATGATACTAATTCCATTATTTTTGTAGGCGATTTCATCGAGCATTAGCAGCTATGGCGGTTTCATCAAAGCTCCATCTTCTAGTGATGATCACTCTCATCTTCATCCCAGTTCCATCATCCTAATTCCAAAACCATAACCATACAAGGTTGGAACTGGTTCATAGAGACCAGATTTCATCATCCACCAAATTGCTCAATCCCAGCCGCCATTTCCTTGCACCCATGTAAAGGGACGTCAAAAGGGTGGTTGCCCTTACACAACTCCTCACTCCCGCCAAAAGTTATGAGGTAGAGAACTTGGGTACTGATTTGGTGTCCAGTCACAGCATGGGGTTCTCTGAGTACTTGGTCCGAGTTGGTATAGGTAGCCTACCAACTTACCAGTATTTGTCTATGGACACCGACAGTAATGTAATTTTGGTGTAATGTCAACCCTGCAACTGGTGTTACAATCAGGATGACCCGGTTTTCAACCCTGCCACTTCAACTTCAGCTTCAGCTTCCTACATTATTGTTCCGTGTGGGTCCCCCGCCTGTGATGCCCTCCTCCTCAATGATCGCCGTTACCATGCAGTTAAGTGTGGTTACGAGGTAAACTATGCTGATGGGTCCTATACAAAAGGGACACTCATGCTCGAAACGCTTACGTTCGGGCAGATGAGGATCTAGAATATGGCCATGGGGTGTGGACACAATAACCAGGGTTCATTTAATGTAATTGTTGGGTTGTTGGGCCTTGGAGGTGGAAGAATGTCATTCGTCAATCAGATTCCTAAAACAAGAGGAGCTTTCAGTTATTGTTTGCCGAGTTACAGCATTTTATAGCCTGGATGGTTAAGATTTGGGCGTGGTCTGGGTGGAGCATTTCCTGTGGGTGCTGCATGGGCACCGTTGGTCTATAACCCTCGAGCCCCAAATTTTTACTATATCGAGCTTTCAGGTCTTGGTGTTGGGGGTGCTCGAGTACCCATTTCTGAAGACATTTTCCGGCTAACCGAATCGGGTTACGGAGGTGTTAATATAGACACCGGGACCATGGTGGTTGCGCTACCAACAGTGGCCTATGAAGCACTATGGGATGTTTTCATCGCTAAAGCCAGCGGAGTAAGGGCTCCTAGCGTATTGATTTTTGATACCTGTTATCACCAATATAGTGATAACTTTCAATTTTCGTCAATATCATTTTACTTCTTAGGTGGTCCAATCCTTACCCTTGCATCACATGGCATTCTAATTCCAGTAGATGGAGTGGAAACTGTATGGTTTGCATTTGCTCCATCGGCTGCAGGACTTTCTATCATTAGAAACGTTCAGCAAGCTGTAATTCAGATTTCCATTGATAAAGCCCGTGGATACGTTGGTGTTATAGGTAAAATTCGCCTTTAAAGACACGCCATCACCATGAGAATCCTAGTAAGTAGAGGCCAAGATAAATCAGCTTGAGGAGTGGAATCCCCCAAGGCAACCTACTCGGTTCAGATTGAAAACAACCCGACCACAGCCGAGTGAATCGGCTCGGGCAACGAAGCCTGTTCGGGCGTACTCGGTATTCAACGAAAAAGATAGCCGTAAACAATTATATCCTGAACACTTAGGTAGAATCAGCAACCGCCGTCACCACAGTAGTTATGGTGCAACTACCAAGAGTCCAACAAAGAAGCAAACAGGTTCCCGCGAATGAAGGAGTAAGAATTCCGCTCAGATACGGACTCAGCCAAACCAGGAAACGTGCCAAGTTCCAAATAGGAAAGTAATTCCTTTTAGGACTTAATGGCTGCCCGAAACTTGGGGACCACGACATTAAACCCTAGGCGGCGCCCAAAAACCCTAATGATATTATGTATAAATACCCCTGTAAAACACAAACAAAGGGGTACATGAGGATTATTGAAGAGAGACCTGAGCGTGTATTCTTGAGCAATTATTCATAGAGGATTCGACTTTGTTGCTAAAGCAACAACCTGTGGATGTTTCTCCGATCATCGGAGTTTTACCACGTATCTCTCTCTTATTGTTATTCATCTCTTTCGTTTTGTTTTCAATTACTTTCATTCGTGAACACAGGAATAAACTGATTAAATCATTGACTGAGTGACTACGAAAAATCACCGTCAACTTACCAGTATTTGGATATGGACACCGGCAGTAATGTAATTTGGGTGCAATGTCAACCCTGCAGCTGGTGTTACAATCAGGATGACCGGGTTTTCAACCCTGCCACTTAAACTTCAGCTTCCTACACTGTTGTTCTGTTGGGTCCCCCGCCTGTGATGCCCTCCTCCTCAATGATCGTCGTTGCCATGCAAGCAAGTGTGGTTACGAGGTAAACTATGCTGATGCGTCTTATACAAAAGGGACACTCATGCTCGAAACACTTGCATTCGGGCAGATGAGAATTCAGAATATGGCCATGGGGTGTGGACACAACAACCAGGGTTCATTTAATGTAATTGCTAGGTTGTTGGGCCTTGGAGGCGGAAAAATGTCATTCGTCAATCAGATTCCTGAAACAGGAGGAGCTTTCAGTTATTGTTTATCGAGTTACAGCATTTTATCGCCTGGATGGTTAAGATTTGGGCGTGGTCTGGGTGGAGCATTTCCTGTGGGTGCTGCATGGGCACTATTGGTCTATAACCCTCGAGCCCCAAATTTTTACTATGTCGGGCTTTCGGGTCTTGGTGTTGGGGGTGCTCGCGTACCCATATCTAAAGACATTTTTTGGCTAACCGAATCAGGTTACGAAGGTGTTATTATAGACACCAGAACAATGGTGACTACATTGCCAACGGTGGCTACATTGCCAACGGTGGCCTATGAAGCACTAAGGGGTGCTTTCATCGCTAAAACCAGCGGAGTAAAGGCTCCTAGTGTATTGATTTTTGATACCTGTTATCAGCAATACAATGATAACTTTCAATTTCCGTCAATATCATTTTACTTCTTAGGCAGTCCAATCCTTACTCTTGCATCACATGGCTTTCTAATTCCATTAGACGGAGTGGAAACTGTATGCTTTGCATTTCCTCCATCAGCTGCAGGACTTTCCATCATCAAAAACGTTCAGCAAGCTGGAATTCAGATTTCCAGCTGGATTCAGATTTCCATCTGATCCGCTCATATCTAACGGTCAACAAATCCGATCCGTCATTCTCCAACGGTCAACAAATAAGACCGGGTCCCACACATTCATCTCTCTTAATTATATTATGGGTCCTACAAAAAACAAAAAAATATCACTATTTTATTCATCCAACACATAGGTCCCACCACCGTACACATGGTCCCACCATATAACTCTCACTCTCACATTTACTAAATATAACTCTATCAAATAACTCTCGACCTATTTTAACTCTCACTTTAACTCCCTATTGAGGATGGTTTTGAGACTTAAAATGAGCATGTAGCTCTCTATTGGAGATGGTCTAAGAACGAGAAAACCAAACAGAGCAATGATGATACTGAAATTTGCAGAGAAAAATAGCTATGGATAGGGGAATATCTGGCCAGGAATAACCTCCCTATTGGAGCCACCGACGTTAATGTCAGCATATAGGCAAGCCTTATAAAGAGCATCCAAGATGTCACTACCAAACGACTTATCAACCCCAGCTCCATATATAGTAATAAAAAGCCTAAAAACATACAAATTTAAGACATTTTTTGTTTAAGTTTGACAACATGATCACACCATAGAATTTATAGATACTAAAATTCCCTTAAGCAATATAGTGTAAAATATACCTAGAGGGGGGGGGGGGGTGAATAGGTATTTACTCAAATTCTTCCAATATTAAAAATGATGCGGAATATAACAAAGAAAATACAAACTTGATTAGATTTAGCAAATGAATTGATTTCACTAATACAATAGTTAATCAATTTACAAGATATGCAATCAATGTAAGATATGGAAGATAAAGAAAAGTAAAAACAAAAATGAACACAAGTGTTTTTTACGTGGTAAAACCTCAAAGAGGAAACATCCACGGGTTGATACCACAACCACCGGCAAAGCAATCCACTATATGAAAAGGACTTACACACTCAAGCTATCAACACATGATATCCGCTCAAGCTATCACCTCCTAATCTACCCTCGGGCAAGTGAACTACCAAGCCTACTTCCTATCCGAGATGTATCCTACACCTCTAGAAAGCAACTTCCTATCCAAGACGCTCACGTCTCTAGGAAGATTTCTTGCTTGCCTATCCAGATCCTCCCGACCCTAGACAAGTCTTCCTTGCTTGATTATCCGAGTCCTCCCCGACTCTAATCAAGACTTCCTTGCTCTATCCACAAAGCTTCACTCACTTTGCTAGAGACTTCAACCTAATGCAAGGCTATGATCTACGTGATGCAAATGATGCAAACACAATCAAATTAAGCTAGATGATCAATCAAGCTCAATGTACATGTTCAATGATAATCTAGAATATGCTTTCAACAATCGATCACAAAAATATCTAGAAATCAAGACATGCAAATCAATAAGAACAAGGTATGAATATTCAATATATCACACTAAAAACCTAGTTCTTAGATCATGAAATTAAACATAGAAAATAACATGAAGCACATTATATATACATTTTCTAGAATCAATTTCATGTTGAATCAAGTTTAGCACATATATGTTCAAGAGAAATCACAAAGCTAAAACTCAATTGACAAATGATCAAACACCCCTAGCATATGATCTAACATACTTCTCAACAAATTTCATCAATCAAATAGTAAGAATCAAGAGATGATCAAAGATGAAATTGAAAAAAAAAAAAAAAAAATTGAACAAACAACCTTGACCTCATACTGAAGATCAGGCTACTGGGAATAATGACGAAGTCAGCTCCCTCTAAAAATGCTTGGGGTTTGTATCTCTCCTCAAGACCAACAATTTTGGCTTTTGAATCGATTGATTTCGAGTTCGTATGAGAAAGATATGACCAAAATACTAAAACTAAAAATTGAAGAAAATCTATAGAATTTCGTGAAAAGTTCTTCAAGTTCTTCAACACATGTAGAGGGAAGGAGAAGTGTTTAAAAAGAAGAGAGAGGAGAGATTTTTGGGCCAATCAGCAAGGGCCATGTCACCCACCCCGTGGGGGGCGCATGGGCCTCACGGGGCCAGAGAGGGTCTCTGGCCGTGGGGCCCACGGCCTCCCTCACGGCGTGGCCCATGTGGCCTCTTGGCCACTCTCACCTCTCTCGCGCACTCTCACGTTCTTCAACCGTAACTTGGGCATCCAAACTCCGATTTTAAATCCGTTTTCGGATTATGAACCGTGACTCCCTCACGCACGATGAAGACTATACAACTTTGAAAAATGGTTGAGAAATCATCTCGGAAAACGACGATGAAGTCAACTCAACGAATGAGAACGAAAAATAGCGTAGCTACATCGTTTGGACTCGAAACCTTATGAATGAGTAACCGAAACGACCGGAACTCAATAAGGCATCAAATAAGAACATGTTCAAGTCCAAAACACAAAATACACAAACAAATAAACACATATTCACACAAGCATGCCATATCAAAGAGATAGTCACAAAGCATGCAATTCTACAATGTTTGTCTATACAAGATCAATGCATGAGCATACTATGAGATGTGTGAATGTGTTATACCAAATGTTTGAACTACGATGCAGGGACACACATGTATGAATTGTGCGTGTGTGCTCTTATGCCTTGCAAGAGGAAGAAGTATCTTGATACCTTAGCATCCAAATAAGCACATTTCCTCTTGAAGACGAACTTTGCATGCAACGTTGCTTTCCTTCTTTGAAGCTTGATCTAATCACGAAACACCTAAGCAACTAAGTAATGCAAATAAAGAGAGTTTTGCAATGGAATCAAGCCAACACAAATCTAGGATCTTACAATCTCCCCATTTGGCTATTCCATGGCAAAACCTCATCCTCACCATACAATATTCACTCAAATAAACTCTAAGTTGATAGCATACTCTCATCTTCACATTACAAATGGATTCCTAGACTAAAAGGTCTTCAGGTCTTCAAGTCTTCATGAGTCTTCAAGAATTCCTTTTTTGTCTTCAAAGTACCTATGAGAGAAAAAGCAAACCAAACAAGAGATCTTCTCTAAAGAAGAATGGTGAGATATCATCACATAAACAAATAACAAGACTTCCCTTATCTCATACAAAAATGCATTATCTCAAGTGTATGAATGTTTTCACATTAAAACTCTTCCTAAGATCCTTAACATAATTAGGCAAGAATTCTTTTCTCCCCCTTAAGACAAGAATTCTCTCCCTTAACACAAAGTCTCCATAAAAGCACAAAGAGGAATTTCCCACATATTTGGAACATTTCTCCACACATGGTGAGAGGTATACACTTTTGTCCCCTATATTAAACATGGATTCCCCCATATCAAACATGGTGAGGTATACAATTTCTCCCCCTTTTTATCAAGGAATAGACAAAGGACACAAGAGATAAAGAATGAGATATTAAGCAAACAAATCGTATAGAAAGCTAAGTTAAATAAACTAAAGCTCCTCCTAAACATATGCTCCACATATTATCACCAAGTAGATTTGTTCACAAGGGACATCACACAATCACACAATCAAGCAATAAGAGAAAATATTTCATAACTTGTCAAAGTCCAAGAGAGAATCATAAATTTTCATTAATCTCTCAAAAATATTCTCACATTGCTAATGAATCAAGCACATAAGCAAAATGTGTGTGTGTGAATGCTTCTCACATATATTAAAGGAGTAATTGTGATATTAACATGCAAACTCTATACACACCTATCCATCTAAAGCATTTCCAAAAATAGGTCAAACCGATATTCATCCGGGTTTTTGCTTTTAAAAAGAATAGATATCAACATATGAGCGTGTGTGTGCATGTGGCTCGTTTTCCCATTTCTGTTTGACAACCCGAGCTTTTCATAATTTTCAACTATACACCATTAAGCCTTTTTTTTATTATTATTATTTCTTTTAGGCTTAGAATCAAAGATTTTTTTTTTTTTTTTTTTTAATGATTCTTTTCAACACTTCTTTGATTTTTCTAACATAAACATATACACCTCATGGCGGCTTTCACTCATCACAATGGCATAGCCCTTTCCTACATTGGGCGGCTGCACAACCAAGGTGTGTAGCCCTTTCCATGAGGGTGCTCGTTGAATACTATGTAGTGCCGAAGCAAAATGGATACATACCATAGGTCATCTATCATGTACTTAGCAATAAACTTCTAGATGCATCCATTATCTACACATATTCAACCACAAAAACTCAAAACTAAAACATATAAGAGAAGCATTAGTGCACTTTTCAAAAAAAAAAAAAGATTTTCAAGCTCAAGTGCATGATCTAGAAACAATAAGAGTTATTTATTTAAGATCATTACTTCTCAAATGAGTAGCTCTCAAATATATTGATTTTCAATTAGAGTTTTGCTCATCAAGCCACTCACAATCACACATAGACAATAATCAACACAATCATGTCAATGGATCTTAGAAGAGTTTTAAACCTCTTTTTGTCCAAGGGCTTAGAAAACAAATCTGCAAGTTGATTTTTAGTAGGCATATGCTCTAGAGAAACAATAGCATGTTCAGCATGTTCAGCATGTTCAACATGATCACTAATGAAATGATGCCTAATATCTATGTGCAACGATATCATGCATACATAGAGTTGAAAAGATGAAATAGAAAGCAAGCTTTTAGAGTAAAGAAATACCTTAGCAAGCTTTTTCACCAATGAAAAGTCTCCGCTCTTTTTATTAGCTTTCTTGGCTTGTTTGTCCTCATGACAACAAGTTGTTGGTGTGTCATCTCAAGAGAATAAAGACCAAACACTTTCAACTCAAACAAACACATGAAAATGACTTTCTCTAAAAGTCTTAACAAAAATTAATCACCATATAGATTTCAAAATTCAACTTCTTTAAAGTTAATCAACAAATTTTGACTATCATAGTGATTATGAGAATATTAAGTTCATGAATTGATTAGAGACACCAAGTTTGAATACTAGACTTCGCACATTACAAATAGCTTAGTCAAGCATCGAACTTAGAACTCTTATCAAACAATAACAAAAATATTCTCATATGTGCTACTCAATCAAGTATGAGAGCACTCACCTTTGACCATATTGGTCTTAGGTGAACCAACACAAACAACATCATGATCATTACGCATGGCAATATGAAATCTAGAAGATAAATCATCAACTATCTTCTTCATGAAAACATCACTCATATTAAAGTCATCATTTTTGCCACGCACAAATATTTCATCAAGACTCTTCAAATAATCATGGTTAACACTCTTCTTAACCAACTTCTTCTCAACATTCATCTTAACATGATTATTATCAACATGCATATCATTCTTTTCAATCCAAATCTTCCTAGTAGGTTTCTTCACATGAATATGATCAATATGCACATTTCTAAAAGCATCAAAGCTATTATCATGTATAGAAACTTTCAAAGAAGATTTATCCATTTCACAAGTATGCACATTATTCTTCTTAACCCAAACTTTCCTTGTTGATTTCTTTTCATTAACATGTTCATCATGCATAGTCTCTAAAGCTCTAACATGTTTAGAAACAACCAAAGGAAGTCTTTTCATCTCATTAGCATGCATCTCATTCCCTAATTTGCATTGTCTAATATACTCATAGCATTTAGGTTTGATATGCCCAACAACATTACAAAAATGACAAACCGGGATAAACTTAGAGATGTTACGTCTGGCTTTAGACTTAAACTCATGCTCAGGAGAATGATTAGGTAACGTTTTCACATTTTTATCATGTTCCACATTTCCTAGTTTGCATTGCCTAACATATTCATAACACTTAGGCCTAATGTGACCAACCACATTACAATAATGACAAACCGGAATGAATTTAGAAAAGTTACCTCTTAGGTGTGCATGCTTTAGTTGAGAAGTTGGTTGAGAAGTTCCATAGCTCTTCATGTCTTTGTCTTTGGCTTTGGAAGAAATAGTAATTGAGTATTTCTTCTTCTTGGACTTTCTTGACTTGTTCTTGGTTGTAGGAGTCTTCTTAACTTCTTCTACATAACCCAAGCCACTTTTATCTCCATGATGTTTTCCAAGTTTTATCACATCATCAAGCTTAATGGCTCCAATTTTCATGCCATTAATAGACTCTTTGAGAGCTTTGACTTCATCTATAAGCTCACACTCTTTTATCTTCATAATAGACAAAGAGTTCTCTTTTTGCTTAATCTCTCATTCCATGGCAAACAACTTCATTGTAAAGTCTTCTTTTAGATCATCTAGCTCTTGAGCACTTTCCTCAACCTTTGAGACACACTTTTCAATGGTCTTTTCATGCTCCTTGATGACTTCACTTTGCTTGCTCATCTTCTCCAAAGACATCTTCTTTTCATTGACGAGAGCTTTAAAGATCACCACTAAATTGGCATTGATCAACTTCAACTTGTTGTTCTCTTCATTCTTTTGTTGAAGGATCTTGTCATCGAAGCTTATAAAATCTTAATTTGAGGAGGCTTCAAACTCTTCATGATTGGAGGAGATTTCACTATCTTCACTACTCGAAGAGTATTCACTTTCCTCATTACTTGAGGAGTCTTCACTACTACCCTCAAATCTTCCTTCATATATAGCCACGTGAGCAATGTAATTGCTAGTAGATTCGCAATCATCCAAGGACTCCTCTTCCTCTACTATATCACTCACACTCATCCATGATTTATCATTGAATGCTCTAATGTAGGCTTTCATTGTATTTCTCCAAAAGGTGTAGTTACCACTATCCAATAGTGGAGGTCTAGCACTAAAGGCACCTTCCGGTATCCAATCACCCATAGCTACAAAAATGAACAAACACAAAAAACACAACAAAACAAAACACAAACACTATAATATGGATCTATCTAATTACTTCTAGACACCCGCTTTGATACCAATTGAAATTTCCTTAAGCAATATAGTGTAAAATATACCTAAGGGGGGGTGAATAGGTATTTACTCAAATTCTTCCAATATTAAAAATGAAAATGCACACTTGATTAGATTTAGCAAATGAATTGATTTCACTAATACAAGAGTTAATCAATTTACAGAATATGCAATCAATGTAAGATATGGAAAATAAAGAAAAGTAAAAACAAAAATGAACACAAGTTTTTTTTACGTGGCAAAACCTCAAAGAGAAAACATCCACGGGTTGATACCACAATCACTAGTAAAGTAATCCACTATATGAAAAGGACTTACACACTCAAGCTATCAACACATGATATCTGCTCAAGCTATCACCTCCTAATCTACTCTCAGGCAAATGAACTACCAAGCATACTTCCTATCTGAGATGTATCCTACACCTCTAGAAAGCAACTTCCAATCCAAGACGTTCACGTTTCTAGGAAGATTTCTTGCTTGCCTATCCGGATCCTCCCGACCCTAGACAAGTCTTCCTTGCTTGATTATCCGAGTCCTCCCGACTCTAATCAAGACTTCCTTGCTCTATCCACAAAGCTTCACTCACTTTGCTAGAGACTTCAACCTAATGCAAGGCTATGATCTACGTGATGCAAATGATGCAAACACAATCAAATTAAGCTAGATGATCAATCAAGCTCAATGTACATGTTCAGTGATAATCTAGAATATGCTTTCAACAATCAATCACAAAAATATCTAGAAATCAAGACATGTAAATCAATAAGAACAAGGTATGAATATTCAATATATCACACTAAAAACCTAGTTCTTAGATCATGAAATTAAACATAGAAAATAACATGAAGCACATTATATATACATTTTCTAGAATCAATTTCATGTTGAATCAAGTTTAGCACATATATGTTCAAGAGAAATCACAAAGCTAAAACTCAATTGACAAATGATCAAACACCCCTAGCATATGATCTAACATACTTCTCAACAAATTTCATTAATCAAATAGTAAGAATCAAGAGATGATCAAAGATGAAATTGAAAAAAAAAAAAAAAAAAATTGAACAAACAACCTTGACCTCGTACTGAAGATCAGGTTGCTGGGAATAATGACGAAGTCAACTCCCTCTGAAAATGCTTGGGGTTTGTAGCTCTCCTCAAGACCAACAATTTTAGCTTTTGAATCGATTGATTTCGAGTTCGTATGAGAAAGATATGACCAAAATACTAAAACTAAAAATTGAAGAAAATCTACAGAATTTCGTGAAAAGTTCTTCAAGTTCTTCAAGTTCTTCAACACATGTAGAGGGAAGGAGAAGTGTTTAAAAAGAAGAGAGAGAAGAGATTTTTGGGCCAATCAGCAAGGGCCATGTCACTCACCCCGTGGGGGGCGCGTGGGCCTCACGGGGCCAGAGAGGGTCTCTGGCCGTGGGGCCCACGGCCTCTCTCACGGTGTGGCCCACGTGGCCTCTTGGCCACTCTCACCTCTCTCGCGCACTCTCACGTTCTTCAACCGTAACTTGGGCATCCAAACTCCGATTTTAAATCTGTTTTCAGATTATGAACCGTGACTCCCTCACGCATGATGAAGACTACACAACTTTGAAAAATGATTGAGAAATCATCTCGGAAAACGACGATGAAGTCAACTCAACGAATGAGAATGAGAATGAGAACGAAAACTAGCGTAGCTACATCGTTTGGACTCGAAACCTTATGAATGAGTAACCGAAACGACCGGAACTCAATAAGGCATCAAATAAGAACATGTTCAAGTCCAAAACACAAAATACACAAACAAATAAACACATATTCACACAAGCATGCCATATCAAAGATATAGTCACAAAGCATGCAATTCTACAATGTTTGTCTATACAAGATCAATGCATGAGCATACTATGAGATGTGTGAATGTGTTATACCAAATGTTTGAACTACGATGCAGGGACACACATGTATGAATTGTGTGTGTTTGCTCTTATGCCTTGCAAGAGGAAGAAGTATCTCGATACCTTAGCATCCAAATAAGCACATTTCCTCTTGAAGACGAACTTTGCATGCAACGTTGCTTTCCTTCTTTGAAGCTTGATCTAATCACGAAACACCTAAGCAACTAAGCAATACAAATAAAGAGAGTTTTGCAATGGAATCAAGCCAACACAAATCTAGGATCTTATAGATACTATGATTGCAATAAACCAAATATGAAGTGAAAGATGATTAGGAGTAATTCTATTACACGAGGACTAAGATAGGCTCCAACAAGCCAACCCAAGGGCCATTTCACATTGGTCTTAATTAGTAATTTGGTGTCTTCTTGTTCTATTCCATGCCATCCACCTTCGGGTTACCGAAAATTTCAACAGCCCTGTGACAAGAGAATTACACCCACTAACAACATGTTCTATATATTATTGTGATTAAACCCTTCAGGACACTATTTGATGTAATTATCTATGAAAGTGTTGTATTAGCCTTGCTTGATTCGGTCTTTCTTCTTTTAGTTGTTGCATTTATCTTTGGTTGATCAATGCATGCGTGGTATTCTAAATTTAAAAAAAAATACAAATGAATATTTCATTTTTTTTTTCTATTAACTTTCATTTCGAGCTAACAAATTTACATTACAACCATTGCTTCTCAGCAAACATTCGGGCCAAATCCAACGTATCCACGGGCTTCATCAATGGAAATCTGAATTCCAGCTTGCTGAACGTATCCGATGATGGAAAGTCCTGAAGCCAATGGAGCAAATGCAAAGCCTACAGTTTCCACTCCATCTACTAGAATTAGAAAGCCATGTGATGCAAGGGTAAGGATTGGACCGCCTAAAAAGTAAAATGATATTGACGAAAATTGAAAGTTATCACTGTATTGGTGATAACAGGTATCAAAAATCGATACGCTAGGAGCCCTAACTCCGCTGGTTTTAGCGATGAAAGCATCCCTTAGTGCTTCATAGGCCACCGTTGGCAGCGTAGTCACCATGGTCCCAGTGTCAATAATAACACCTCCGTAACCTGATTCGATTAGTCGAAAAATGTCTTCAGATATGGGTACGCGAGCACCCCCAACACCAAGACCTGAAAGCCCGACATAGTAAAAATTTGGGGCTCGAGGGTTATAGACCAACGGTGCCAATGCAGCACCCACAGGAAATGCTCCACCCAGACCACGCCCAAATCTTAAACATCCAGGCGATAAAATGCTGTAACTCGGCAAATAATAACTGAAAGCTCCTCCTGTTTGAGGAATCTGATTGACGAATGACATTCTTCCGCCTCCAAGGCCCAACAACCCAGCAATTACATTAAATGAACCCTGGTTGTTGTGTCCACACCCCATGGCCATATTCTGGATCCTCATCTGCCCGAACGTAAGCGTTTCGAGCATGAGTGTCCCTTTTGTATATGACCCATCAATATAGTTTACCTCGTAACCACACTTGCCTACATGGCAACGGCGATCATTAAGGAGGAGGGCATCACAGGCGGGGGACCCACACGGAACAACAGTGTAGGAAGCTGAAGTTGAAGTGGCAGGGTTGAAAACCGGGTCATCCTGATTGTAACACCAGCTGCAGGGTTGACATTACACCCAAATTACATTACTGCCGGTGTCCATAGACAAATACTGGTATGTTGGTGGGCTACCTATACCAACTCGGACCAAGTACTCACCGAATCCTATGTTGTGACCGGACACCAAATCAATACCCAAGTTCTCCACCTCATAACTTTTGACGGGAGAGAGGAGTTGTGTAATTACAGCCACCCTTTTGACGTCCCTTTACATGCGTGCAAGGAAACGGCGGTTGTGATTGAGCAATTTGGTGGATGATGAAATCCGGTCTCTATGAACCTGTTCCAACTTGGTATGGTTATGGTTTTAGAACTGGGATGATGGAATTGGGACGAAGATGAGAGTGATCATCACTAGAAGAAGGAGCTTTGATGAAACCGCCATAGCTACTAATGCTCGATGAAGAACTTGGGTACTGATTTGGTGTCCGGTCACAGCATGGGATTCTCTGAGTACTTGGTCCGAGTTGGTATAGGTAGCCCACCAACTTACCAGTATTTGTCTATGGACACCGACAGTAATGTAATTTGGGTGTAATGTCAACCCTACAGCTGGTGTTACAATCAGGATGACCCGGTTTTCAACCCTGCCACTTCAGCTTCAGCTTCCTACATTGTTGTTCCGTGTGGGTCCCCCGCCTGTGATGCCCTCCTCCTCAATGATCGCCGTTGCCATGCAGGCAAGTGTGGTTACAAGGTAAACTATGCTGATGGGTCATATACAAAAGGGACACTCATGCTCGAAGCGCTTACGTTCGGGCAGATGAGGATCCAGAATATGGCCATGGGGTGTGGACACAACAACCAGGGTTCATTTAATGTAATTGCAGGGTTGTTGGGCCTTGGAGGCGGAAGAATGTCATTCGTCAATCAGATTCCTAAAACAGGAGGAGCTTTCAGTTATTGTTTGCCGAGTTACAGCATTTTATCGCCTGGATGGTTAAGATTTGGGCGTGGTCTGGGTGGAGCATTTCCTGTGGGTGTTGCATGGGCATCGTTGGTCTATAACCCTCGAGCCCTAAATTTTTACTATGTCGGGCTTTTAGGTCTTGGTGTTGGGGTGCTCGCGTACCCATATCTAAAGACATTTTTTGGCTAACCGAATCGGGTTACGGAGGTGTTATTATAGACACCGGGACCATGGTGACTACGCTGCCAATGGTGGTCTATGAAGCACTAAAGGATGCCTTCATCGCTAAAACCAGCGGAGTAAGGGCTCCTAGCGTATTGATTTTTGATACCTGTTATCACCAATACGGTGATAACTTTCAATTTTCGTCAATATCATTTTACTTCTTAGGCCATCCAATCCTTACCCTTGTATCACACAGCTTTCTAATTCCAGTAGATGCAGTGGAAACTGTATGCTTTGCATTTGCTCCATTGGCTTCAGGACTTTCCATCATTGGATACATTCAGCAAGCTGGAATTCAGATTTCCATTGATGAAGCCTGTGGATACGTTGGATTTGGCCCGAATGTTTGCTGAGAAGCAATGGTTGTAATGTAAATTTGTTAGCTCGAAATGAAAGTTAATAGGAAAAAAAAAAATGAAATATTCGTTTGTATTTTTTTTAAAATTCAGAATACCACACATGCATTGATCAACCAAAGATAAATGCAACAACTAAAAAAAGAAAGACCGAATCAAGCAAGGCTAATACAACACTTTCATAGATAATTACATCAAATAGTGTCCAGAAGGGTTTAATCACAATAATATATAGAACATGTTGTTAGTGGGTGTAATTCTCTTGTTAGTGTAGTTAGTTGCTTAGTGATTTAGAACATGTTGTTAGTGGGTGTAATTCTCTTGTCAGTGGGTAGTTTGTGTACCTGTTATCAGGAGAAGTTATTACTTGTAAGCCTATATAAGGCACCTTTGAATTCAATTAAAGACCATCAAATATTAAAAGCAAAATTGCCTCTTTCTATCTCCTGTATTTCTCCTAAATTCTTTTATTGTAAATTTCTAGGATCGGAAATATACAATCTATCATAAATTCTCTTTATGTAATTTTCCAGGATCGAAAAATATACATAACACAGGACCACATCACACTCTGAACCACCAAGTGTAGATCATCATGTCTAACTTTTGACGCACTATTTATACCTTTGGAATGACCGAATGAAAATGGACCGGTCCACTTCCAACAATAGAGTTGTATTTTTTATGTTTCCAAATGTTCAAAAAGGAAAAGAATCCATGTAGAGAGTAGATATCACATCAAAAGATCATATGAGTTGTCAACTCAAAAACAAAATAAATTTCAGACTAATTGTTGCATACTTGCATATAGTAAATTTATTTTAAATTTTAATGTCTGAAAAATTGTAGACCGTCCATCTCCAACGGTCAGCAAATCTGATCCGCTCATATCTAACGGTCAACAAATCCGATCCGTCCATCTCCAACGGTCAACAAATAAGACCGGGTCCCACACATTCATCCCTCTTAATTATAGTATGGGTCCTACAAAAAACAAAAAATATCACTATTTTATTCATCCAACACATAGGTCCCACCACCGTACACATGGTCCCACTATATAACTCTCACTCTCACCTTTACTAAATATAAATCAATCAAATAACTCTCAACTTATTTTAACTCTCACTTTAACTCTCTATTGAGGATGGTTTTGAGACTTAAAATGAGCATGTAGCTCTCTATTGGAGATGGTCTAAGAACGAGAAAACCAAACAGAGCAATGATTATACTGAAATTCGCAGAGAAAAATAGCTATGGATAGGGGAATATCTGGCCTGGAATAACCTCCCTATTGAGCCACCAACGTTAATGTCAGCATATAGGCAAGCCTTATAATGAGCATCCAAGATGTCACTACCAAACGACTTATCAACCCCAGCTCCATATATAGTAATAAAAAGCCTAAAAACATACAAATTTAAAACATTTTTTGTTTAAGTTTGACAACATAATCACACCATAGAATTTATAGATCCTATGATTGCAATAAACCAAATGTGAAGTGATAGATGATTAGGAATAATTCTATTACACGAGGACCAAGATAGCCTCCAACAAGCTAACCCAAAGGCCATTTCACATTTGTCTTAATTAGTAAATTCTTGTTCTATTCCATACCATCCACCTTCGGGGGTTACTGAAAATCTCAGCAGCCTTGTGACGTTTTTTAGTAGAGATAGGCTCGCCAGCCGGCATGTATGAATAACAATTACCTTTTTTAAGCTAAAAATACAGTATCTAAAGGCTGTATAAGTAGCTTATATTTATGTTAATGGAAGCACAACCAATTTTATAAATATAATTTCTAAGATCCAGAAATGGAGGATTTACATGGAAGTAGGGCCATCTAAGATCTAGAAAAATAAATACGTAACGGTAAATAAAGTACTTACTTCAACATGTCCAGGACCAAAACCTTCGAATGTACAATTCCAAGGAATGATATTTGGTTTATTGATGGAACTAAGAACACCGTTACCATTAATGTTCTTGAAACCTATCTTTCTTAAATAAAATTACTGGTTGCATGTCAAACATATTCATGAATTGTAAAGTGGCAAACAAAAGAGAAGGGTATATATATATATATACATGTAAATTCAAATGTTGATTTAGGTTTGATAATACCTATGTTGGGCTGCACACAAAATTCGATTTTGTGCACACAAGCTTCCAATGTGTCCGGATGTAATCCCGTAGAGACAAGAATAGCCAAAATCGGATACATGTAACAATTCAGTAACTAAATAATTGTATACGAGTATCATTTCAATAACCGATAATATTGTATTGCAAACATGTAAAATTTCCGAGTTGCTTTCAACAGAGTATCACTAATCTCACAAGGTAGAGAATTTCAACAAAATCATCTACCAAATATGTTTTTCCTGTTAAATTATATGTTCAATTCATATCAAAACACCAATTTTGCAATTCTTAGGCTCCACACAGACCATAACAAAAATAATCATATAAAAACAATTGAACTTGAAAAAGTAAAGCAATCTTAAAATTAAAATTGAAAAAGCAAAACCTTTGACTTTTCTTCTTCTGCAAAATATGCAAAATCTAGAACAATTGAACGAACCATGAACTATGTAACCTCGGTTGAGGAGTCCTTTGAGAATCCAAAAACCCACATAGGTTGAGACATCAAGAACACAAACACAAGGTTTTTCATGGCCCCTTTATTTATTTATTTATTTATTTATAATTTTCTGCTGTTTTTGGCTTTACTGATTCTTCTCTCTTATAGTGTTGTTTTTGTGAGAGAAACTGAAGATGAGCTGTGCATTATAATGTAAATAGAATTGAAAAAAAAAATGAAACTTACTTGGATGAGGGGTTCAATGGTGAGAAGCTTTGCAGGAGGCGAGAGACGTGATACGTCGACGGCGCAAGACGGTAGAGATGATGAGAGCGTGAGAAGATCAGAGGATAGAAGAAGCAAACCAAAAACATGAAAAGCAGAAAGTGGTGAGTGGAGGTGGAATCTTACCAAAAACAAGATCACCATCAAAAATCCTCTTTCATGCTATTCACATTCAGAACAGAGATCGAAATCAATTTGAAGTTCATCACAACTCAATTATAAACTTCTCTATTTGGATAAATGAATTTTATTCCATCTAAAAACCAATGAGATTCAATGCCTGTAATAAAAGAACATGCATGTTTGATGATCCTGAAAACTCATCCACATGGGGCAGTCCATTCTAAGGTAACAAAAGCAATATATAATTTCTATTCTAGCTAGGATTGAGCTAATATGCAGCTGGATCCAACCATCGGCTGGATACCGCATATATCATCAATTTTTTTTATACAAAATCTTTCCATTTATAGTATACATTCATCATCAAGACATTAGACATCAACCACCACCAACTTGGTTTCATCTTTGTCTCTATCCAAATCAATAATTACAAAAAACAATCATTTTAGGCCACGCCCACATGCAAAAAACATGATCTTAAATCCTAAACATCAGTATCACCTTAAGTCAATACAACACTGCACATATACAAACAATTTTCAGCTACACATGGTTTAGCTGCGATCAATTTAAATTAGCAACTCACATCTACTTGTAGCGTGTTTACTAATCAGAAATTCTTCTTGGGAAAGGGAATTAAGTTCTTGATTTTTGAATTCCTGTGTTTACTAAGTTTATGGGGAATTAAGTTCCGTGGACCCCACACACATATCAGGAATTAAGTTCCTGAATGAAAGGGAATTTGATTCCCCCCACCCACTATAGGAATCAAGTTCCTTTTCCTGATTAAAAAAGGTAATTTATATATTTTTACTAAAATATCCCCTATATATGTGAATTGTCAATTATATATATATAAAAAAATGTTTGATAAAAGAATACTTAAAAAAATAAAAATAAAAAATAAAAAACACTATACACTGTACAGCGGCCAAAAAATATTTGTGAACTGCACGAAGTCATGCTGCTTTTGATTTGATTTTTTATTTCTTTAATTTTTTTTATATATTAGCTATAAATTATCTATACTCATACATCTTCCATATTTATATACACAATTATTTTTGTATATAAGGGTATTTTTGTAATCAACTTTGTATAAATTTAATTCCATTTTTAATTCTTAAAAAGTTAGTAAACATAGTAATGAAATTTAGTAACTTATTAATGTTTGATGTTTAAACCATCAATATAATACTATTCACATGAATTAACATCAATGAAAGAAAATCAAAATAAAAACTTGTAAGGATTTTCTATTCTTGGCTATAATACAGAACAGATAACCAAAAAGATAACATATCAAACCCAATTAAATCAAATTATTAACTATTATTGAACTATATAAAAAAGCCTTTACACTTATGAACATCCACTATATATATATGTCTATATTCTTCATTGAAACGTTTTCACAAACACATTATAATTTATACATAAAGTAACAACATACCATTATTTCTTTAGTTCACTCTCGTTAAGTTAGAAGTAAAACTATAGCAAATGCAAACCCAAGAGCAAGACAAAGACAGAGAATAGCAAAAAACAATACAAACCCATTTCAAGTTTTGTATGATATCAAACTACTATATATGCTGCATATGCACACATAATTACAGTTCAAAGCAACATGTACAGTATTCGAGCAAGGAAATATTCATTATTCAAGGAAGGAAACCCAAAACATGAAAATAATAAAGTGGTGAGTGGAGGTGGAATCCTACCAAAAACAAGATCACCATCAACAATCTGCAACTACCATTCAAAACAACATAAAATCCTGAAATATATATACCAAAAGGGTGTCAGAAGAATCTGCAAAAAAATAAAAAATCTTGAAGAACCTAGATCAAGTACATACCAAAAGAAAATCCGTTGATTGGGCTGTCCTCAATCGTTGTATACCAACAGGTTCTATAAATCAGAGGTCAACCTCAACCGGCAAAACCTGTGATATGCAAAACAAAAAGACTTACTAAAAAAAAATACAATCAAAGGTAGATGTTTGAAAAGAAGTGATTGAATAGAAAGGAGAGACCTTGAGACCAAGTAAACGAACGGGTTTAACAAGACCAGGTACAATGCAATCAGGAGCAGCAGCTTCCACTATATAGAAATGCAAAGCAACAATATTTCTAATTTCAGCCTCTTGCAGATGCTACCATTTTCTCCCGGCAAACACTTGCAGATCAATAAGGGAGAATAAAATACAGAATAACACACGAAAAGTTGGAAACACAAATTAAACCAAACAAAAGATTTTCCCAACACAAAAAGGCTTCATTCACTACAAGAAAAATTGACATTTACGAGTTTTGAAAAATGCCGCAAAACCCCTTTTGCGGCATTTAGTAAAATGTCATTACGAAGGGGGTCGCAAAAGACTATCAATCTATTATAACATATCACCCGCAAAAAATGCCGCAAAAAAAATCATTTTGGGGCAACAAAGAAATTTTTAATGAAGCTTTAAAAAAGGTTAAACTAATCAATAATCTAACAAAAAAACATATAATATTTGACAACTATATGGTATAAATATAAATATAATGCACATACGAGCCACATAAAATTGAAAATCTTCCATTAAAACTTCATTCTCTAATAGTTTGCATCATACAAGCCATAGGAATTTTAATATCATCTTGATTCATAGAATATTGATATCATAACATAGAATTTGAATCAACAAAAAGGTAAATACCATGCCATACTCGACTATCATATCATAGAAATATATTACATCAAATAAAATAAAAAACAAAAAGGTAAATAAAAACATTAGGGAATGTCATCAATTTCTCATTTTACATCGACGGAAATATCCCCGATATTTAAATAAAATTTCCACGATATTATGAAAAATACGTTACATGTTCACCGATATCCATATTTTACATCAAAGATATTGCACTTCCATATCGATATCGGTACCCTAAAATACGAAAATATTGGGGAAATTTTCTATATTTCAAGCATTCATAGACGATAGTCTTCAATCACATACAAAGCCGATAAAGAAAGGAGATAGCCATCCATCTTAGCAGAAAGAATGATTCTTTGCCCAGAGAATAGACAAAGAAGAAAACTTGTGAAGAGAATTTATGTTTTAAATGCATTTGGTTGATAGGACCTTCAGAAATCCTTTTAAATAATTTACAGTGCAGGAAATCATCCTGCCTTCCTTAGCAGTAATTCAAAATCGATTTCTTTCCATAGCAGTAATTCAAAATCCTTATCATACTTGCAGTAATTCAAAGTCTTTATCATAGTAAATGACAAACTTAATTTGTATCAGACGAATCAATAACCACAACTGACCGACACAATCTATCTGGTGATGAAATGGGGAGTAATTCCCTCACTCCACCCATCCATTAACAAAGCAGACAACTTGATGAACAATGTGTAAACTATTCAAGCAGATAAAGCTCGATTTCGAGAACACATTTATATGTATATTAAATTGAAGTGTGCAGTAACATTAAAGTAAATGTAGAAAACAATGAACAGGCACATAGATAACCTTAGTATAATAATCAAATCTCACCCGCGCAAATTTTTGCTATGTGGTTCTTCATCCATCAGTCCCGTCACCTCCAATGCACACGACCAAGCGCGTCAATGCGATCTTTCGCAGCCTCTGACATCTGCAATCTCACCCTTTTATCGACCACAATGTAGTTCAATGACTGGCATTGAAGCATCATATCCAAACTAAACGAATTGATGTAGTAACAGGAAACCAATATTATACTCTCCAAATGTTCGTGGTTCGCGAAGACATGAAGGTCAAAGCCTGTGATCGATGTGCACCCTGTCAAATTTAATTCCACCAAATCTTTACAATTTTGATTGACTGCAGTGATTGTGATGTCAGACAAGTTGATCAGCCAAGAAAAATCCAATCTTTTGAGAGTCTTGATGAATGCAATAGCAACACCACTAATATCAGTCACTAATGGTCCACAGTCAGCTAAACTCAACTCCTCCAAACAGGACATATGTCGCAAACGAGACACACCAACATCAGTAACTCTATCACACTCTGAAATAAACAACTTCTTTAAAGTTTTTGAACAATACCCATTTGCAAGAAAAGCCAAACTTAGGTCTGTGATCAATGAACACCCATCCAACTTCAAAACAGTGTTGGGGCAGTCACTTATGTTGGGGCAGTCAAAAAATGCCATATAAAAAGGTATTTTGAGGCCAAAAAATGCCTTTAAAAAGGAGTTTTGAGGCCAAAAAAAGTCTCAAATGTAGAAACTATTCCATATGAAAAGAAAATCAAATTGAACAAAAATTGAGAAGCCAAACAAAACATGTCACTGTAAAAACATTAAATTGAAGAACAAAATAATATAACCAATAATATCATTTTACAAAGTCTACTATCAAATATGATTTGACATAACTTACTACTATATAGCATATATAGATCTAATCTAAAATAACATAACTTTAAGCCACACAATAAATCTTCTAACTAATTGTCAGCTGATGGAACTGCCAAGTAGAGCCTTCATATGGTCTCCACTCCATGGACTTTAATCTTTCCTTATCAATATCAAGCCATGGGTAGAAATGTTTTTTGGAATAGTATTTTTTGTCAAACCAATTAGGAACACACCAAGTGAATGAATAATATAATCTAAGACATTTTAACGGCTAAGTAGTTCCAAAGCGTGTGTTAAATGAGGCAAAAGACCCATATCTGTTGGACCCATTTGTTGTTGCAGCAAAAGTAGATTTCATAGAAGTCGGGTAATATTATTATCTTAGTTGTTTAGGTCCACCGTTCAAAAATGACAAAGAGGATCGACAGGGTCTTTACATAAACACAAATTTCCTCTATAATCTAAAGCACTCCCCCATTATCTCTAAAGAATATTCATAATTATGGTAAAGTCTGATTAGATCCATTAACTCGATGATACCAAAATATACCTAAAACATACACAAGTAACATATATATATATATATATATATATATGATATTCAATTAAATCATATGCTAATTTCTAAATAACAATGACGGTGAGATCATTTCAGGTAAAAAGAAGACCCACTTGAAAGTAAGTGGGTGTTGGAAATGTAGTGCATTTTGGGCAAGAAATGGGAGTGTGACTTAAATCAGTCCCTATCCATCTTAACGTGCGTCATTTCCACTTATTTCATGCCAAAAATAATTAATGGATTAAAAAGATATATTAGTATTTTCTTTTTCTTTTTTCAAAGGTTATAAAATTAAGATAACATCAATTACTTAGCTACTAAGAATGGTCAGAGATGATAATCTGATTTTCATATTCTTTCTAATTAAATAGGAAACATATCTAGTATATATCTCTTATCATTTGAGCCCTCTGCTGACTGTGTTTACTAGTCTCAGTTAACTAATCATATGGTTTGGTTGAAAAAATCACAGGCATAGGTTAATGCAAAATTTCATCTGGTGCACTACTGAGTTTTTGTGCTTTCTCTTTTGAAAAAAAAAAAAAAAAAAAGTGTTTGTGCTTCTGCATGTATTGATTGTTTGGGTGGGTAGTTAGTAGTTACTGTAGCCTGCTGGCAAAGGCGATACACCATCCTGACTCTTTAGCAAAAGTATCATTAGAGATTTGATTCTAAGAATTATATCGGATAAATCTCACATCCCGCATCGGATAAATAAGAACATTGAAGAGATGTCTAACCTATATAAAAGGAGGTAAAGGCAAATGAAAACTTACTTACATAAACAAAGGTTATGGATCATGGTTCAATACTCTACAGTATCATTTTATTTTTATAAATTAAGTTTTTTTTTTGAATTTTTTTTTAAATAATTTGGTGGGGCCGGCACGCGTGCCAGCCCGGAGTGCATGGCACATTGGCCTAGCAGGCCGGGCCGGGCCGGCACGCCGTGCCTCGATCTGTATGATGTTTGAACGGTGATGAAGGGAAGACCGGAAGAAGTGGTTGGTTTAACCAGAAGGGCATATGGATATTTTCCACTTCAATTTGAATACAGATGATGTTTTAGTTGATATTCTCATGTTCTTGAAAAAAGAAAGAGAGTAACAAGAGAGCCATCTTTCTTGTCCAAACTTAGCCAAATTTGGAGAGACCTGAAAGGTTTTTCTTGCATCTGGGTTTGCTTCAAACATAGTAGTTTCGTGTAAGACCTCACTTACCTGCCAATGCATGATTCAAAAGTGAAAAGCATAATATATTCTTTCAAATTTCAATAAAAAAACAATTCTAGAGGCCATGGAAGAGCATGGAGTCTCCATCCAAGTAATTCTCATTTGTTCATTGAATTGATGGACGGTGGTCCATGTCTACAAATAAGGCATCGAATTTGCTAATACTTGCAATATTAGGTAGTAGTCCAGGTCCAGGTCCAGGTCCAGCTCATCTAAAAATCACTTTTTAGTGAATACTTGCAACATTATGTGCAATGTTCAAACTTCAAAGCACATGCAAGTTGTCTCTTATAGTGATCGGTCTATTGTCATCAAATGGCTACAAAAGCGTTTCGTACAAAATTGAGAGAGAGCAATTACATCCATAAATCAAACGCTTCCCTAAGTAGTCGATTCTCGAAGATTGTTTTTGAATTATTTTGGGAGTTTAGGAAATGAATTTCCTTTAACGAGAGGATCTTCATTCCCGAAATGAATAAAGATGGATGTCATAAATAAATAAATAAAGTCATTGAATTTCCTTTAACGAGAGGATCTTCATTCCCGAAATGAATAAAGATGGATGTCATATTAGTCCATCTTTGATCAGTGAGGTATACAACTAATTAATACACTATTTTATTTGCATGTAGAGCATCTCCATTCTCCAGGCCACTGCCCTACTTGAATATATTTATATTGCTTTTCTTTTAATTAGCTTTTTCCCTTTTTTGACATTTTTATTAAATGCCTTGGTCTTTGATGTTGATTGAAGCATATTGTGAGTCATCATCAAGTTTCTCTTATTCTCTTTTCTTTTTTTCCTTCTCTTTTTCTCTTTTTACTCAGCCTATGTAATCATCTCTTTTTCTTTCTTTCTTTTGCCCATCTCTACCCTCCAAAAAAAAAAAAAAAAAAGAAGCCCAAATATTCCTCTTCTCCAGTTGTGTTCTCTCTGTCTCTGACTTCACTTCAAATTCAATCCCCAAACGATGTTCCACCACGCAGTGGCTCTGCCGTGTTGTTGCAACATTTAATGTATTAAAACATACACAGTAACACGCATTCACGCACACAAACCCAGAAACACAACTATGAAGCAGATATTATCACTAAGAGATAGAAATTTATTGATCATCCTCACAAAATCTTTTAGTTCTTGTATTAATAAATGTTCTTTGGTCATCATTTTTTTTGCCTTGCTTATTGGTCTCATTATTAATTCAATTTCAACTACTTGATTATCGGATTGTGATTCACAGTTTTTGGAGTTAAAAGAATTGCAACCTTTATCCTACAATCTAGACAGGTACAATCTACAATCTAGAGAGTTGGTTAGAGCGAGCTTTAACTTTATTGGGATCCCAAAGACTCAAGGACATGATAAGATTTGATAGTAAACAAATTGTAAACCAATTTTAGTAAAATCCAGCTCAAAAGAAGAATGTACAGAAATCTTTAGATGATCTTATATAAGATTTGAGAGATTCCAAAGTCACATGGATACATGATGTAGCTCCATGTGGTTGTTGGCAGGGGCGAATGTAGAGGGGGGGCTGGCAGGGGCCACACCTAAATATAGAGATGACATTGATGACCCACCTAAAAGACTTCAATTGTTTCATTTGTTTAAACATAATTTTTATTAAAGAATAAAATTCACTTGTGAATGGTTAAATTGTTAAAGTGCTCACTGGCCACTGCTAATGCTCAAACATATGCGGGCTCCTACTGCTAATGGGCATATTGACCATAAATTTGTTCAATTGTTTGAACATAATTTTTTAATAAAGAATAATAAATAATTGAATAAAGATAAAGAATACAGTATAAAGAATAAAGTCATAAAGAGCCAACAAAACTACAAAAACAAAACAATGAGTCAATGAGACAATGACACAACTTTATCCACCTAAGCTCATAATTCATAAAGTAGTTTAATTAAATTTTACATCTTTTGAGTTTTGATGTGATCTCTACTCTCTACATGTGGATTCTTTTCCTTATTGAACATTTGGAAACATATAAAATACAACTCTATTGACCGATCCTTATTCATTCAGTCATCCCAAAGCAGAACTCTCTCCTTTTTTTCTTTTCTTTTTTCTTTCGATTTTCTTGATTTTGATTTTTATTCGATTTTACTATCCACTTCCGGTATGAAGAATTGATATTTGTGAAAAAAGCAAGTGAAGAAAGCTTCTATCAACAAGGTAATTAACTCATCATTCACTTTATATTTTATTTGATTTACGAAATTGTTTCTGCTTTTGTGATTTTGTTCACCAAATAAAAAAGAAAATCTATACTCAGTACTCACGATCTCCGTTTACTATAAAAGTTGCTTAGATTTACATGGAACAAAAAAGATGTTTTTTACTTATTTAGAAATTTGGTTTTCAAGGAATCTCTATTTTGTGTATATCGGAAATAGAGCATTGTTTTTCAAAATACAAGAAAGCATAATCTGTGTTCTGAATTTTTATTAGATCTATGGTGGTGACCAATGAATTAAGTAGAGATTTTGCTCTATTAAATCCTGTATTCATCATCTCAGTTTAAAAGTAATAAAACATCTAAAATTCTATGATTTTTTTTTATTTTTTTATTTTATTTATTTTTATGGTATTCAAATCAAATAAAAATAAAAGAGAAGCTTGAATAGCTGTTTATTTGTAATTTTTAAACAACCGATGCATACATAATGCATATTTATTACGTGGTCCCATTTGTACCTCGATCACTAATTAATCTTTCATTTCGAAAGACATCAATTTTGTATACTTTATAAATTTTCAGATATGCTAGATGCTCATAATTCACATGGCTATCATCAGCTAGAATTAGTAAACAAATTAATTAAAGTGAGATGCTTACTTACTTCACACACGGCCATCAGAAATGGAACGATTCAATTTACATTTGGTCTACTTTGTAAATTTATATCTAGATGAAGATACTCGATGCTTTACATGCATAGACTTTTAAAAAATATGAGATGTTGTCCAACAACTGTTTTCCAATTTATGAGTTTAAAAAACATTAAATTGATTTCAACTTTTATTTTACAGGCACCTTTCTTCCTTTTCTTTATATTTATTTAAAGGTATAATGCTTAACTTCATGTGGAAGCAGCTTGCTTTAGACAACCAATTTGTTTGAAAACATTTTAACTTTGAGTATGGCTTGTCAAGATTGATATACTTTAATTACTTTTGTGCAAGACAGAAGAAGATTCTTTCATTTAATTTCATTTGTTTTCTTTGTAGCTTTTGCTTTTGGCGAAGTGATGACCAGGACACCAGGACTGGAGGAGGCAGGAGATAACATGCTTTTTTCAAAGATGTGGTCCTTTTGAGTCACCGACCAGCAGGGATTTTTGTCACCCAACATCTCTTTTAAAAGAATCGGTTAAAAATTAACAAATATAAAGAAAAGGAAGAAAAGAAAAAGAAAAAAAGAAAAAAAGAAAAAGAAAAAAAGAAAAAAAGAAAAAAAGAGAAAAAGAGAAAAAGAAAAAAAGAGAAAAGAGAAAAGAGAAAAGAGAATAAAAGAAAAAAAAGAAGATGAAGAAAAACTACATAATAAGAGAAACTACATAATTAATTAATTAATGTTTTTAATTTTTTTCATTTATTTATTTTTTAAGCCCTTTATTTATTTAATTTTTTAACTATTTATTTATTTGATTTTTTAAAAAACTATTTATTTATTTATTTATTTATTTATTTTAAACTATTTATTTATTTATTTTTCAAAAAAAATATTTTTTTTTAAATTTTGTAAACTAGTAATTTTTTAATGAATCATATCTTTTATTTATATTTTATTTTATTTTATTAAAGTTTATGAAGTTTTTGCTTAAAAGGTCAAAAAAAAAAGTATAAAATAATATAACTAGGGGTATTTTAGGTATTTTCAAAGTCAAATTTAAGTCTTGGGGGTTTTAGTGTATAATAACAAAATATTTCCAGCTAAGTGTAACTTGCCCAAACCTCAAGGAGTTCAGTGCAATTTTCCCTTTATTTTAAGATTCTTATCTTTTTAAATGTTTTTTATATTAGGACTAATTGCAAAAACACCACTGAGTTTAGGTATAATTATAGCTAGATGAACCTTTTGATCAAAATTACACAAACCTCCCCTAACATAAGTTGACTTCCGTTAAACTAAACCATTGACCAAACTTTTAGGGTTAAATGACTTGAATGCCCCTATTTGTATTATTTTATTACATAAAATAAACAATTAAACAAATATTATCTAATATATAATAAAACTTTAAAATTTTAATAAAAATGATGAGGATAATGTTGTTATTTTTTTTTTCTCAATATTTATCACCTATTTTTCATAAAAATCCTTCATTGACTTTTTTTTTTTTTTTTTTTTTTTTTTTTTTTGTGATTGAATAGGTGATGAATCTCATAAAAAAATATATAAATAAATAAATAAAAATGCTCAACTGTGAATATATATTTTTTCTCTTGTTGAAAATGAGTGTAGAACCTAGAAAAAAATAAAAATAAATAAAAGCTCGGATGATGATGATTTTCTATGTAGCTGAAAATGGGTGTTGATAAATGTCCACAAAAACAGAAAAAGAAAAGTTTATAATTTTTTTTCTCCTCTGAAAAATAGGTGATAAATATCGAAAAAAAAAAAAATAACAACATTATCCTCATCTTTTTTAATTAAAATTTAAATTTTTTATTATATATTAGATAATATTTGTTTAATTATTTATTTTAGGTAATAAAATAATATAAATAGAGGCATTCAAGTCATTTAACCCTAAAAGTTTGGCCAATGGTTAAGTTTAACAGAAGTCAACTTGGAGATTTGTGTAATTTCAAACAAAAGGTCCATCTAGCTGTAATTATACTTAAACTCAAGGAAGGTTTGTGCAATTAGTCCTTTATTTTTATCGTTTCATGATAATGTATGGCAATAACTATTACACATGATATGTACATTGTGATTTCTTCAGTTGAAATCGATGTATATAACTAAAGAATCAATTTCTTTTTGGGACTAACAAAATAGATTTTAATCATACACAAGATTCATGTCATGTTCTGATTATTGATAATCAAACCATAAAATTGTTGTAAATCAGTCCACATAACATTGTTGAATCTTAAAGGAATTCTTCTCCACCCTAAGCTACTAAATTTAAATTCAAAATTGAAGTTGAATATAATCTCTACCAGATACGTATTTATAACTAGATAAAAAGCATCCAAATTGTATTATGACATGTATATACACATACAGAATTTGCCAAATGACAGTCCTTGGAATACAAAAATGATTTCACCAACCAACACGAGAAATTAACAGATTCTTTACCATCTGAGGAGCGGAACATCCTACACATTATTTTTAGCATTCCTCTGAAAAAGCAAGATTAACTAACTAGTCAAATCTTCCTCTCAAGCTCCTTTCTTCGGGTCTTTCGACGGCTTGACGGCTTCCTCTTTCGTCATCATTCTAGGTGCAATGGCCATGGCCATAAGCTCTTGGAAGAGCAATTTACATGCATATGGAATGTGAACCTGCATCACAATCGCCAGGATCAAAATTATTAATATAATTAAACTCGATGCAGACCGATTATCAATTGAGAGGCAGGAGAAATGATTATGAATCTCACCTGAACAATGTCGGTTTTATTCTTGCAACCTCTACACTCAAATGAATTCTTCTTCAGATTTGCAATTGCTATCAACCCACATCGTTCACAGACATGCACCCTGTAGGCATCACTTTGGTCGAACAACCTTTCTTTGAGAAAGTGAGCAGCACCATGAGCAATCATACAATCTCGTTCCATCTCTCCGAATCGAAGCCCACCATCACGAGACCGTCCTTCAGCAGGCTGCCTTGTGAGGATTTGAACTGGGCCACGCCCTCGAGAATGAATCTTATCATCAACCATATGCTTCAATCTTTGGTAATAAGTGGGGCCAAGAAATATCATAGCAGGGAGCCGTCTGCCTGTGTGACCATTATACATAGTCTCAAATCCACGCATTTGATACCCACATTTGTGAAGAGCTTTGCTGATATTGTCCACCTAAAATGAATATTAAAATAGTATTGAGATGAAAATTTTCCAACCAAATGAAAACAGAATACAAGAGAACCAAATTTCAACAAAACAGCATTCTAAAAGAGTTTGCTACTTACAGTAACATCTGTAAAAGGGGTTGCATCACCTTCCTTTCCCATGTGAGCAGCAACCTTCCCCATGATACACTCAATAAGCTGACCAATTGTCATTCGAGATGGAATAGCATGTGGATTCACAATGATATCAGGAGTAATCCCTTCCACCGTCCATGGCATGTCTTCCTGTGTGTAAGTCATGCCCACTGTTCCCTTCTGACCATGCCTACTACTAAACTTGTCTCCAATCTGTGGTATCCGAACAGATCTAACCCTCACTTTTACAAATCTCAACCCATCAGCATTTGTTGTCAATAAAACCTATAAGAAGATTTAAATTGTTAAGTAAGCAACAATTGAACCAAAACATTAAAAATAGTAATATAAAATACTTAATAATAATAATAATAATATAAGAACTACAACTATGTACTGAACTTTCTAATAAATTTGTAAGCCAGTAATTTTTTTAATCAATCAGCTCTTGTGAAGATACAATAAAATATCTTAAAATGGAACACAATTGCAAACTTAAGTAGAGGCGTAGAGCTCACTTGATCCACTATCCCTGTTTCACTATGACGTAAGCTTATACTATGATCGCGCCTTGTGTAACGTGAAGACTGTCCCTGAGCTTCATCCTGAGCAATAGGAGTGGTCTTTCCAATAATAACATCCTCACCAGAAACTCTTGTGCCCTAACAAAAAATACAAATTAATACCACAAAAATATAATTGAAGGAAAAATGGTAAAACAAAAGAGCGAAAGAAGCTCATTGATAGATACTTACAGGAGGTGCAAGGCCATCATCATCCAATTTATCATAAGAGCCATGCCGCATGCCCTACAATAACAAATTATGATGAACATCCAATGTTACACAAGCAGTGAATATCATACAGTACCCTGAACTCATTACTTACCATGGTATTACATCTATCTGGTCGCCCAAAATCTTCTTTTACAAGAGTTCCCATTTTTTTCTCCTCATCCCTGTGAAGCAAGAATTAACATTGGAATATCTCCATGAAAATATGAAAAACAAATAATCATACAGATAGATTAAATATTAAGACAAACAAGTAAGGTCTCAACAATAAGCTTACCTATATGAACGGAAGAAAAGTGATCGGAAGAATCCACGATCTATTGAAGATTGGTTCATAATAACAGAATCTTCTTGGTTGTACCCAGAATAGCAGGCAATGGCAACAATGGCATTCTGATGCAGGATGACAAGATTAAAATGATAATAGATAACAACTATTAGAAGGGTAATAAAAAAAGTACACCGGAATTATTTACTCACAATGCCAGCTGGAAGCTGCCTAAAGTGGAGATGCTCCATGGCTCGTGTAGTTACAAGTGGCTTTTGAGGATAATAGAGAACATACGCCAAAGTATCCTAAGGGACATTAAGAAGCAAAGTAATCATGGTAAATCATTATTAAGAAGAGAAGAAATCATGGTAAATCATTATCCACAGCATGCTGAAGAGAACTTACGATCACATCAATAGGAACCAAATACATACCATGCGAAATTGGTAGTTCGTGACATAGATTCCCATAGCTTGCTTACCCATAGCAGATTGATATGTATTACGAGGAGACTAGATGCACCAAAAACACAACAAAGTAAGATGAAATTAAAAATACAAACATATTTGGTCAGATAAACACTTAAGAGCATCTAACTTACCTGATTATGGTCAGGAAATGGTATAATTGAAGCACAAACACCCAAAATCAAAGATGGATGGATCTCACAATGTGTGTAACAACCAGAATAAGCATCTTCTGGATTAAGCCTGGCTTGTACAAGATCCTGTAACAAGTTTATATCACAATCAAACTTTTCAGTACTTTCATTGTCCCATGTGCTAGTTGATTAATCATTGCATCAAAATTTACACTCACATTGATTGTCATTGAAATCATTGTGGTCTCTTCTTCTTCTGTGTCAATATATTCTATAAATCCTTTTGATACAAGTTCATGCCAGCCACCGACTTCCGTGGATTCCTGAAATATAGGATAATATTCATGTAATTACTGCAAAAAAATAAAATATCTAGTGACAAAAACATATAAAAACTTCTAATAGGCTTAGGCTTACCCTCTGTTGCAGTGCATGGATATCTCTCTTCTTTATGAGAAGCCTTTGTTTCTCCACAATGAATAGCGGACGACTGCAGCGACCATAATCAGTATATATCCGTAATTCTTTCAAACGGATATCTCTAACAACTCCCACTTCAGTATTGACATCAACCTTCACATTTATAGACAAGTAACATTTAAGTGAACATATTGCAAAATTCCTTTAAACATACAAATATGTGTAAATGGTTGATCAACATCATTTACAAATGATTAAGAAATGTCTATAATGACATAAAATGTAAATTCTTGCTAAATATAACGGAGAAGGACAATGTGGTCGACCCATGCAAGTCAAATTGAATAAATGTATAATTGCATTATAAAAAGTTATCAACACAGGAAACAGGAAATTGTTCTGTAAAAACAGTAGGTTTTGATTTATATATTTTTTTAGCAAGTCTATCCAAAAAGTAAAACAATTGTATACTAACCCGTCTCCTCAATCTTCTCAAAGTTTTCACCAACATATCAGGATCACGGTGGATACCAACCCAGCAACCATTGACAAAAATTTTTGTTGATTGGGGTATAACTGCCGGAGAAATTTCCTATAATGAAGGAAAGTTTAAAATGAAGGAAATGAAAAGGCAAATAGAAAACCTGCATTCAATGCCTTAAACCTCAAAAGTATGTACCTCAAAATTCTCCGTTCCCCATTCTTCCAAAAATTCCAAAATAGGATATGCAGCTGATCCAACGGTTATGTACACCATCAATGCAAGATTCTTAACCAGTCCACAAGCCTGAAGTAGCAGACAAGTTATAGTCATAAGCACCATGTGCATAAGAGGAATTAATGCAACAGCTACATGCAAGATATTCACACAGCATGAAATAAACTCACTTGTCCTTCAGGGGTTTCAGCGGGACACATCATTCCCCACTGTGAATTGTGCAACTGCCTGGGTTTGGCCAGTTTTCCTGACAAATGAAAACTCCATTAAAGAGTGAAGAGGATAGGGGAATAGGCAAAAGGCTATCAAAAGATTGATGCCAATAATGAAAAGATTGCATGCACTAATAACATGAATTTACATAAGATAGTCTCCAACAAGAAAAATCATTACCTTCACGTCCTATAGGAGAATTTAGTCTTCGCAAATGTGACAAGGTGGAGGCATAAGTTAGACGATTTAACACCTATAGAAAAAGAGATGAATGCCACATAAAAATTCTACTAAAAATAATCTCTTTAAAATTTCAAAAGCAGAAGTTCAGGGAGCAAAACACTCTTCACATATTCATATGAAAATGGAAATATCATCTAAAAACCTGTGATACTCCAGCCCTTGTACCAGCTGCATTTGCTTGACCCCAATTACCAGTAGCAAGTGAGTACTTGAGACCACTGGTAATCGTTTTTGCTTTAATGGCAAATTGCAGGTTTACATCCTTTCCGTTGTCAACACACTGGAACATGTACGAACTATATAAGTAAACTTACCATTAAAAAAAGGAGGTGAAATAAAGAGAGATAAAATGGCATTAAGAGAACCTTTTGCACATAGCCTCTAACATCTCTGGTCAGCTTTCTAAACAGCTGCAAACATACAAACAATAATCAATGATTAAAACTCCTGAAATACAAATATATTTCCCATTCAAATTACTGGTTATAGGTTAAAATAAAAGTACAACAAACCATTCGAAACAAGCCTCCGAGTAATGGACCAGCAAGGTCCAGCCTCTTGTTGCCATAATGATCCCTATCATCTTCAGCCCGCCGATTAAGTGCACACAGTAGGAGTCGATGAATAATATATCTGAAAGAATCAATGAAACATTTTGTAACCATGCAACTAATTTGGAAGCAGTCACATTGCTAATGCATATGAAGAAACTAGGAAGACCAAGCTTACCCAAAATAATAAGCTTTCTTTGTTTCACAAAAATCTCCAGTTCCAACATGAGGAAGCATTTCCTTTTGAAGGATCTCTTTGGCATATCTGTATGGAGAATGCGCAGATGATTCACCATAAACATTACAAATGTTCACATAGAACATTTAACAACACAAGTAAAATTGCTAAGGTGGCACATACTTAATTCTCTTTTCCTTGGTTACACCAACAGTTGCTCCTCTTTTTCCAATGTAATCTAGTGCCACCTGCAGTAGCAAAGAGAGGGGAATGATAAAAGTCATAAACGATCAATAGCTGACGTCACAACCAAAACAAGGAGCACCGTGATCACAAGAAACTATAAAAAGACGAAATAGTAGCACATAAAAAACCCAACAGTGTATATGACAAACACATCACCAAGTACCACAAAACTGTATCTCCAAGGTTTTATTAGGTAAGCAAATTGATAAGAATTAAACCAAGACATCAGACAAGACACTAACCCCGTTTAGACATATCAAAGTGTACACGATAACAGATGAAATTTGTAAAAACAGGAAAGAGATAAACAACACCAGCAAAACAGATCATGACAAGTTGATTCAACAAAGAAAAATCTATACATTAAATTTATTGGAACACAAATACAATATGCTGAAAGAGGACACCATTCTGAAAACAAGAAAAGAGTCTTCAATATGCGCAAGAAACAAGAAAAATGAGCAGAGAAGAGCAGGGGACAAGGCTCATCTTATAATATATAAGAAAATATTATACGTAATAACCATAAAGGAAGGATATAACATTGGTGGCATCACATAAAAATTATGTAACAACACTTGAATTACAAACTGCTGAAAGAAAATTTCCAGTATAGCCATAATGATACCTGTTGATTTTGAATGACAAAAGCTTCCTCTAGGGAAGGCCGAAGCAACTCCATCATTTGAGTGTCCGAGAAGTCATAGCATATGTGCTCTAATATATCTTTGTCAGCAACAAATCCCAAAGCACGAAACACAATAATAATAGGAATTTCAGTTCGAATGTAAGGAAGAGTAGCACGAATGTACTGCCCTGAAGAACCCTGTAGCAAAATTAATGAATATGCAAAGTTGTGTCACAAACCTGAAAAGCTTTTTAATAACAAATTAATTGAACATATTCTTTCATATAAACACCAAAAGATTTCCCATTACCCCTTTGGCACTAGTCCGAGAAAGCATTCGCACAAACATCGTGCTGGGCGGCCTGTTCTGGGACTCTGCCATGGACCGAACTTCTGCCACATAGGCGTACTTGTTAGGCTGCCTCTTTTTGAACACATAGACATGATTGGTGCTCATCTTCTCCTGAGCTATTAGTACCTTTTCACTGCCATTGATGATGAAGTATCCACCTTGATCATATGGACACTCCCCAAGCTCAGTCAAATCCTTTTCAGAATTTTGATATAATGTGCAATAGCTCGACCGAAGCATAATAGGAACCTAATAATATACAAAAAAAATAATAATAAAAAAATAAAATAAAATAAATAAAAATCATTAGACTGATTAGTCCTCAAGAAGTACAATCATCAATTTAACCGACAATGAAAAAAATTAGATACCTTCCCAATGAAAACTTTGGTGAAATCTTGAGTTTCAGTGACTTCTTCACCATCATGTCCTTTTTTAATAACTCTCTTTGTGACATCAACATACAAGGGAGCCGAGTATGTTAGATTCCTCAATCTTGCAGCCTTGGGAAATAATGTGGCAGTTTCTCCATCAGACTCGGTCATCATAGGCTTACTTAGATATATCTGACCAAAGCTAATCTTATAGATTGTCTGCAGATAAAATCCAATTGCATTCACTAGTCAGCAATGATTTTTTACTCGAAATGGACAACCTCTCACATTCAGTTAATGCTATAAATATATCATTTTTCTCATAAATAAACCAACTCTCTCACCCTAAACCCTAAAAATAAAAGATTAAATCAAATTACATGTAAATATTTGTTTATATGTTTATATGTCCATCAGACACCGTCATCATAGGCTTACTTAGATATATCTGACCAAAGCTAATCTTATAGATTGTCTGCAGATAAAATTCAATTGCATTCACTAGTCAGCACTGATTTTTTACTTGAAATGGACAAACTCTCTCATTCAGTTATGCATCTACTTACATGCTAGAAATATTTCATTTTCTCATAAATATACCAACTCTCTCACCCTAAACCCTAAAAATAAAAGATTAAATCAACAATAAACATGTAAATATTTGTTTATATGTCCATCAGACACGGTCATCATAGGCATACTTAAATATATCTAACCAAAGCTAATCTTATAGATTGTCCGCAGATAAAATCCAATTGCATTCACTAGTCAGCACTGATTTTTTACTCGAAACGGACAAACTCTCTCATTCAGTTATGCATCCACTTACATGCTAGAAACATTTCATTTTCTCATAAATAAACCAACTCTCTCACCCCAAACCCTAAAAATAAACGATTAAATCAACAATTAACATGTAAATATTTGTTTATATGAGAATTGAATGAATTGACCTCAACAAAATCGGACTGGTGTCCAGGATTATGTTGAGATTCGGGTCGGATCTCAATATCAGCCGACTCGTCGACGATTTCTTGCATCGTGTTCTGGATAAATTCATCGAAGGAATCGAGCTGTTGACGAACCAAACCTTTCTCTTCGAAATAAGCGGAAATAACAGCCCAAGCGTCCTCCTGAGTAATCTCATCATCGTCATCGTTCTCATCTAAGTCTTGCTCGTATTGTACATCGTCATCCGCCATTTGTTAACCCTAGAAGAGAGAATGAAGAAACAAAGGAGCTCGAGAAGTTCTTCCAACTTTTTCAAACTACAACTAAAAGGAGAGAGAGCTCTAATGAAATTACAAGGAGAGCTAATATTAGTTATTAGGTTTCAATTTATCAACTGTGGAACTAACCACCGACCCATTACGGATCCGCCCAATATAATTGGGCCACGTAGGGTTTATCATTGCAAAGGAGCTGCTATTGAAATTCGTGACCTAATGATGCCTTTTCTAGGCCTAAACCATACAGAAAATCTTCAATGAGACAGTTTTATTGTCACTTGATGAGACTGTCCAATAAAATTGCATCAAATTATAGTTTAATAATATATATTTATGTTCTCGAGATAAATGATATAATCTCATTGGGATGGTCTCACCAAATGGAAATGAGACTCTCTCAACCATGTTGTTGCTAATTGGCATTTCAATTTCTTAATTAGTTAGTAGGTTTCAATTTATCGACTGTGGAACTGACCACCAACTCATTACGGATCCACCCAATATAATTGGGCCACGTAGGGTTTATCATTGATAAATGCTAAGGAGCTGCTATTGAAATTCGTGACCCAATGATGTCACTTATAGGCCTAAACCATGGAGAAAATCTTCAATAAAAACAATTTCATTTTTACTTGGTGAGATTGTGTATTAAGATTGCACCAAATTATAATTTAATAATATATATTTATATTTTCGAGATAAATTGTACAATCTTATTGGGACGGTCTCATTGCAGTCTCACCAAGTGTGGCAATAAGACTGTCTTATTGAAGATTTTCTCTAAACCATGTTGTTGCTAATTGGGATTTCAATTTCTTAATTAAATATTCAGGCCAAATTGCACTAACTTACCCTATCTATATGCATAATTGCACTGAAACCATAACATTTATCATAATAACATAAAAATACCTTTGACTCGATGACTAACAATTGGCCCTTAGTTAACAATGCCAGAGGGGCAAATACATTGTTGCCCTTGAAAAAATACATTAACTAATTAAAGGTAATAAAAAATCTGAACAAAATCAAAACTCGTGAAAACCAATAAAATAGTTGCAATTTTTTTCCCTTTGTAGTCGACTGAACAATGATTTATGCACACAACATATACATTCCATATCTTTTTGCAAATCAAAAGCAATGAAGAAGAAGCAATGGTTCAACAAAATTCAACATGTACTAATACGATGAGCCCCATCTTCTCTTCTATTCTTTTTCTTCTTTTTCCTCTTCTCTTCTTCTTTCTCTGTCTTTTTCTTTAGCAACAGGTAGCATAGATGAAATGAAACCTTAAAATTATTTTCAATACATGATGATATTCGTTTTTTCCAAGAATTGTTTTTTCTATTATTGTGTTTCTTTGATTGGTCATCTTAGAAGCATGCTTATTTGATTATAGAATCTTTGTTGCATGATACAAGTCGAACACCGTACGAATCTATCTTTGTTTGCAAAATTAATTGAATTATGATCCAATTATGGGAATTTGATTCATGAATACCTATAATAGATATTTTATCTTCTTTTTTTATATACATATTTTAGGGTTCATTTGATTTTCATATTCTCTTCATTCTTAATGGATTCCAATTATTAAACCTAAGAAAAAACACCATGCTAGGTTATAATTTGGAATACATGTATTTATGTAGACACCATGCAACTCGTATACTATCTAAGAGAGAATCATACGGCTTGAGTGAAACACTATCACCTAGTTGTGATTATCTTCATCATATTTGATTATTTTTAGCTTCATTGTTGTCTATGGATTGAAGGATTGTTTAGTGATGGATAGGAGGTTCTAACCAGGGGCGGACCCACGTGGAGATCAGGTGGGGCCCGTGCTCTACCTCAATTTTTTTAAAAAAATTTTGATTCTGTGTACAATGTATATATACATATTTATTAAGAACTATTACCAACAAGTTGTTGTTAGTATGGCGGTAGTGGATCCTAGTATCAGGCTTAGGGTGCCGATTCGAGTCCATTGAATAGGAACTTCTTTATTTCAATTTTATGTTCTAATTTTTTTATGTGCCTTTTTTAATTCAATTTTATCTTCTAATTTTTTGTCTTATTTATTTTATCATTTTTTCTGATTCATTTTCTCTATTCCGTCGTTGTCAATTTCTTAATTACCATTACTTTGTGTTTACATAATTCAATTTTATTTTACATTCAATTATATGTTATTATTATTTTTTTTATTATTTCCAATGGTTTTAATTTGACATAACTAACACGCCCAATCAATAAACCCTAAAATCTCATATTTTACTTTATTGGATTAAAATAGTCAATCTATTACTATGATTCATTTTATTTTATCCTTAGTATTTTCTTTATTTTATAGTTTTAATTTATTTTAAATCAATAAATCAATAATTTACCAATAATTTGAAGAATAAAAAAATTAAAAACATGTCTAGTAATAGTTATTAATAAATAAATTTAAATTGAATTCATTATAAATGCAAAACAAAATTTCTTATTATAAATTTAGATCGTAATTTATTCTTTTAATTTTTTTCATTATTTATGTTGTTTTTCTTGTTATTATTTGTTTTTTAATATTTTTTCTTGTTTTTATTTTCTTTTAAATGTAAGATTATTTAATTCATTTGAGTAAGTATTCTATTTATTTTATTTTATCTAAAAAAAATATATAAAAAAAACCTATTTTACTTTGATCTTAATTTTTCAGTAGTTTTTCATATAATTGTGATTTTAATTTATTCAAGTGCCCTGCCTGATTAAAATTCCTGGGTCCGCCACTGGTTCTAACTAGTATTTTCTTTATTGATTTCTATTAATTATTTTTCTGCTGCGTTTTTATTAGTTGTTTATTTAATTTTCTTATTTTTAATAATCGATTCAAAAATTTCATTTGTGTGTGTGCATTTAGAGTCTTTGTTTTCTTATTTTTAGTTAAATTGGAGTCATGGATGCCTTAGATTTAAACCCGATAATTAATTTATCGTGGGAACAATCTTTACTTTTGTGTTGTGCTATTTCTCACGATTTGTACACGATAAATCATATTTTTTAAATTGATTTTGACCCTAAATTGTTTTTAAAATTGTAAATTGATCTCATTTGTATTAAAATAGTTGCAATGTTGCTTCAAACGTATCCCCATCTATATCTATGTCATATCATGGACGTATTTTTATCTTATTCTCAAGTTAAACTTGTCAAAAGTCGACATATACGTCAAATGGTACATCCGATATGTATCATGTATCCCACACGTATCTATATCCGACACTTGTTATTTAAAAATATGGTGTATCCGTGCTTTACGGGTGTTAACGTGTCAATATTTAATTGGTCAACCTATTTTTCTTTGTTCATTTATTTAATGACACCGAGGTTTACTTTTTTACAAATGGAAACAACTTTACAATAAACTATCATTGATTTCCCTTTCTGTTAGTCAAATTTAATCAAAATTAACGATTAAAAGATTTTTCGCTCTTTCAATTTTTATTTTTATTTTTTACTTAAAGGTATTTGGTAATTTCAATTATAATATTAAGGGCATTTTTATCTTTTAGACAGTTAAACTTGGAGTTTTTCTCTGGTAGACACATAACTATGAGCATACTTATGGCATACTTATTCACATCATCACTTTTTACCATGCAAACATTATTTGATCCAATTGTATTGCCTTTACTAGTAAAAAGTGATGAGGTTGATAAGTATGCTAATGTGCTATAAGTATGCTCACAATTGTGTACCTACTAGAGAAAAACTCGTTAAACTTGGGTGCTATTTATTTTTTTATTTTATTTTTTAAGTCTTAAAAGTCATAAATACTTAATCACTCTTAATCATTAAGACTCTCCAACTTGTTTGTTTTTTCATATAGATGTTTTCACTTAAATATTAAGTGGTTTTCATTTTACTAGTATACCCTTCATTGTAAGTATTTTATTTTAATAATAATATTATTATTTAGAAATGAATTTCAATATTTTTTTAGTTTAATTTATTTTAAATAAATAATAATAATTTTATTTAAATAAAAATAATAAAAAAATTAATATTTTATTAAAAAAATAAAAAGAAAAACTTAAGAAATGTCACCTCCAATAGTCCTAGTGGTGGTGACAGCATGACTTCGACGGCCATCAAGAGCTTCCTAACCTTCAAGAGCATTCAGGTAGTGTCGAGGTGACCGACGAGGCAGGCGTAGTAGAGTGCGATGGAGTCCCAACGGTCACAAGCGTTGACGTTAATGAGGCTGGAGTCGAGGAGGAACCCAAGGTGGTCAACGTTGCCGTTAGGGATCTACTTGAGCGGGACGGAGGAATCGAAATCGGAGGCGTCAAGGTTGATTTTGATTTTGGAGGATGCAGCCATTAAAATGAATTGGAGGATTATCAAACGCATGGATGAGGCAAGCCAGCCTCCTCCTTTCATGATTCATGGAGGTGGCGCCACCATCGCCTCCCCCTTCCATGATATTACATTTTAGGGTTAGAATTAGGGTTAGGGTTTGATGGAATTGGGGATTTTTTTTGTCAATAAGGTGTTTTTGATAATAATTTAATTATATAGGGTTATTTTTTGAAATTCATGTTAATGTGTTAATTATCACATATTGAATAAGTGAAAAGTCAAAAATTTTAGCTTTTTATTTTAAGATGTTTTTAACTTAATTTAAGATATAAGTTAAAAAACAAACAATAAAATCCACTTAATTTAAGACATAAGAGTTACATGCAATAGCACAGCAAAGCCCAAAAAAGACTTAAGTGGTGAAAAACAAACAACACCTTGGTTAATGGTTAACAAACTTTGACTAAGGGATAGTTTGTTTTTTTGTCTAAAGACTAAACAGTCCTGATTTTTTCTGAAGACTGAATATGGACTGAAATTTGAACCCGAATAACATGTTTTTTTTTTTTCTTCTCACATTTGAATGTACCGTCAACATGTTTTTTTTTTTTTTTTTAATAAATAAAGTTGTTTGAAAATAAGTAATTTTATATTTATACTCATACTAATTAAAAGAAGTAATTTAAGATGCACTATTCTTTATAACATTTTGTATGTTTTTATTTTGTACAAACAAAGTTCAATTTAGCAAAATAAAAAATTCATCAAAATATATAATTTTGCATGTTCTACAAACAAAGTTTAAGTTCAATTTATTGTAAAAAAAAAAAAAGTTCAAGTTCAAGTTCAATTTTACATGTTGTCCACATTTCCGGTGCATATAATTCATGAAACCAATTTTTGTTTTTTTAGTTTCCTAGATCATGCATCGGAAACCAAATAAAAAAAAAAGGTTCTAAAATTTTTTTTATATACAATTATTCTATAACATCTTCAAGCCACAAAATCTACTTAATATGACAGACAAATTTATTGAGCATTATACGAATAATTATATAAAATAAATAAATAAAAAGTTCTTACCGGGGATTTGGTAGGAAAGAAATTCAATTGTTCAATCCTTGAAAGTTTTAGTACGAGAAGTAATTAGATTTTTTTTTTTTTTCCTAAAAACTATTTAAAATAATAAATATGTTAAATGAAAAAAATTCTATACAATATCAAATTAAGATAAATTTGAAAATATATTTGCTTTGGGAGGATTGACTTGTAAGACAATATTTTAATTATAATCCAATGATTCGTAATTAAATTAAAAATCAAGATTTCTTACTTTTAATTTTAAGTTTCTTTTTTTTCAATATTTTTAAGTTGATTGACCGCTACCTTAACGACTTCGATTCAAAATCATTAAATTTTAAATGAAAAAACGAAAAAATTAATCAAGTTCAAAGTGAAAAAAACAAATTACCTGACAATAGAGAAAGTCGATATCAGTTTTGGTATTATTATTTCCGCTTGTAAACAAATAAGCCTTGATTTCTACCTCTCTCGAACTCTCTTGCGAGTTGCTTAAAAAATCAACTTTGATTTCTACCTTTCTCGAACTCAACTGATGAAGTGATATGCTGCTCACATATCTTGTTCCTCGAAGATTTTTATTGATGTTTAAATATGCAATTTGTTTTGAATCTGTGATGTTTAAATATGCAGTCTCGCAGAGGAGTTAATAAGGGAAACGCAGAGTTTGGGAGAGGATACATCCAAATCAGGGAAGAATCTCATCTTCAATCTTGATTACTTTTACCTCGGTGTCTCTCCGGTCATTATTCAATTGTGTGTGTCACCAATTCAATTTACTGTTTTCATTCCAATCTACAATCTCCAATTCAATTGCCAACATCAATGTCTCTAACTTTTTAAACCCCAAGCACTCGTCGTCGCTGTCTCGCAGCCTGGTAATTTTTTTCTTTCCTTAAACTGTTTTTTCTTTCAATTTCCGTCCTCTAGTGTTTTGTTTTGTGTTGTGTTAAAGAAATGAAAGACTAGGAATTAATTAAGTGGTTTCTGTAGAGTGTTCTTTTTTGTTTATTTGTGTATGTTTTCTTAATTTGCAGAGTTTGTCAAAGAATTTCGGTTTTACAATTTGTGGGTATTATCAGATTTTGTGTTTTTGTGTTGCTTTGTCATTTTAGTTGGTGAGAAAAGGGAAAGTAAAGAAGAGAAAATAAAAAAGATTTTCAAGGATTTTGCTGTTTGGTTGGAAAGAAAATGGAAGCAAAGTAATGATTTTTCCGTAGGGAACTACAGAAAATCCGGGTCCCTTCAATGCCTGTTTTTACCAGGATCTGGAACGGGTCGTATTGAGTTCCTTATACTTGTAGAACTAATTGTGAAGTTTATTTTGTTATTTATCTTCTTTGTCTTGTTGAAAATTTAATAGTCGAAGCATTGCTGTTTTGCATCTTTTTATATTTAAATGCTTTTACTACAAATATGATGTATGTTGAGTGCCCAAGAACATTTTACATCTTTGACTCTCCAAAAATCTGAATGGAACTAATACTCAGTAGATGCAATGTGATGGGATGCATCCCACTAATTAGTGTGTGGATTTCTGGCTTTGAACTTGTTGTGATGCTATTAACAGTGTGATTTTCATGTCCAATTTCAAAATCTAGGTCTTCATGCAAGGCATGGCAGACAGAGCAGCAGCCTCGTCGTTAAAGCCTCTCTCTTGGCAAGACTGGGAGACCTTAATGGAGGACTTCCAGTATGGCGGGGCACGCCTTGATAAATGGACCTCTGACTATCCTATCCCTACAATTGTGGACCTCGCTCTCTCTTCTCTCCCCAAGAAAGATTTCCCTCTCAAACTTTCTCTGTTAATATTCCTTGAAGAGTTTTCTCTAACTTTTTTCTCTCATCCCAGACCTCAAAATCCATCCCTTGACCGTCTTATTGGAACTCTTCGCTTTATTATTCAATCTCCGGTCGATAATTTTCAAATCACTTACAGCTTCAAGGAACAAATTATGATCTCAACCACCTCTATTTTAATATCAATTGATGCTTTTCAGTCATATGATATTCGTTATGCAGAAAATGTTATTGAATTATTGTTAACAGTAATCAATCGACCCAATCATGGATTAGACCGCCAGACTAGGGCCATTGCTTGTGAGTGTTTGCGGCAACTGGAAATATGTTACCCTGGTTTGTTATCTGATATTGCTGGTCACTTGTGGACTTTGTGTCAAAGTGAGAGGACTCATGCATCTCAATCTTACATATTGTTGTTTACTGCTGTCATTTATAATGTTGTAAATCAAAAGTTGAATGTTTCCATTTTGAATACTTCTGTCCCTTTGGTTCCGTTTACCGCTCCCCAGTTGATGCTGCCTTCAAGTTCTGGATTGAATTATAAGGAGTTGAGGAGAGCAATGGCTTTTTTGTTAGAGTGGCCACAAGTGTTGACTCCATGTGCGATGTTAGAGTTTTTGGGAATGATAATGCCAGTTGCAGTGGCTCTGGAATTGCAGCCATCGATGTTGAAGGTGCAGTTTTTTGGGATGATTTATTCGTTTGATCCTGTGTTGAGTCATGTTGTTTTAATTATGTGTTTGCATCTTTTTGATGCGTTGGACGGTCAAGAGTTCGATATTGTGAAGAGGTTGATGTTGGTTTCAAAGGAGACACAACAATATTTGGTATTCCGTTTGCTTGTGGTGCATTGGTTGTTAGGTTTTTGGAATAAATTAATATTGAGAAAAGAAACTGGGAAGACTAATTCTATTGTCGAGTTGGGTTTGAGGTTTCATCTGAGTGTCTTTGACCCACTTGCACTGAAAGCCTTGAAGCTTGATTTGCTTGCATTTTGCATGGTTTATCTTGATATTTTGAAATCAGAAAGTGTTTCAAGTGAGGAAGTTGGGGATAGGAAGTCTGTGGTGAAGCTTTTTGAAGACGGCCTAGTCTCTGTTGCAGCTTATAAATGGTTGCCTCCATCAAGCACAGAAACTGCAGTAGCATTCCGCACCTTTCATAAGTTTTTGATTGGTGCATCATCTCATACTGACACCGATCCTTCCACCACAAGAATTCTTATGGAATCAACAATCTTCCATACATTACAGGTTCTTTCTGATTTTCCATTTTACCTTTCTTCTTTTTGTTTGTGAATATTGCCTATTTATAGTTGTTAGAGAATTAGACTGCTTTCAGTTTTGATATACTCCGTTGGCTTCCCCTTAAGCATATCCCGAGTAAAACTATTGTTGTGATATGATAAGATTCTTGAATTGTATTGGCTGGAAAACTGTTTTTAATATAGTAAGTCCACTCTAAATGGATGACTGTTGCATTTCATTTGTCCCTTTCAGTTGACACTTGACAGAAATAACTTATAGACGTAGTAATAATTTTATCACTATAAATAGATTGAATTATTTAAATTTTGTGTATTTTCGGCAACAGCAAATATTGTTGCAAGTTAGACTAAAATTCATAGAATTTTATAGGTTCTCCTTTGTAATTTTTGGTCTTGCTATACCACAACTACCAGTCTGGCGATGAAATTGATTTTGGTAGCTATCGATGGGTGTTATTTTTGTACAGGCCTTCTATGGACTTAAACTGTTAAGGGAACTGAACTGTTGAGATTCATAATATTCTTCTTATATGAGATAATGAGCAAGCCCCTATGCAATTTAACTTCCAGAAGCTAGTCTCTAGGAAATTGTTACCAATTATTCTTCCAAATTCTTTTGCTGTTTATGTTCAGCTACAGAATCACTTATTCTTCATGTCTGCAACTTTTGTGGTTCAGGGGATGCTAGTGGACATGATGTTGGAGTTTCAGAGATTGGTCTTAGTTATTGCAGCTTTCATCGATCGCTTGTTAGGTTGTCAAAAGCATCGTTGGTTAGGAGAGCGTTTGCTTCAAACAGTTGATGAGCATTTGCTTCCAAAAGTCATTGTGGATTATCGATTAGTTTCGTATTTCCCAGTATTTGATAGAATTGCCGAAAATGATACAATACCTCCTGGTGGATTGTTGGAGCTGCTTACCAAGTTTATGGATTTCCTTGTTGAGAAACATGGCCCTGACACAGGACTGAAATCTTGGTCTCAGGGAAGTAAAGTTCTTGGCAATTGCCGAACCATGCTGATGAATCATCGTAGTTCTAGATTGTTCATTGGACTATCACGCCTCCTTACATTCACCTGCCTTTACTTCCCTGATTTGGAGATCCGTGATCATGCAAGGTGTACTAGCGGATTAACTTTTCATTTCCCTCATGATTTATTGTAATTTTCATTATTTAGTAATTGTGGTTTAATAAGTGTAAGTGTTTCATCTTTATATAAAACTAAAAAACAAAATGGACCTAATGGACTGCTGATTTCTGTACTGTGCAATTAATCATTTTAAGCATATTGCATCAGCCTTTTCTCATTGATAATGTCTTCTCCAGGATCTACCTGCGACTACTGATTTGTGTACCTGGAGGAAAGCTGAGAAGCGTTCTGAATCTTGGGGAGCAACTCCTTAGCATTGCACCGTCTACACATTCCAGTTCATTCTTCAATGTTCAGTCTCCTCGACACTACCATGATATCAAGAAGTCTAAGAACATGTCATCCTACATTCACCTTGAGCGGGTGATTCCACTACTTGTCAAACAATCATGGTCCTTGTCTTTGTCAACTATGGGTATTGGGAGTGATAAATCTGGTTTTTTGGACAGCGTCAAGGACACTCCAGCCATAGTTGATGAAAGAGAATTTGATGGTAATATTAATGATCAGGTTATGTCAGAAACTGAAAGTAGTATTAACTATCCGAAGATGTCAGAAACTGAAAAAATTGATCGACCACTTGAACCTTTACGTGTAATGGATTCAAAGATTTCAGAGATTTTAGGAATATTAAGGAGGCACTTTTCTTGTATTCCTGACTTCAGGCATATGACAGGGCTTAAGGTTAGGATATCATGTAATTTGAGATTTGAGTCTGAGCCTTTCACTCGCTTATGGGGAGGTGATTCTTCTACAAGTGTGTTGGATGATGTAGATGCTCTTCCTGCTGTATATGCCACTGTGCTCAAATTTTCGTCCTCAGCACCTTATGGATCTATTTCATCAGGTCACATACCTTTCCTTCTAGGTGAACCTGCCAGAAAGGGTTATATTTCTGGTCAAATGCCTTCGCTAGATGATGTTGCTATAGATAATGGTTCCGGAGAAGAGGAAACCTTTAGAGCTTCTGTAACCATTGATTTGGAACCTCGGGAGCCAACACCTGGTCTTGTTGATGTTTTCATTGAAACAAATGCAGAAAATGGTCAGATCATACATGGTCAGCTTCAGAGTATCACAGTAGGAATGGAAGACATGTTTCTCAGGGCTATTGTTCCACCCGACATCCCAGAAGATGTAATTCCTGGTTATTACTCAGATTTGTTTAATGCTCTTTGGGAGGCATGTGGTACCTCTTCCAACATTGGGCGGGAGACATTTCCACTGAAGGGAGGCAAGGGAGTAGCGGCAATCAATGGAATTCGATCGGTCAGGCTGCTTGAAGTTCCCGCGGAGTCTTTAATTCGGGCAATAGAATGCTATCTAGCACCGTTTGTTGTAAGTGTGAGCGGTGAACAACTTATTAACATGGTAAAAGATGGAGGAGTCATAAGGGACGTCAGCTGGAAGGATGTGGTCTCAGATTCTTTTCTTGATCTTAGTACCCCGGTTACTGATGCTGAAAGAGGTCCTCTTCATCTCACATACTTTGGAAATGAAGACGAGAGAGAAAGTCAGGTCAATATCAGTAAAAGAAATATGGGTTCCTTTCACATATTGATATTTCTTCCACCAAGGTTCCATCTTCTTTTTCAAATGGAGGTATGTGACGTTTCAACTTTGGTTCGAATTAGAACTGATCACTGGCCTTGCTTGGCATATGTTGATGATTATTTGGAAGCATTATTTTTTACGTAGGAGTGAATTATTTCTATACTTGCAGCTGTAGACATTTTGTTCTACCTTTGCAAGTGAGTTGCTTGATTTTGTACATTTTTTTTTTTCTCTGGTGGCCATTTTCATTGTCTGCCAGCCAGTCAGATGAGAAAGTTAGAAAATATCTTGTATAATATTCCTTCTTTTGCATGTCATGCAAATTAACTTCATCTATTGAATTGCTCTTTGGGTTCTTTAAAGCATTATTTTGTGATCTGGTTTGTTGCTTCGTAGGATTAAAATTCCGATGATAATCATTTTAGACCATTTAATTTAAAATAATTTTAAAGAGCTTCATGAAATAAAGCCTAGTTATTGGATTAGAAAGCATTCTAATTTCTATCTATCTATCTCTCAAAGGTGTAATGGTGTTTGGATTGTAATGATATTATTTTTACTTTTACAAAACAATTTCACTAAATACATATTATAATAATATTATTTTTCCCCATAATACTGATTTTAATTAATTCTACCAGACACGTTTTCAATGTTTTCAACTACACAAAAGATCGAGCCGTGTCAATAAGCTTGACACATCCTCCATAAATTAAATGAGATGCATCAATAATTGGAAAAAGGAAAAGAAAAAAAGAGAGCTGTGTGATTTTTTTTTTTTTTTTTTTGAAAGAAGCGCTGTGTGATTGATGAATTGGAAAAAAGAAGATAAAGAGTGAAGAAATGGAAGTAAGAGTGAAAAAATGGGAAAAGGAGAGACAAAAGAGTTGTGGAAAGAAATGGAAAAAGAGAAGAAAAATGAGAGCTCAAAAACAAAAGAAGAAAACACATCAGATTTAAAAAGAGTTGTTTTGAATTGGATTCGGATCAAAGATTACATATTTATTTATTTATAAAACTAGTTTCCCTTTGGCCTAATGCTATCAAAACGTGCTGGCATGGCCCCTTAAGGCCCGGCCGCCTTAACGTGTCATGCCGTGCCGTACCATCCCGCGTGCCTAGTAACTAATAGCTAGAAACTGTTGTTTGTCAATTACAAATTTACAATTAAGATGAGTTATAGAGCCAAGCTAATTATAGATTTAGAATCATCAATTATCATTTGAAAATCATGTAATCAGATCAGCTTGGCTTCCAAGGGACACTGGGACAATCATTCTTTCATGTAACACTCATTATTTCATGAGTTTTTATTTATTTATTTATTTATTTATTATTATTAAATAAAATAAATTTTTATTTTTAAGAATTATAGAGAGAACTATACTTTTATATATAACTATGAAAATAAATAAATATATTTGCATTTGTAACAAAAATTAATGCACTTTTTGTTAGGGTCTTAGGGATATATTTCTCTGTCACAAGTATGATATTAATTCCATTATTTTTGGTAGGTTTAAACATAAGATGTTTTTATGGCAGAATCTTGATTTAAATGCTCCGTGTGATATACTCTGTTAAATGAAGCGGGTTGTGATCGTGCCATACCGTGCCATATATGTCGTGTTTGTACGGAATTGTTGATATAATGTAATCCTTTAATACCATGACCGATCAACATAATATGTGTATTTGCCTAAAAGAAATATTTTTCACACCAAAATATTCATCTTCCGCATTGAGACAACTCTTCATACGTCAACACACTATTCCATGAACCACCACATGCACTGCTCTCTCAGCTGCCAAGTGTGAGACCTCATCTTTCCACCCGAAGAATCAGAGAAACTATCCTAGTAGCTTATACATTGGCCTTGACCTGTGTTCTCAACACCTAAAGCATGCAGTAGGTATTCTAGTTCAAGAAGTTTCTATCGCACCAATGCAGAACAAGAAAATAATTAATTTTTGCCTATATAAAGAGGAGGGTCTTGAACATAAACACAGTCACCATTCTCTTATTTCTCTCTAACATCATTACTCAATTCAATGGTTATTTTTGTTTGGTTATCATCACCACTCACCAACTCTCCCTCTCTTGTCATAATTGATCAACAAGGTTCTTCTTCTTCTTCACATTTGTTTTTTTATTTTATTATTTTTTTCATGATTCGTAGTATTAATGTCCGTGTTTTATTTGTTCTCATTATGCATGCTTGTCTTTTCATGATTCGTAGATTTTTTTAGATAACAACTTTCTTGCTTATAAATCATTTCTCACTGGCATTTCATTTCATATTCAACATAGATTTTCTTCTCAACTTTTATTTTCCCGAGTCTCCTGAGTTTGGCGTTAGGTTCTTGTAATCAATCAAGGTAAGCATCACATTTGATAATTCTATATGTCTGTGTGGATACAGATCCTTTTTTGTCTTGTGTTTATATTAATTAATTTCTTTGATGTTTTGTCAAGGACCATTTTTGTTTTGTATTGTTTTAATTAATATTAGTTTTTTTTTTTTTTTTTGTTATATAATTTTTGCAGAGCTCCTGCTAAGCTAGACTCGGGGATTTGAGAATTAAAATCTTCTTTGGGATCATTTCTAGGATTAATAAGGTATGTGTTTCTTTATTTTTCAGGCTTTGTTGGAGCAATATATATATATATATATATATAAATACTCATTGAACAAAAATTAAAAAAGAAATGTAGGAAAAAGAAAAAAAGAAGAAAGGAATTGCATATATCAATCTGGTTTGAACCTAATTTTAAGATGATTATTGAGTTGTATTATTCAAATTTATAACGTGATCGAAATATAAAACAAAATGTATGGATTTCTTGAGTCATATTTGTTTGTTGCATTACTAAAAATGTATGGCTTGTTGCCGGGCTTATAAATAGCCAAGATAACAGATTGAATGAAAACCATCAAGTTATACAAATATCTTCTCTATGTTATTTCTCCTCTCTTCACTTCTAAATTCTTCTGTTCTTACTTCTTCAGAAAAGTATGTATCAAAATATTCCAGTTGAGGTTCGAAATTTGGAAAGATGAAGAAATTAACAAAGACAACAAAGAGTGCGCTTTTGAAGAGGAGGAGTTACAGTTACTTGAAGCAATATTGGCAGAAAAAGTGTCGTTGTTCTTCTTCCTATGAATGTAAGCAGTTTCTTGGTCGAGGAAGCTTTGGTTCCGTTTACTTTGTGAGAAGAAAATCATCCAGGAATGATGGGTTTCCGGAGGAGATGGCCGTCAAAACAGCAAAAGTGTCTAAAGCTTCAACCCTCAAGTACGAGAAACAACTTCTTTCCAACTTGACAGCAAGTCCATACGTAATAAGATGGTATGAGAAGAACAACCTCGATTTTCTCTCGGTTATGTGATGTGAGTCAACCATTTTGGTATGCATTTTCATATAACTGGTTGTGGAAGATAATTTGTGGATTGTAAAGAGAAGCTCTCTTAATTAGTATATACTTGGGATACACTTTGATGAAATAACAAAAATACCCTCTGTACTATTAAGTTTGACCAGTCAACATTAATGGCAGGGAGTTTATTGTCAGTGTTTTGAAAAACTGTTTCCAACCGTGAATAGAGAAACCCAAAGTAGGTTTGCTGTAATTTTCTCTTAATCAAAATAGAAAATCTGAAAGTTTGGGACTTATTTACTAATTTGCCTTAATAATTTTTGTATTTATCGTAATTACTATTCCTTACCGGGCAAGGAAGAGTAAACCCTTATTTATAAATAGTAAAAATATTCCAGTTGAGGTTCGAAATTTGGAAAGATGAAGAAATTAACAAAGACAACAAAGAATGCCGGCTGCTTTAATGTGCCGTGCCGTGCCATCCCACGTGCCTTCCAAAAATGAAAAATGAAAGAAAATGGCCCAAATCAATAATATATATATATATATATATATATATATATATATATATATCTCAAAATAGGAAAAATGCAATTCTTAGTGCTTAAGAAAAGATTGGGTGGTAAGAATTAAGTTGTTGTTGTATTAGAATTGGGCCAGAAAGCCTTCCCAAAATGAAAAAAAAAAAAAAGAGAAAGAAAATGGCCCAAAAGCAATAATATATATATATGCTCCATGATCGAAGACTATAATTTATTTGGAGTCAATATAGTAAAATTCAATATTTGCGGGGCAAAAGTAAAATTTTACAAAATATATATATAATTAAAAAAAAACAATTAATTTTTGCCTATTTAAAGAGGAGGGTCTTAGAACTTAAAACACACACCATTAACATCATTCTCCATTCTCTTATAAATTGCTCAATTTATTTGGCAATTTATTAATAATTGTTTTGTTGTTATCATCACCAATCACCAACTCTCCCTCTCTTGTCATAATTGATCAACAAGGTTCTTCTTCTTCTTCACATTTGTTTTTTTATTTTATTATTTTTTTCATGATTTGTAGTATTAATTTTTGTTTTGGTTATATAATTTTTGCAGAGCTCCTGCTAAGCTAGACTCGGGGATTTGAGAATTAAAATCTTCTTTGGGATCATTTCTAGGATTAATAAGGTATGTGTTTCTTTATTTTTCAGGCTTTGTTGGAGCAATATATATATATATATATATATATATATATATATATGAGAGGGTTGAATTGGAAATTTTTTAATATTGGTTTGATTTGTTGTGACTTAAAAAATCATAATAATAGAGAGCAACAAAGTTAAGAATTAAGACACATTATTAATGAGTGAAAAATGAAAAATAGACATCAAAAATGAATATTTTCTATTTATAATTTCGTAATACAATAAAATACACAAAATTTTCACTCAAAATTCTACTCCTAATCCTAGAAATTGAAAAGGTTAATGTACAAATCCGAAAAGTTTTTTTATTTTTATTTTTTTTATAGTAATATTTTGACTTGTAATAACACATGGCCACATGTGTAGATAAATAATGGAGGTGTGTGTGACTTGTTAAAATTTAACATTTATGACCAATTTAACATTTATGACCAATCTTCTTGAAAGTTGCAAGACATACATTTATGACGAATGCAAAGATGAAGAAATTAACAAAGACAACAAAGAGTGCCGGCTGCTTTAACGTGCCGTGCCGTGTCGTGTCGTGCCAAAAGCAATAATATATACATATGCTCCATGATCGAAGACTATAATTTATTTGGGGTCAATATAGTAAAATTCAATATTTACGGGGCAAAAGTAAAATTTTACAAAATATATATATAATTAAAAAAAAAACAATTAATTTTTGCCTATTTAAAGAGGAGGGTCTTAGAACTTAAAACACACACACCATTAACATCATTCTCCATTCTCTTATAAATTGCTCAATTTATTTGGCAATTTATTAATAATTGTTTTGTTGTTATCATCACCAATCACCAACTCTCCCTCTCTTGTCATAATTAATCAACAAGGTTCTTCTTCTTCTTCACATTTGTTTTTTTATTTTATTATTTTTTTCATCATTCGTAGTATTAATGTATGTGTTTTATTTGTTCTCATTATGCATGTATGTCTTTTCATGATTCGTAGATTTTTTTAGAAAACAACTTTCTTGCTTATAAATCTGGTTTATTATTTTTATTTTAACAACAAACTACCATAAAAATTGCATATATCAATATATAAATCTGGTTATATATTTTAACAACATTAAAGAAATGTAGGAAAAAGAAAAAAAGAAGAAAGGAATTGCATATATCAATCTGGTTTGAACCTAATTTTAAGATGATTAAAAATTTCAAACATCAAAATAGTTTAAGATATTTAAAAATTTCAGTTTAATCTATATTACATCATTTCATGAAAATTTATAAATTTTCATAAACCAATAACACTTGCTGGTTTGCCATGCCAGGTGCTGTACTAGATGTAATTATAAGTTACGTTAAACACAATTCACAATCTCAAAAACTGTTTTCTTTGAATGGTGTTTATCGATGTTGTCCAGGAGTTGAAGAAAATGATACTGACAATTATGTATTAGAAGATGGTATTGTTAATGATGAAGATAATGTTTGTAATTCCTCTGGGTCAATACTTAGAGGAATAAAATGTTGTTTAGCTCCCTCTATTTTAATTTTGTGTACGTAATTATATTACTTATTATTTATTTATTTATTTATTTTTATATAAATTTGAATTGGGGCCTGGGGGACCAGCCCCTTAAGACCCACCGGGACTGCACGTAGGATGGCACGGCACGGCACAGCACAGCACGACACGACACGTTAAAGTAGCCAGGCCTTAAGGGGCCTTGCCGGCACGTTTTAACAGTATTAGACCAAAGGGACACTCGTTTTATTTAAATGCCATTCTTGGAAATTTGGTTTTGAAAAAGAAAAGGATTAAAAGAAAAACAAACAGAGGCTTTCATTTTCATGCTTCAATAGTTGTATTGAAAAATGCAATTCTTAGTGGTTAAGAAAAGATTGGTCGGTAAGAATTAAGTTGTTGTTGTATTAGAATTGGGCCAGAAAGCCTTTCCAAAATGAAAAAAGAGAAAGAAAATGGCCCAAAAGCAATAATATCTCTCTCTCCCTCTCAAAATAGCATGCTTAAGAAAGAATGGGGTTTAATTTGAATTGGGCCAGAAGCCTTCCAAAAATGAAAAAAATGAGGAGATAGAAGATGGCCTAAAAAAAAAAGAGCATAAAAAAATGAAAAGAAGTCAAAAAGATGACACCGACAAGGCAAAGAAAGTGAGTCATGAAGTGGGGCTTGAGTGGTAAGTTTCTAAGAAAAATCGGTGAAATATGAGACTGTGAACTCACATGTAAACCTCACGCGTCTCTTATTATTCAAATGTTTTTGCCACAGCTTTATTTGCAACGCGTTTGGATTTGAACAGATATTTGAGGGAAAAAAAAAAAAAGATAACATCGAGAAGTGAGTCATGGAAGTGGAGTGGGGCTTGAGTGGGTGGAGGGTGTGAACATACGTGTAGGGATTTTATTGGTGAGTTTCTATGTAGCAAGTGACATACCACGTGGGTGTTTGGCTTTATTAAATTCTAACCAATGACATTTCAAATAGATTAAAAAAATAAATAAAATTCTAACCGTTAACGTTAATGTTTTCAATTGCCACATGTTAATGTTTGAAATTATAAATAGAAGACCCATGTGGGCTTGGAGGGATAAAGTTGGACTTTAGTTTCCTAGTATGGAAAAAAGAGTGAGATTCTTGTCTCATCAAATGAGCCCAACAGATAATTATATATGGGTCTTTTGCCTCAAATGGGACTGGGACTGTGCCATTCAAGGTTTTGAATAGCCACCACTTGGACTCATGGTGGACAAAAAGCCCAAAAAGTGGCAATGACTTGAGGGCACTTCAAACCCAATTACGAATTACTATTGAAATTGGTAAGCTTTTTTGAGACATGAATTTATAAAATTAAAAAAAAATTAAAAAAATAAAAAAATCGGGGTTGTTGTTGTTGTATTAGAATTGAGGTGGTAATTACTAAGTTGTTGTTGTATTAGAATTGGGCCAGAAAGCCTTCCCAAAATGAAAATAAAATAACATAAAATAAAAAGGCCCAAAAGCAATTATATATATATATATATATATATATATATATATCTCCCAAAGACTTAAAATAGAAAAAAAAGCAATTCTTAATGCTTAAGAAAAGAATGGGGTTGTAGGAAATAAGTTTTTGTTGTATTTGAATTGGGCCAGAAGCCTTCCAAAAATGAAAAATGAAAGAAAATGGCCCAAATCAATAATATATATATATATATATATCAAAATAGGTAAAATGCAATTCTTAGTGGTTAAGAAAAGATTGGGTGGTAAGAATTAAGTTGTTGTTGTATTAGAATTGGGCCATAAAGCCTTCCCAAAATGAAAAAAAAAAAAGGCCCAAAATCAATTATATATATATATCTCCCAAAGACTTAAAATAGAAAAAAATTGATTTATATAAATTGTGGGCTGGTACTGTTTTCTATATATTTAAATTTTAATTAATTTATATAATATTTAACAACCCTCAATTTTCCAACTTTTCAGTTACCGGTACTTTGTTCTATAAATTTAAATTTTCCATTGATTCAACAACCCTTCATCTTTTAAAACTTAAAAGAAATTCTCAGAAGTTTACAAAAAGGTTATTCTTATGTACAAATAATTATTCATTGCATATTATAATGAAAAATGAGAACAAGCTAAAATATAGAGTCGTTTAATTGCATATTGAGATAATCAATCGTGTCTTCGATTGCACGTGGGATGGCACGGCACAGCACAGCACGACACGACACGTTAAAGTAGCCAGGCCTTAAGGGGCCTTGCCGGCACGTTTTATTTTTTATTTTATATATATATAAAAATTACATGCTTTTATAGTTTCATTGGAGCTACTTTTGAAAGACTGGTGATGACTGATGACTGTCGTCGACAGTCAAAAGATGATCTCTAATGATCTTCTTATAATTAGATGTAATATTGAATATTTTTTTCCTTTCTAATGAATGGTATATATACGGTGATATTGACTTACATATGTTGATATATTTTTATATATGATGGTGGTGATAGGGATGAACAAGGAATCAAAGGAATATATATATATATTAATATATATATATATATATATATTTAATATGTGCGTGTGTTTGTTGATATATTTGTATGATGATGATGATATCGATGAACAAGGAATTAGAGGAATTTGCAAGGGAACAATTTCGGGCACTTGCTCAACATAAAGAGAGGTCATTATATTAACAATGCACTGTTCAAACAGTTTTGAGAACAGATTTATAATGAAAGCTTCGATTCTAAGCTACAAATTTTCTTTGAAATGTTCGTAGGATACTTTGGTCAGATTGGCCACATTCATGATTCAACTGACTTATTTTGTTTTGTGTCTACTGTCTAGCGAGAAGAAGTTTACCATTTCTCTGACTTTATTGAATATAATTAACAAGTATTATATGCAATTGATATGGATAGATTATCGGTCTTAGTGCTTCTACCAGTAAGCTTTCCAACATTCAAATGTAATTATTTCATAACTTGGAAACTCCGCTTTAGCAAACACCAAACCCATTTGAAGATAGGATATAGGCGGTTATGTTAGTGTAAAATTATGAGACACATAAGAAAAAAAATGGTTTGGCTCCTAAGACACCAAGTCATTGGTTCATCTTCAAGACACATGAAGCATTCCATATATAGAAGAAATAATTGAAGATAACATATGGGGTGACATGAGAAAGTTTCAGAATATTTCAAATGTAAAAATAGTGGTAGGCTACTCTTTTTGCAAGGGGTTCATATGCTTAAATTGAGGGTTGTTATTTCCGAAAAAAAAAAGAAAAGGGTTTTTTAAATCTTTCCACAAAATTTAACAGGGATGTATATGCTTTGGAATTTTTATTTTTTATCTTTTATTTGTTGGTTTGGATTGAAAGCAATTCATCATGTTGTGTAATTTGTGGATGTTTTCATGTTATTTGCAAAAAATTGGAGTAGAACAATTGATAAAAGCATATGTTGTTAATTGTTATGAATTGAGCATTGATGAGAAATTCTATTGTGTAGGCTTTGGACAAGAAGATAAAATTTGAAAGCTTGACAGACAAGAGCAAGCTCAAATGCTCAATGCACAGCAATGAGACCAAGGCTGGTAAGTAGTAGTAGTAGTCTATGCTAGTGATAAATTGCACGATGTATTCGGGTTTGTGTTTCGATTGCAGAATTGTTTTTGCTTACAGTTGTGATGTATTGTTTCTAGATTCGATGATCTACTTTGGAGAAGTACCCTTCATGCAGCCTTGAGAAGTAAATGCTTTTAAATTTGCTGACACAAAAATCGGTACCTTGGCAACAGTCAGTAAGCTTAAAACAAATTTCTCTGATGATATATTAATTGTAGAACACCATGAGATTATAGTTTATTGTTTCACCATGAGAAAACGCATATGAAAATTGAAGGGTCCAAGTTCCCAGTTTATTTTGATTTCTAAAAGTTTCATTAGTGTTTGAGATAACTTTTTTTTTTTCTTTTCTTTTTATACAAGTGTTTGAGATACATGTTTTTTTATTGGATTTGGGTATAATAGCCTCTTGGAATCCTCAGTTGAATGGGCTTCAACCAATCCTAAAAGTATTTCCAATATTACAAAATAAATAAATAAATAAATAAAATAAAATAAAAAATTCAAGCTTAGAATTAAATGGGTTGCATCAGAAGCCACATAAAATCTGTAACTAGTAATTACAAATTGTTTTAAGCCACAAATTATTTGTAATATTTTTTTCGTGCCGTGCCGTGCCATCCCACGTGCCTTCCAAAAACGAAAAATGAAAGAAAATGGCCCAAATCAATAATATATATATATATAAATGGCCCAGGGGCAACAATGCCAAGACACCAGAGTATTTTGAAGATCTGGGTCAATACTTAGAGGAATAAAATGTTGTTTAGCTCCCTCTATTTTAATTTTGTGTATGTAATTACATTACTTTTTTTTTTTTTTTTTTTTTTTGGAAGTAAACAGAACTTCATTCGGAAAAAAAAAACAACTCATATCTTCAAATTAAATGCTAGTCCTATAAATTTATATTCCAAATATCCTATTCAGTTTTGTATAATATTATTAGCACCAACATAAGTGGACCGTCTATATATATATATGTGAAGTGACTTTACGTTTCAGTATGAATTATTGATATAAAAATAATTTTATTAAGAGGTATGATTTTTCAATACAACTATAGCTGTCAAAATTATTTTTCAATGCAACTTATTTTGGAAGTCTTTTAGGCCATCTTTTTTTTTTTTTTTTTTTTTTTTTTTTTTTTTTTTTTTTTTTGGAAGGCTTCAGACCCTTTTTATTTATTTATTTATTTTTATATAAATTTGAATTGGGGCCTGGGGGACCAGCCCCTTAAGACCCACCGGGACTGCACGTGGGATGGCACGGCACAGCACAGCACGACACGACACGTTAAAGTAGCCAGGCCTTAAGGGGCCTTGCCGGCACGTTTTGATAGTATTAGACCAAAGGGACACTCGTTTTATTTAAATGCCATTCTTGGAAATTTGGTTTTGAAAAAGAAAAGGATTAAAAGAAAAACAAACAGAGGCTTTCATTTTCATGCTTCAATAGTTGTATTGAAAAATGCAATTCTTAATGGTTAAGAAAAGATTGGTTGGTAAGAATTAAGTTGTTGTTGTATTAGAATTGGGCCAGAAAGCCTTCCCAAAATGAAAAAAGAGAAAGAAAATGGCCCAAAAGCAATTATATATATATATATCTCCCAAAGACTTAAAATAGAAAAAAAAGCAATTCTTAATGCTTAAGAAAAGAATGGGGTTGTAGGAAATAAGTTTTTGTTGTATTTGAATTGGGCCAGAAGCCTTCCAAAAATGAAAAATGAAAGAAAAATGGCCCAAATCAATAATATATATACATATATCAAAATAGGAAAAATGCAATTCTTAGTGGTTAAGAAAAGAATGGGGTGGTAATTACTAAGTTGTTGTTGTATTATAATTGGGCCAGAAAGCCTTCCCAAAATAAAAAAAATAAAAAAAAAATGGACCTACATAAAATTATCAATTGAAAGCATTTTTTAAAGTTCCAACAACACCCTCTAATTTTTTTAACTCTCATCCTATCAACTATCTGAGTAAAATGAAAGTTTGCCTAATAATTTAGAGAATTATGATTCATTCCATGTGTTCTTTGGATGATCTTGCGACTTTTTTCTAGTTCACACTTACTATTCTAGTGTAACAAATTCGATTACTAAATTATGATGTCTAAAAATGTCTAGATTGTTATTGTATATAAGTTAAATCAACAACAGAAGGTGACTTTGCTAAACATCCTAAGAATCGACCAGAAGCTCCTGTTGCTAAACATCGAGACTCCCTTCTTCATAATGGTGACTTTGCTTCAACTAGTAACCAGAAGTCAGCACCACCAAAAGTCTCAAGTTCTTTCATGAAGCCAACTGACAGGCACACTAAGTCTCGATCTGTTAGTCCACTTAAAGAAAGATCAACAAATCAGAATTCCGGAACTCTTTCTTCTTTGAGGCAAAAGCAGTTATCAGCTAGAGGAGATTTGAAGAAAAGTAAAAGGCGAACTCAGAGTACGACATCACAGGATGCAGCTCAGCAGAAGAGATGGGTATAGGCTATGTAGTAAGTATCGTGCACTCGTTATGGTTTAGGCCATCTTTCTTTTTTTTTTTTTTTTTTTTTTTTTTTTTTGGAAGGCTTCAGACCCTTTTTATTTATTTATTTATTTATTTATTTTTATATAAATTTGAATTGGGGCCTGGGGGACCAGCCCCTTAAGACCCACCGGGACTGCACGTGGGATGGCACGGCACAGCACAGCACGACACGACACGTTAAAGTAGCCAGGCCTTAAGGGGCCTTGCCGGCACGTTTTATTTTTTATTTTATATATATATAAAAATTACATGCTTTTATAGTTTCATTGGAGCTACTTTTGAAAGACTGGTGATGACTGATGACTGTCGTCGACAGTCAAAAGATGATCTCTAATGATCTTCTTATAATTAGATGTAATATTGAATATTTTTTTCCTTTCTAATGAATGGTATATATACGGTGATATTGACTTACATATGTTGATATATTTTTATATATGATGGTGGTGATAGGGATGAACAAGGAATCAAAGGAATATATATATATATTAATATATATATATATATATATATTTAATATGTGCGTGTGTTTGTTGATATATTTGTATGATGATGATGATATCGATGAACAAGGAATTAGAGGAATTTGCAAGGGAACAATTTCGGGCACTTGCTCAACATAAAGAGAGGTCATTATATTAACAATGCACTGTTCAAACAGTTTTGAGAACAGATTTATAATGAAAGCTTCGATTCTAAGCTACAAATTTTCTTTGAAATGTTCGTAGGATACTTTGGTCAGATTGGCCACATTCATGATTCAACTGACTTATTTTGTTTTGTGTCTACTGTCTAGCGAGAAGAAGTTTACCATTTCTCTGACTTTATTGAATATAATTAACAAGTATTATATGCAATTGATATGGATAGATTATCGGTCTTAGTGCTTCTACCAGTAAGCTTTCCAACATTCAAATGTAATTATTTCATAACTTGGAAACTCCGCTTTAGCAAACACCAAACCCATTTGAAGATAGGATATAGGCGGTTATGTTAGTGTAAAATTATGAGACACATAAGAAAAAAAAATGGTTTGGCTCCTAAGACACCAAGTCATTGGTTCATCTTCAAGACACATGAAGCATTCCATATATAGAAGAAATAATTGAAGATAACATATGGGGTGACATGAGAAAGTTTCAGAATATTTCAAATGTAAAAATAGTGGTAGGCTACTCTTTTTGCAAGGGGTTCATATGCTTAAATTGAGGGTTGTTATTTCCGAAAAAAAAAAGAAAAGGGTTTTTTAAATCTTTCCACAAAATTTAACAGGGATGTATATGCTTTGGAATTTTTATTTTTTATCTTTTATTTGTTGGTTTGGATTGAAAGCAATTCATCATGTTGTGTAATTTGTGGATGTTTTCATGTTATTTGCAAAAAATTGGAGTAGAACAATTGATAAAAGCATATGTTGTTAATTGTTATGAATTGAGCATTGATGAGAAATTCTATTGTGTAGGCTTTGGACAAGAAGATAAAATTTGAAAGCTTGACAGACAAGAGCAAGCTCAAATGCTCAATGCACAGCAATGAGACCAAGGCTGGTAAGTAGTAGTAGTAGTCTATGCTAGTGATAAATTGCACGATGTATTCGGGTTTGTGTTTCGATTGCAGAATTGTTTTTGCTTACAGTTGTGATGTATTGTTTCTAGATTCGATGATCTACTTTGGAGAAGTACCCTTCATGCAGCCTTGAGAAGTAAATGCTTTTAAATTTGCTGACACAAAAATCGGTACCTTGGCAACAGTCAGTAAGCTTAAAACAAATTTCTCTGATGATATATTAATTGTAGAACACCATGAGATTATAGTTTATTGTTTCACCATGAGAAAACGCATATGAAAATTGAAGGGTCCAAGTTCCCAGTTTATTTTGATTTCTAAAAGTTTCATTAGTGTTTGAGATAACTTTTTTTTTTTTCTTTTCTTTTTATACAAGTGTTTGAGATACATGTTTTTTTTATTGGATTTGGGTATAATAGCCTCTTGGAATCCTCAGTTGAATGGGCTTCAACCAATCCTAAAAGTATTTCCAATATTACAAAATAAATAAATAAATAAATAAAATAAAATAAAAAATTCAAGCTTAGAATTAAATGGGTTGCATCAGAAGCCACATAAAATCTGTAACTAGTAATTACAAATTGTTTTAAGCCACAAATTATTTGTAATATTTTTTTCGTGCCGTGCCGTGCCATCCCACGTGCCTTCCAAAAACGAAAAATGAAAGAAAATGGCCCAAATCAATAATATATATATATATAAATGGCCCAGGGGCAACAATGCCAAGACACCAGAGTATTTTGAAGATCTGGGTCAATACTTAGAGGAATAAAATGTTGTTTAGCTCCCTCTATTTTAATTTTGTGTATGTAATTACATTACTTTTTTTTTTTTTTTTTTTTTTTTTGGAAGTAAACAGAACTTCATTCGGAAAAAAAAAACAACTCATATCTTCAAATTAAATGCTAGTCCTATAAATTTATATTCCAAATATCCTATTCAGTTTTGTATAATATTATTAGCACCAACATAAGTGGACCGTCTATATATATATATGTGAAGTGACTTTACGTTTCAGTATGAATTATTGATATAAAAATAATTTTATTAAGAGGTATGATTTTTCAATACAACTATAGCTGTCAAAATTATTTTTCAATGCAACTTATTTTTGGAAGTCTTTTAGGCCATCTTTTTTTTTTTTTTTTTTTTTTTTTTTTTTTTTTTTTTGGAAGGCTTCAGACCCTTTTTATTTATTTATTTATTTTATATAAATTTGAATTGGGGCCTGGGGGACCAGCCCCTTAAGACCCACCGGGACTGCACGTGGGATGGCACGGCACAGCACAGCACGACACGACACGTTAAAGTAGCCAGGCTTTAAGGGGCCTTGCCGGCACGTTTTAATAGTATTAGACCAAAGGGACACTCGTTTTATTTAAATGCCATTCTTGGAAATTTGGTTTTGAAAAAGAAAAGGATTAAAAGAAAAACAAACAGAGGCTTTCATTTTCATGCTTCAATAGTTGTATTGAAAAATGCAATTCTTAGTGGTTAAGAAAAGAATGGTTGGTAAGAATTAAGTTGTTGTTGTATTAGAATTGGGCCAGAAAGCCTTCCCAAAATGAAAAAAGAGAAAGAAAATGGCCCAAAAGCAATTATATATATATATATCTCCCAAAGACTTAAAATAGAAAAAAAAAAGCAATTCTTAATGCTTAAGAAAAGAATGGGGTTGTAGGAAATACGTTTTTGTTGTATTTGAATTGGGCCAGAAGCCTTCCAAAAATGAAAAATGAAAGAAAATGGCCCAAATCAATAATATATATATATATATATATATAAATGGCCCAGGGGCAACAATGCCAAGACACCAGAGTATCGAACATCATTTGCAGGTCCATTTTTTCTTTCTCACTTGCTCAAGTATTACATTCTTACATGTTATGTATAACAGCCGTGCTATGTGCATTGGATGAATGTCCATTTTGTGTAAATATTTTATGGTTCAGACCTAGTGAAGCTGGTTGAAAGAACTGTGAGGTCAGAGAATCATCGTTTGCCGAATAGACCCATATATCTTGTTGGAGAATCTCTCGGAGCATGCATTGCCCTTGCTGTTTCAGCACATGTTCATTAGATGCTTGGGTGTGTAAGGGTAAGGTTTGAGAGCACACATCATCTTATATTCTGCTTTGATCATTATAGGAAATTAGGAATCTTCTTTTAATCATACCACATGCAAAATCTGTGTCATTTAAATAATTTGATTATTGCTGTTCTGTTGCCCATTTTCTCTACCTAATCTGAGTTCGAATAATGGGTAATCACCAAAATTGGATAATTGATTTTTTGATGATTAATCTGATTGTCTCAAGTTTAGCAAGTTAATGAATGCTTTTGAAAATAGGGATACATGCAAGTGATGTAGGACATGAAAAGAGAAATAGTAGAAGAAGAGAATAAACTAGGAAATGGGAGGATATGAAAAGAAAGGGGAGAAAACTAGAAGAATTACAGAGAGGGAACTTGAATACCAATTTCATTCATCAATCAAATCTGTTTTAAAGAAAAAACAACAATAGGGCCTATTTATTGGCGAGTAAACCCAATCATCATTGAATAAAGTATGTTTTTTTTAAAGTAAACCCAATCAACAATAGGGACCATTTTTAAAGTATGTTTTTTTTTTTTTTTTTTTTTTTTAAATTATATCTATCAATACAAATGTGTTTGAATCTCTTTAAAATCCATTTATTTATTTATTTATTTTATTATTATTTGGTTAGATAATCTAGACAATTGTTCTGATATGATGCTTTGTAACTTGTAAATTTGAATGAGCCGATTAAAGTACAAACTTCATTATTTGTATTTGGTAGGATAACATCCCTCCTTTGTTTATCTTTTTAGGTATTGCTTGATTTCATAATTAATAAGTTTGATCTTTTAAAAACCGTAGGATATAGCTTAATTAGTATTTGACTGTATTTGCATTTCATGTTTATTTTATAATTTGTTTTGACTATTTTTTTTTTTTTTTTGTTAACGTATTTATTTAAAAATTACATTTACAAAATAATCTCCACTATGTCTTCTTAATTAGGTGTATCTTTATTTTTAATTAAAGACAATTTTCTCGATTGTTAATGATCGGGAAAAAAAAAATATTCTAGCCCACCCTAACGTTTAATCCTGGTTACGTTCCTGTCCGTCAGGTATGTAATATAACGACAAAAAGAGCAAGGCCTGATTGTTGATGTTTACTCATATTTGTTGATGTTTTTCCTCATTTTTTTTACTCATATTTGTTGATGTTTTTCCCCTGATTGGCCTTGCTGTATCTCATTGAAGTGGATGGTTCAAGGCCTGCTCATAATTGAAGTGGATGGTAAACTATATCTTATATTCTTATAACATGAGTTTTTTTTTTTTTTTTTTTTTAATAAAATAAATTTTCATTTGTAAGAATTATAGAGAGAGCTATACTTTTATATACAATCATAAAAATAAATAAATAAATTTGCATTTGTAACAAAAATTAATGCACTTTTTGTTAGGGTCTTAGGGATATATTTCTTTTCCATTGATTGTTTTTCACTTCAATGGGAGTTGAATATATGCCCAATAAAGTTTTAAGTTCTCAAAAATATTTTATTTTATTTTTCTACCAAATTAATTAATGGGTGTCTGTTTTTCATTTCTTTGTAGATAGAGGAAATGTGTAACCATAGCTCATCTGATTCCGATCCTCAAGAAGAGTACTCACCATTGTCGGTGGAGGATTATTTACCACAACCGGTAGAAGATCATTCACCATCATCGGATGACTTCGATCCTCAAGAGGAGTACTCACCATTGTCGGGCCTATTTATTAATAATTGTTTTGTTGTTATCATCACCAATCACCAACTCTCCCTCTCTTGTCATAATTGATCAACAAGGTTCTTCTTCTTCTTCACATTTGTTTTTTTATTTTATTATTTGTAATATTTTTTTCGTGCCGTGCCGTGCCGTGCCATCCCACGTGCCTTCCAAAAATGAAAAATGAAAGAAAATGGCCCAAATCAATAATATATATATATATATATGGCCCAGGGGCAACAATGCCAAGACACCAGAGTATTTTGAAGATCTGGGTCAATACTTAGAGGAATAAAATGTTGTTTAGCTCCCTCTATTTTAATTTTGTGTACGTAATTACATTACTTTTTTTTTTTTTTTTTTTTTTTTTTGGAAGTAAACAGAACTTCATTCGGAAAAAAAAAAAAAACTCATATCTTCAAATTAAATGCTAGTCCTATAAATTTATATTCCAAATATCCTATTCAGTTTTGTATAATATTATTAGCACCAACATAAGTGGACCGTCTATATATATATGTGAAGTGACTTTACATTTCAGTATGAATTATTGATATAAAAATAATTTTATTAAGAGGTATGATTTTTCAATACAACTATAGCTGTCAAAATTATTTTTCAATGCAACTTATTTTTGGAAGTCTTTTAGGCCATCTTTTTTTTTTTTTTTTGGAAGGCTTCAGACCCTTTTTATTTATTTATTTATTTATTTATTTTTATATAAATTTGAATTGGGGCCTACACGTGGGATGGCACGGCACAGCACAGCACGACACGACACGTTAAAGTAGCCAGGCCTTAAGGGGCCTTACCGGCACGTTTTAACAGTATTAGACCAAAGGGACACTCGTTTTATTTAAATGCCATTCTTGGAAATTTGGTTTTGAAAAGGAAAAGGATTAAAAGAAAAACAAACTGAGGCTTTCATTTTCATGCTTCAATAGTTGTATTGAAAAATCATACCTTTTATATAAAATTATTTTTATATCAATAATTCATACTGAAATGTAAAGTCCCCTCACATACTATTTCTCAAATAATATCATATAGACATACAATAAAAGTATTAAAAAAAAAATCTACGAATCATGAAAAGACATGCATGCATAATGAGAACAAATAAAACACGGACATTAATACTACGAATCATGAAAAAAATAATAAAATAAAAAAACAAATGTGAAGAAGAAGAAGAACCTTGTTGATCAGTTATGACAAGAGAGGGAGAGTTGGTGAGTGGTGATGATAACCGAACAAAAATAACCGTTGAATTGAGTAATGATGTTAGAGAGAAATAAGAGAATGGTGTGTGTGTGTGTTTATGTTCAAGACCCTCCTCTTTATATAGGCAAAAATTAATTAAAAAAATAATAATTTTTACCTATATAAATGGTGTGTGTTTGTGTCTTGAACATAAACAAACACACAGACACCATTCTCTTATTTCTCTCTAACATCATTACTCAATTCAACGGTTAGTTTTGTTCGGTTATCATCACCACTCACCAACTCTCCCTCTCTTGTCATAACTGATCAACAAGGTTCTTCTTCTTCTTCACATTTGTTTTTTTTTATTTTATTATTTTTTTCATGATTCGTAGTATTAATGTATGTGTTTTTTTTTTTTTTTTTTTTTTTTTTGAATAAAGGAACAATTACAACGACAAACAACCACGGCACTCAGCCGCGATAAGAGAATCAATACAGGTAGGGAACTCCTCCAACCAGAACAAATCCTCTTCACAAGAGAGGCTGTTCTTAGCCAATGTGTGAGCCACCTGATTCGCCTTTCTAGGAATGAAGCTAAGCGACATACAACGAGCCTGCTGCATAAAGCTACGGATGGGAGAAATAACATTTCCAATATCCGAAAACATAAGAACAGAGCTGTTGATCCACTGGACGACCACCTTCGCGTCAGATTCGAAGACACAAGGAGACAACCCTGAGTCTACAACCAGCTGAAGCCCCCGAAGGATGGCAACCGCCTCTGCCACCTGAGGTGAGAAATTGGCATGAATGCGTTGAGAACTAGAAGCCACCACCAGTCCTCTTGAATCTCGGATAATAATGCCTATCCCCACCAACTGACCTGCCACGTCAATAGCCGCATCGCTATTAACCTTATACACCCCAAATCCTGGCGGCTTCCAAGAAGGGATGCGAGCTGGAAGAGCTGCAGCCGAACAAAACGCCCTGGCATCTGCCCCTTGGAATTCAGAAAGGAAATTTTTTGCCCAGTCAACGAAAACTACAACTCTGCTAGACTGAGGATCATGAACCACCACATTTCTCTCAGACCAAACCTTCCACAAACATACACAAAGAAGACCCAATTCTTCCAGCTGCAACCTTGAGAAGCAATCAAGCATAAAAACAAAAAAATGAGACCACTCCGTTGATTTACCTGGCACCTTAGGATACCAAAATCTGCGCAGCTCTTTCAACTTCTGACAACCCCACAACCCATGAAGGCTAGATTCAGTCTTTGCATTGCATTGAGGACAAATCGGAATCACTGGAACCCTGCGCCGAGCCAAATTCTGAAGCGAAGGTAACATATCAGTACAGGCTTTCCAAATAAATAATTTGACTTTAGAAGGGATGTGAAGCTTCCACAGTGTTGTCCACCAATTTTTAACCACCAAGGAGAAGTGAGTGGACCCTGAAGAAGACGGCACAGTAGGCTGAGCACATTGTAAATGATACCCAGATTTGACCGAGTAGGAACCACTAGGTTCATAATGCCACTGAATTGAATCTACTGCACCTAATCTACCAACAGGGATACTAAGAATTGCTGAAATATCTTCCTCGGCAAACACTGTAAGAAGCAAACGACGATCCCACTCTCCCGTTGGAGTTATAAGCTGAGCAACTCTGGCGTTCTCACCTAAGACTGGCGGAGACAAGGGCTTGAAAGAAGTGGGTCTAGGAATCCACCTGTCTTTGTAAATACGGATAGCTGATCCATCTCCTACTCTCCAACGGATGCCTTCGTCAATAACCTCTTTTCCCCACATAAGACTCCTCCAAAGAAAAGACGCCCCAGGTTTCAACTCAGCTCTGGAAAAGCTCACCTCCGGAAAGTAACAACCTTTTAACACCCTAGCAGCCAAGGACTGAGTATTAACCATCAACCTCCAACTTTGATTGGCCAACAACGCCTTATTAAACTTCTGAAGATCTTTAAAACCTAATCCGCCTTTGAACTTAGGTTCGCACAACCTAGACCAAGCACTCCAATGTAGTTTCCTAGTGGACCCATTACTTCCCCACCAAAATCGCGCACACAGGCGATAAATGTCATCTAAGAGACACTTGGGCAGCTGAAATAAATTCATCGTATACATCGGAATAGCTTGAACTACAGCTTTGATCAACACTTCCTTCCCCCCAACTGAAAGAAATTTGTCACGCCACCCTTTAATCTTATCCCAAATCCTCCTCACAATACCTGAGAAAACCTCCTTCTTCTTTCGACCAGTAAAACAAGGCAGCCCAAGATAAGAATCGTGACAGCTAACCACCCTAACACCCAATACACTAGCTAAAAAATCACACTCGGAAGCCGAACAAGAAGGATTAAAACAAACAGCTGATTTCTCAAAATTAATTACCTGACCCGACGCTCTAGCATAGGAATCAAGCAAACTTTTAATACATTCGCAATTGGAAGTAGAAGCCTTGGCAAATAACAGACTATCGTCTGCAAAAAATAGATGCGAAATAATCGGACCAGACCTACTACACTTGAACCCTTGAAAAACACCTCTGTCGACGGCAACATTAAACAAGTTAGACAGCCCTTCCGCACACAAAATAAAAAGAAAGGAAGAAAGAGGGTCACCTTGGCGTAGCCCCCTTGTCGGCTTAAGATGACCACTAACCCTGCCATTTACCACAAAGGAATAAGATACAGAATTAATACAGTGCATCACTAGCGAAATCCACTTATTCGAAAAACCTAACACCCGCATCATACTTTCAACAAACGACCACTCAACTCTATCATATGCTCTAGACATATCCAATTTCACTGCCATAGAGCCTCGTTTCCTCCTCCTCCTCTTAATCCGATGAATACATTCGAACCCTATAATACTATTATCAGAAATCCTTCTTCCAGGAATGAAAGCTCCTTGCGTTTCTGAAATAACATCGCCAAGAACAAGACGGAACCGGTTAGCTATAGCTTTCGCCATAATCTTATAAACCACATTACATAAGCTAATCGGTCTGAAATCGGTGACCCTCTCAGAGACAGACTTCTTCGGAATCAGAATAATGAGAGTATCATTCAAATTAGCCATAGAAGCCCTATTATTCAAACACTCCAGACAAGCAGAACACACTAAATCTCCTACGGTATCCCAATAACGCTGATAAAAGAATGCCGGAAGACCGTCACTACCTGGGGCCTTATGAGCACCCATCTCAAAGACAGCTACCTTAATATCTTCTTTAGTGAAATCTGAGTCTAGGAAAAGATTCCAACCATGAGAAAGCTTCGGTTGAATCCCTTCTAAAACACTGTTGATCTCAGAAGAAGACGGATTACTAGATTGAAAAAGCTTGTTATAAAAACCGAAAATTAACTCCTCTATTCACCACTAACTTGCCGGCGAAGCCAAGCTTAACACGGAGAGCCTCCATACGAACCTGATTCGCTTTGGTTTCCATCAGAAACAACAAATCCGGATTCACCTCCTGCTTCTGAGAGAGCAGGGAATTGAATGCCCGGGAGCTCCCTAAACCCCGAGCATTCCAAGCCATCACTCTCATTGGGAGCGGCGGACCGATAAACATCGGTCGGCCGATAAACCATCGTCCTCCTCTGTGGGTGAAACCAATACTCCGGTAACCAACCCACTAGAATCCCTCTCCCTCGAGCTCTGCCTGATACTATCCTCTACCCCCTCCACCTTCCGTACTTTTGTGGCTACCCCTTCTGGATCATTTGTAGCTGAAACCTCCTTGCGTTTCCCACAAATCTTCTGATGACCATTCTCATAAATCCCTAAGTGTGTTGCACGAGCTACCTTTCGATTTCTCTGAAAGGGGAAATAATCTCTATCTTTATTGCTGGACTTAAAACCAACTCGTGGGCTTTGTAAAGAGAGAACAGAACCCCACCCTCTTGAACTGGACCTATCCGCATGGCCAGAAGGACCAGGCCCAAAAACAGGGCCAACAAAAGAAGATTGACTCTCCTTTGGAAAGGCAACTTGGGCTTCGACCGGAGGCCTACTAGATTGGGCTTGAGGGTCTGGAAGAACCCGACTCACCACAGGCGAAACACAATTCTCTCTCTCCTGTGTCCCTTCATTAATACCCTCTCTGCTGTTGACCAAAGTAACCACCTCGTCTGCCACCATATCAGAGACGGATTGCGGCTTGGAACTACAATCACAGAGAATCATAGAAGTCGATGCAGCTCTTCCTACCACCAACTTCTCACACGTCACTCCTACCAACCCATTGTCATTAATGCATTCCTTATCTGTCTCTATATCAACCAAGCCAGTGACCTCCGTAGCCAGAAGTGGCTTGACAGAATCCGCAGGACTTGGGGCGATCGATATCTTTTCCCTACTCGATCCCATCAACTCTTCTACCGCTTGAATCTGTTTGGAAAGAAGAATAGGACCAGCATTGGAGTTGCTGTCCAGCCTACTCCCCTCCGTCGAACCTGGATTGGACTGAACCTCCAAACCAGGATTTTCTAATTCCTTATCTAACCGCCACTTAGTATTCGGCGTCCTCTGAAGAGTCTTCGGAAAAGCTCTACTACGGTTATCTTGAAAGAAAGGCGACTTCCTTGGAGAACCTGTGGCACGTAGCCAAATACCAAATGGAAACACCTTTTTGCCCTCTAATACTGGAATAGAAACCGAGTCAGTACATTCGGACGTAAGATGAGAAATTAAACCACAAATAAAACAATGATTCGGAAGTCGCTCATATCTGAGAACCATGACCGTAACTTCTCCATCGCCCAAAATATCCACCCTTAAACACCGTAACAACGAAACTGAAATATCGATCCGAACCCGAACTCTCAGGAATTTGCCTACACAATCACCAGAGGCTCCTCCATCCACCTCTAGGACTTCTCCTATCATACCACCTAAGAATCTACCAATCGCCTTAGTCATACACATAAGTGGAACTTGATGAATTTGGATCCAGAAATCCGCCCTATCGAAACGCAACGAATTAATCAGACCTTTCTCTTCTGGTTTTTCCAACGCTAGAAGGGCGTTATCGAAGCTCCACGGACCTCCGGATAACACTCTCTGAAGATCATATTCGTTATTAAATTGAAAAGAAAATATGTTCCCTGAAATAGATTCAATATCCACCCCATTATTGACCTGCCATATCCTGCCGATAACTCGCATAAAAGCATCCCTGTTGACCAGACTGCTAGAGAGAATCTTACCAACCAAACAGAAAGATAACTTAGCTCGAGCCTCAGTCCTCAGTAACCCATCGAGAACCTGAACTGGCCCCTCTCGGGTATGAAGAGAAAGAGAAGCGTATAAAAGATTAATATCAACGGACTCCATAGAGAAAACGAAAGAACTCAGACACCGGAAAAGAAAAAACACCCTGACTACTCACACTTGAATTTCAGAGAGAAAACAAGAGAGACTTTGTAATGTTCCAAGACAGTCATTATTAATGTATGTGTTTTATTTGTTCTTATCATGCATGAATGCATGATAAGTATGTAAATACTAATTGAACCGTAATACTAATTGAACAGGTCTCATTAGTAAATAGAATCAGTATGTAAATGCTAACCCATATTATAAAATGTTAAATATAAACATCAATTAACTTAAAGTAAATGTTAAATATTAATCAATGTGAAAATACATAGATTTAATTTGTTCTTAATTAATATAAAGCAAGTATGTATCGAGTTAATTTTCTCTTCAATCTTCTCCGGTAAACCATTTTTTATCTTACCAACCAACAAAACTAAGTAAGCCTCTCTTCCATTTTTTATCTTACCAACCATTTTTTGCGGTCGTTTTGTATATGTTGCTCTCTTTTGGATTTTCCTATACTTTTATATATAATTATGAAAATAAATAAATAAATTTGCATTTGTGACAAAAATTAATGCACTTTTTGTTAGGGTCTTAGGGATATATTTCTCTGTCTCAATTATGATAAATAAATATGATTATTTTGTAACCTCTCCCTTGTCAAAAATAATTATTACCAAATGAGAGTAGATTCTTAAATAATTAGTTTTTGAAGGTTTTACCAAACTTTTTTTCCTTTAAAATTACAAAGTATGTTAGGAACCATTTAACCTAAAGGCTTAAGCTATTATGAAATTATTCAAACAATGATATAAATTTATTTAATGCATCTTCTTATTTGCAAAACCAACGAGCTTGCCATTCGTATACAAATTCAGATGCATTACAAATTCAGAAACAAATACCGTAAATTCACATAAAACTCATTTGCAATACCGATAGGCTTATAGCGTGGTCCAAGCCCAAACACAAACTCAGATGCATAACAAATTCATGGACAATACCAATACAATCAATCACATAGGGTGACTCGAAGCTACACAAAATTGGCTTTAACATCATGTTCAGGACTGCTTCATCCAAAAGCATAAACTATTAGGAAATATTTCAAATTATTATATAAACAATAATTATTTCGAAATGAATAGATAAGTTTATGTTATTAAGATAACATGAACTTTTACAAGAAACAAAAAAAAAAAAAAAAAAAAAAAAAAAATGGTTTTAATATTACAAGGAGATGTTTCAAATAATAATATATAAAGTGTGAATTAAGAAATAATTTAAGGTTTTAATGTTACAACTTACAACGATGAGATGATCTATACTCAAATTAACAAAAGCAAACTATGATATATATGTATGAAGCCAGCCCAAACTAATTACTTACAGGATTTTCTATGCAGTAATTACATAAGTGTGACTTTACTGAAGAAAAATTCTAGCTTAACAAGCAATCTATTTGTAAATCCATTCATTTGCACGACCTCCAGATTCATCCATGTCTATAAAAATGCTAACTGCCTGCAGCAAATGATAAGCACAAACATCATTGAAAGACGATCAGTATAATTGTCATTAAATTAAAAATTCTACGTTATTAATATGGATTTCTGTTTCCATTAGTCTTATGTCTCCCTCAGAACTTTTATCGTCTCTTATTTAAAAGTTTTAAGAATAACGTTTCCTAAAAATTACCTCGATAGACCTAAATCCACAATGCTGCATGCAACATATACAACAACTCACATAGATACTAGCTAACTACCATATCAATTACCTTTCCTATCCTAGGCCGCTCTTTCAACTTTGCTAGGCTGTTTCGAATATGTGAGACAGCTCCCCAACATTTCAATGTGTTTGCCACATCATCCAGCCTCAGAATATACTCTTCTTCAGTTAGCGGAAAAGATCTCTATATAAAGAAAAAAGGATATGTCAACATGCTTAAATGGTCAGTTATTGATGATCATGACAAACGATTCATCTTTACTAGTTAATTGAGAAAGTTAAGGACAAAAATAGAAATGATCCTCGATATTTTGTAAATCATTATTCAGATTGTTTTTCTAAGATGTCAATGGAAGCATGAGAAGATTTAACAGTCATAATTTTGGAGGAGTCATGTATATCTTGTGATTAGAATATTAGATACAAAATATATGTGTAATATAATTTTGAATAATACATTATTTTCCGGGTTTCCTGAAACAAAAAATAACCACTTATGCAAATTTGGAATGGTAGATCCTTAAAAAATGTTAGTTCAGAAAATCAATACAACATAACAATATGTATTCCAATTCCATCTGAGAAGGATGTGGTTTAACATTGCATGCAATTACTTAGACATTCAACAAACCATATAGCATCCTTATTGCAATACCTATTATTTGATGGCAAATAAGATAATATAAAATAATTAGTTTTGTAGCGTAGGATTTCATTTTCCTTGGACTTCATTTTCTAAAGATTTCAATCTCCAAAAAAAAAAAAAAAAAAAAAAGGTCAAAAAATTGGAATTCCTCTAATTATTCATGTCACAAGATTAATTAATTAATTATTCATGTCACAACTTCCTGCTTTTTTTGTTAAGGGCAGCTTGTTTTCTATACTTGTAAATCTTTTTTATCAATACAACTATTTTTTTTCCAAAAAAAAAAAAAAAAAACATCTCATAGTCAGTCTTTCCCTAATAACCAATCTTACTTTGCATTATGATTGTTAGGAATAACATGGAAAATTTATGGAGAAACACCTGATTACCAACCAATCCCTTGTAAGTTGTACGAAAACTTATATTAGGACAAACAACTTAAGATATTTTCTCTAGTTCCCATTCACAACCAAAACAAGAGTTGATAGATGTTTTTGAATTACTTATCTCTATGAGAATCATATGACTAACCAGTTTTCACCCCCATTGTCTTAACCACATTCACAGTAATCACTCTCTTCAATATGCTTGAAAAATGCTTTAGTGGAAAGTCATTATAGGAGATTAAATCATTAAAGTAATACCTATTTTTTTAATCAGAAACAAAATATATTCAGAAAGGAAGGAAGATTAAAGTTATACTGAAAGAGCTGATTAATGGGCATAAGAAGTGAGTCAAACAAATGAAAATTTCAAAAGAGGAAGTCAAGCAAATCATCAAACGTCAACAAGTCAAACATTCGGATGTGAGTATAATGAATGTACATTTTCTATTTACGATCACTTCCTTTATACATGATAGATTTCAAGCTACACTTATTGGGGATTTAGGTAGCTTTTAGAAGATAGGAGCAGTACGTGGAAGTTCACCAAGATTTCACAGTATCAAATATCTTGCCGGGGTGCCACTAGAGCATACCGAATATTGTGTTTCATGTTTTGTTACTAAATGACTCTAAATTCTCTTTATATTTGAAATTATAGATATTTTAGGACAAGTTAGCCAAATCTGTACATTATGAACTTCTAAGAATTGTTAGTCAATTAATGAACTATTGAGTTATTTTGTTTTTTTAGTTAAGATTGGCATATTTCCTTCTTTTGGTTCTGCTAACACATCTTTTTCTTGTCAACCTTTTCTACTTCTTATTTACAGTTACTTTTCACATCATTAGTCATTACACTATGCACATTATCTATTTAATTGACAGTTCTTCAGGTTTCAACATAAAAATAAAAAAATTAAAGCTTATTCAAATCAGAAACCTTAATTCTATTTTTTAAAGATACACTTCATCAGATTCCCATGAAGTTTATTCAAGAACCTTAAAATTCTCAAAACATTTGTGCTTGTAAGTAATGGCATCATTATTTCTGCTTGCAAGTAATGACATCAATTAAGTTCCATCTGCAAATAAATAACTTTAGACAACAAAAATCTGCTTACCTGCTCCATGTACTTCCACATGACATTTAAAGCAAGGAGATTTCTTCCCAAGAATTCCTACAATAAACATGCAAAAGTTAACCGTGAACTATCAGAAAAGTATCCAAAACAATCCAATTAAGAAAGCAAGAGCATAAAACAAACAGATTAGTACACAAATTTTGACTCTCACAATAATCATGTAATCAAGCCAGATAGGGTACAACTAATACTAGCACATCCATACAAAGTTCACCCTAATAGGTTAAAAATTTGGGACGTGCCAGCAAACTCTGCCCGACTTAATCCAAAGCATCATAAGCTTTAATTAACATAGAATAGTCAAGAAACAAAAATTCTCATTACTTTTTTATTATTTTTTTCATTACTGAAACATGTTGGCAAAAGTATGACAGCATAGTCATATGTATTAAGACTGATATAGGGCATGTAATTAAGTCTATTCTTGAAAAAGTAGAACTATTGTGCTGTCAGTATAATAAATACAATACGCTGAAATTACATCTTTACTATTAGAACTTCATACCTTTTTATTAGTTGAACATCATAAGACCTTCCGTACTTGTTCCTTATAAGAGTTGCAAGGTCTAACCCACTAAAGGCAGAATCATCTGTACCAACCATTCTTTCAAGATTTTCTCTTACCACTTCACCATTCACCTACAAAAATGTATTAATGTACATCATAGATTGAACTGCAAGGTGCATGTGCTGTATACAGCTTATGCGTATCAAGTGATGAAACCTTTATATTAATAGCAAACCAACCACTTGCTCCCACAAATAAACTCACAAATTTAAAAAGAAACGTAGAGATAGAAGCAAAAACTCTCTGTAATGCTCATATCGAACAAGTTACCAGAAGGTAATGGCAGTCACAAGAGACAACAGGATTCTCCAACAAAAACAAAAAAGCAATTTCTTCAAAAATGCCATTAATAAGGCTATAAGGAGGTTGTCAACCAACAATCATAATAAAAGTTAGAGCTAGTTCATCAACCATGGAGTCATAATGCTAAACAGATAAAACGTTTTGATGTATAATAAATAATCAAACTCCTTATCATAGGCTACAACTTGAAAACATTACCTGGATGGTGAAGAAAGAGATGGAAACAAAATATCATGGGAATTTCAGATGCAGATGTACATGTGAGGAGGGATCTGTGCAAACAGAGTAAAATTGACAATAATTATAGTTCTTAAGAACTTTTTATAGGCCTGTCAAAAAAAAAAAAAAAGAACTTTTTATAATAGGATTCATTTGTTGCTAATCAAACCTTTTGAGTCAAACTCCTGTTGAATACTCTAAACAAACACCAGGTTTCACACAAATGTAGAATATTTATATTAATCCATCAACAGACATATTTTCTTATATTATCAAGCTTTGAGTAGCGTTTTGATGACATATTATCTAAAATGTACAAAGGATGTGGAGGTCAAATTAAATCCAAAGAAGGGTGCAACACAAAAAAGACACTCAATGGTGTGTTTGTGTACTTCATAGTCTGTATAATCAGGTAACATATTAAATAATCATTGGAGTTAAAAAAAAAAAAAAAAAACGTAAAAAAGAAACGAATTGACCAAATTCATCAACAAAATTATAACAAGAAATGCAATATGGGCATGGCCATGAACATACTCCTTCGAACTCGCCTTTGGTAGATTCTTCCTTGTTTTTTCCATCTTCAGAGTCATCTGGGTCATTGTCATTGACATCGTCTACTGCACTGGAAAAGACAGGCCAACGTCTCCTGACACTTTGATAATAATTGCCACCAAGCTGCTGATTGTAGTAAGAAATCAGTCTTTTGGATGGAAAATGTGGACTGAAATATCCAGACCATGGAATCTTATTGAATCTTCTTCTGTGAAGATGCTCCTGAATTCCAAGAGACCAATTACAATGGCTTGAAACAACGCTTGTCATATCCTGTATTTCAGTATCATTTTCATAAAAACCCAATAATGAAACTCAGCTTTTATTCTATCTCTCTTTCCTGTTTCCTTTTGAAAATGGGTATGTGCAGGTTAAATAAGTCATTCATGTCAAGCTATCATATGATGCAAATAAGTTCTCATAGAGAATGAATGTTTCTATATACTTGAAACATAAATTCCGCACAGATAAATATAGTGCACATGGTACATTTAAATAATTTTCTCCCAAATAACAAAATAATGAGCTTGTTGACCAGTTAAGTTGCAAGTCTCCAACTAATTAACCCCATTGTTTGCGCAGACAGTTGTTAGCAATGGCAAAAAAAGAGTGTATAATAAATGTGTAAATGTTTAATTACAAAGATTATGAGCATATAAGTATTTAGTTAACAAAGGTAGCTCAAAGATAGCTGTTGCAGTGAACAAAAGATGCATAAATACTAAGCAACAATCATTGAATTTAGCCTCCTTTTCCTTGCATCTAGTTGCAGACTTCTGCAATTTTGATGCAAGAATGCAGTTTTGCAATTTTACAATCTAAACATATTTACATAAACCTATAAGTGTGATATTATATGATATACAAATTTTCTAATCTAATGCATATCAAATTTAATTCATTTCAATAGAATGCAAGAAACTGACAATGACATTCTATAACAATAAATACTTATAGAAATTAGGGGTGTTTGCTGGGCTGCGGGCTGCAGCTATGGGGAAGGTTAATATAGGGGGTAGTTATTCAAAGATGATTTCAAAACATGAGCCTCCCTCCATCTTTTTGCATCAAGGAGATTTACAAAAACCCTCATGAGGTTTGACTCTTTTTCAAAAACAACTTTCTTATTTTGAATTTAGATTTTTTTTTCTTTTAAGTACGGGGTTTTTGGTACACAATTAGGGGGTCATTAACTAAATTTTAAGACTACAAGGTGACTTTGGTATATAATAAGAGAGCTTCTACCTAAATTCGAAAGTAGAAGGTTGCTTTTCATAAAGGGTCAAACCACAAAGGGTTTTTGCAAATCTCCCTTATGCATCATGTGCAAAGCATTCACCATCTTTTCCTTCATTGTGAATAATTTTTGGAGTAACTTATCAAAAGAAGGTAAAACTCCTAGGCAGCTCCTGCTTCTTAGTTCTTGCAAATTCTTTTGCTAGTGAAAGAAAACCTATGAAAGTGTGCTTCCTAGCCTTACTTTGGGGTTATTTGACAAGAGAGAAATACTATAATTTTTATTTTTTTAAAGGAAGATATTGGTATTAATCCATAAATTTGATTTGAATAGACTCACAATAAGTAATCATTCATAAAAAAATAAAATAAAAATACAACTAATCGTCTATCATCGAAACCAAATAGAATAAGAAATACGAAGATGGTGTAACGGCTAAGATTTACCTCGAATCGTACCTGAAATGAAACGAAGCGATTCTTCACGAATATGCAGTGTGTTAAGAGTAGCAGAAGAAAAACAAGAGAGAGAGAGAGAGAGAGGATGCGATTCAGGAATATGCAGTGTGTACCACCATTTTTGTTGACATGAAACGATGGAGAGAACTGAGAATTATGGAGGTGATTGGATAACTCGACACTTGTCACCCAACTACAACTAGGATGGACATACACCCGTGCAAGCGTCATATTACTAAATACTGTACAATTTTAATTACACAACAAATTACACCCAAACTACCTTAGGTTTGGACAACAACTTTTTTAAAGGATCACAAAGACTTTCCCTCCCATTAAATTTCACCGTTGACCGTTTAAAAATAGTAAAAAGACAAAATACCATTATTTAAAAAATATTAGAAAAACGGATTTTAAAAAATTAAAAAGTTTTTAATTTTTAAAAACAAAAACAACTAGAATACTATTTGGTTAAACATTTTACAAAACTATTTTTGGAAACAAAAAACAACTTTTTAAAAGTTATTACTAAAAAGTTAAAAACAACTTTTTATTGTTTTCTATTGTTTTCAAAACAAATTTTCAAAATAAACATTAACTTTTCCCTCCAAACAACTATTTCACTCATTTTAAAAACAACAACCAAACACTTTTACATCATTTTCCGTTTCAAAAAACTACTTTTAAAAAACACTACCAAACACATTACATTTTTAAAAACATCTTTTTTAAAACATGATTTCCATTTTTAAAACAAGTTTTTAAAAACATCATTTTAAAAATGATACCAAACGCGAGAATACCATTTTCTACCAATTTTTTTTTTTTCTCTTTTTGTTTTTTTTTAAAAAAAAATTAATGGATGGTGGAGATCCATCTTTTTAAAATCTTTCTTTTTTTTTTTTTTTTTTTTTTTTACTTTGTTTTATAATTTTTAAGTAGGGAATTTTTATCATTTACTATTTTTAGACTGTCAATAGTTACATTTAACGGTCAAATTTAATGAGAGGGGAGATCCGTGTGATTTTTTCAATAAGTTACTTCCAAAGTTCCAAGTGTAAAAGCTCAAACCTTAGTAGGTTGAGTTTAATTTGTTCTTAATTAAAATCAATTTGGCCCCTAACTTATTTGGAAATAACTTTTTGATATATTTTTGCTTTTTTAGCTTACATGGTTTCCAAATTATAATAAAACGAATAGGTCTTTCGTTAGTCAACTTTAGTGGGCAGAGTTACCTTCATCATTTGAACAATTATCCTAAAAAGTGACATATTGCATAATATGTGCTAACAGTTTGAAGGTTTTGATTTCCCTTGAAACAAACTAGATTATATTTTTTTGTCGATCAAATGTACATGTAACATTTGGTATTAGAGACGGTTATAGAGCATTTCGGCAAGTTTCGAGTCGAACTACCATCTCACATGTTCGAGCAATGAATTTGTGCAACTTAAATGTTGGATAAAGATATACGGTAAAACCCCTATAAATTAATATCATTGGGACTGGGGAAAATTATTATTTTAAAGGGGTTATTTATTTATTGATAAATGAATAATTTATTAATTTATCGATAAATGAATATTTATTAATTTAAAAAGTTTTATGTTTTTACTACCTTTTTTTTTTTTTTAAAGTTTTATGTTTTTACTTGTACATGTATTATACATATTTTCGACCAAGATGCATTATGTACATAGAAGTTAATAAGTACTTACATATGTATATACATAAACATTCTCATCTATAATTTAGTTGAAACTTTACTTAGATCAAATGTTAATAAAATATATAATTTTAGAAATTTAGTATCATTGAAGTTCAACATCGAACCTTAAGACTACCAATTAGAATTTTTTTTTATGTCTTTTATAAATAAAATAAAAAAAACTGTGAATCATTAGAATATAATTAAGGGCACTTACGAATAATTATGAATTTTACCATTTAATTAAACTTAGAGCCAAGTATGAATTTTCATATACTCAAATGTGGGGTAGTTTGATAATTCATTATTACTTTTTAAGTTTTATTTTACCCTCTTTTCTAATTGATGATTGACGAACCAAGATTAGTCTCATAATACTCTACTTATAGCTTTTGTCTTTACAATAAAGTTTTGGTGAAACATGATTGTATGGCCTCTTAGTTAACATAAAATTTGATTGTAATTAATGTGTTTATATTAATAAGTACATGTATACAATGTCAAAAATGAACATATTGAATGCTATGAAATTTATTAATGTGGTTTGGAACATTGATGGGAAGACAACAACCATTGCAAATTGTTCTCGACATTGCAAGATCCATTAAGATGAAAATATGGCTTCTGAACCACTGATAAAGTCACCAACTCACTTTAAAAAGGTGACATTTCTCACCAATTCCACTTACGTGAAGTCATTTTTGGTCTACACTATAGAAATGTGATGGATGTTGATCACCTTTTAAATTATCCTAGTGATGGAATCACCTACTGATAAAGAAATTATTCAAGGGGTAATAATACGCCTACCGATGATCATGATCCAGATGACAGGGTGTTTTACCAAGTGTTTCTTCAAAAGAAGTCTTTCAAGCAATAGTAACATTAAATAACTTCTTACTACAAAATGAAAAAAAAGAAAAAAAATACCAAATATGGTGGATTTGTAAAAAATTAAGGATTAGATTGAGTTCGGTTTCAGTACAAAGAAAGACAAATGACTTTAGATGCATATTTTAAGAAAGATTTGAATTGAGAAAATAGAAGTTGTTAAGGTTTTTTTTTTTTTTTTTTTTTTTTTTTTTTGAAAGGAAGTTGTTAAGTTAAAAGTTTAGTTATATGTATTATGAATTTTTATGTGTTATATTTTATATATTTAATCAATTATTAATTTATATATTCGTTGGGACCTAAAGACTTTAAAAAAAAAATATTATCTTATGCATTTAGCGAGATTATTAATTTAGTACACAGGCCCGAGTCGGGACCAGAAGATTGTATTATTTAAGCGCGGTTATTAATTTATTGAACATTCATTTATTGAGGTTTTACTGTATTAATATTGTGTATGAGCATAATATTATCAAAATTGAATATTGATAGTCAAGTAAAGCTTCTGCATGGGAAATGGCTAATGTCGAGTCAGTGTTAATACTGTTAACCAACCTAGACGTTGGCTTGGAAACGTGGTTCTTGTGGAATGTTAGATCAAATATTTTTATTTTCATTAAAAAAAGATAAATGTAAGTTTTAGTTTTAAATTTGAATAAGTTGATAAATTATTATTTAATATAATTTTATTCTGGACTAGGATCCTCTCCTCACCCAAAATATCATCACCTTGTCCTCATCTTTCTACAATCGATTGACACCTGTCTTCTAATGAAATCAAAGGCTTGAATTAATTCTATTAATTTTTTTGTCTTCAGACTTCTTATACACTGTCGTTTTATATCATCCATAGAACGTCCAAATTTGTTAACCCTAATTTCAATCCCAACCCATCTCATCTCAATCAACTACTAGGAAAATTTCTCTCATCATGAATTTAATTTGAATCTATTTCTCTCTCATCAATCTCTCAAAAGATTGAATTTAATTTAAGAGAAAGGAGAAAAATGACAACTTGATTGATGAAGAACAGAAAGAAAATAGGCCATGTGAGCGCCAGTGATGGTCGTGGTGATGAATCCAAAGGTCGCGGTAACGCCGGAGGCATGCACCACAATTGTATCCTCTTCAAAAAGTACATTCTAGTTATTTTTGGGAATCGACAAGCTCTGGTCCATGGACCCTAAGGATGTTAGTTTTTGTTTTCGGTTTAATGGATTCAACCATTTGGCGTTTTAAAAAAATAGTTGTCAATTCACAAACAATTTTTGAATAAGGAAGTGATTCTTAGTGCTAATCCAAGGCTTCTGATGAATTTGCCTTCAAATATCAAATACCCACCTTGAGCAAATGAATCTGGAGATATTGAATCTATGATTTGATGATTTTATTTTTTATTTTTGAGTTTGGATTGTATATACTGGGTTGGTTGGGCATTTGTTGTAGAAACATTGTATTTTTTGCATATTATATATGTACAAATATTGTAATGCACAGTTGCTTCTGGATTACAATCTTTTTAATTCTTTGAATCCTATTTCGAATGAATAAGACTTGATGATATTGTTATCTTCATTCATGATGATGAACCAGTATATAGTCGAGTATTGTGTTGCCTTGTCTAATCATATATGTGGGAATTGAAATTTGATCAAAGCCATGGATGGTATTGGTACGGCACTCAAAGTTTTCAGAAATCAAAGATGTTGACAAGTAAGAAATGAGTCTGGATTACTAGCAAGCAAGAAATACTCCATTTATATTGATGCCAGTCATCCACTCACTCTGTACAATTAAATATTAGTTTAGCATGATAACAAAGTATGTATTATACTATCAGTCTGTCGTTAAAACAAACTGTAATGTATAAAAACTCATTTTTGTACCCAAATTGTAAAACATAGTTAGTTTTTAAGTTTGTTATCTAACAAAGTTTAATATCGAATTAAATTAAAGAAAAACTTATAGAAGCTTGAGAAGAAAAACATGTTGAAGCTTGAAAATCTTTGAATGCCAATAGAGTAATAGCTTCATTTTGTTGAACCAATTTTTACAGCTTCATTGTTTGAACTTGTTCATCAGGAGTCACTCTTGCAGCTTCATTGTTTGAACTTGTTCATTAGAGATCCATGAGAATAAGATTAGGCATATAATAATCCTATAGTTGTACCGTGGGCTGTAACAAAAAAAAAATACAAATATAATGAACAATAATTAAAATTAAAACCTAAACTCTAAATAAAATAAATAAATTGAAAAAAGATAATACTTACCGAATAAGGAGCATAAACCACTTATGGTTAAGACTGTTACTAATCATAAGAAGCAAGTGGGTAGAAGTATGTACATAGTTAAAATTTGAAAATTATTTTGGAATAACTATTAAATTAACATAATTAAAAATTTTATAAATTGGCAAAATCATAAAATAATATTACCTCAAATGTTTGAGAGTGTCAAAGTTTTAGATGATTTCTTCCTTTTTGCTAAGGCCTTCTCCAAACTACTCTTATTTCGTGTCTTCCAAGACATAACTCTTTCTTTTTTAGCCTCTTTGCTTTCATAAGATTAGAATCTTGAATAGAATTTACTTTTCAAGATTGACATCTTGAGATTCATGACTTGCATTGAGAACATTACCTGCAATTTCTAAGCGTAAAATATCTTTTACTAATCTCATTAAGTTACTTGCATGCTCATGTGCTACTATGCTTTTTCACTTTTAGAAGCCCTGCTAGATATCCGAGTGAAAATAGAACACAAAGAACTAGATTGATATGTTTGTTGTAACTTAGGGTCCGTTTGAATCTCATGTTAAAGATTTGAGGGAAAAAGTAACTTTTATTCTATATATCGAATGATTACAATTTTGAATTATATAGACTAACTAGTAGCTAACTTGTAAGACTAATTAATAGCTAAATCCCTAACTTGTACCTAATTACATTTATACAATATCAATTATGGACAGCATCTAGGATTTTGCTCCTAGAATTACTCTTAATTGAATCTGCTATAATTCAGTCAACAGTGTCCAACACTCCCCTCAAGCTAGTCGAAAAATATCTTTCATGGCCAGCTTGCAACATAACTTGTCGAATTGCTTCTTTGGTAAACCTTTCGTAAGGATGTCTGCCACTTGTTCTATGGTAGGTAGATAGGGCAAATATTTTCTACTATCTATCTTTTCTTTGATGAAATGCTTGTTTCTATCATGTAGAATCAGATTGTGAGCTATGACAATTGCTGATTGTTGTCATAATATAACTTCAAAGGAGAGAAAAATTGAACTTTTAAATCTTCAAATAGCCTTTTTATCCATATTACCTTGTAAATTCCAAGGGCAGCTGTTCTAAATTCTGCCTCTGCACTACTCCTTGCTACAACCCTCTGTTTTTTACTTCGCCAAGTCACCAAGTTTCCTCCAACAAAGGTACAGTAGCCGGATGTAGATCTCCTGTCTGTTATACTACTAGCTAATCCGCATTTGTGAAGACTTCAACTGAAAATGATCATTGTTAGCAAATAGTAGTCCTTTCCCAGGTTTCCCATTTAGATATCTCAGGATTCTTAGGGCTGCCTTATTGTGTTTTGGTCCTGGTGAATGTATGAATTGACTCACCATGTTGATGCAAATGAGATTGAAACAAATTAAGGTGTGTACTAATATATAATCTAGAGGGGGGTGAATAGATATTAATAAATTTTTACCCAATTTTCGTTATTAGTCAATTTTTCGAAAATACTCCTAACTAATCAATTTATATAACAAGTGTAATAATGTGTGGAATTTAAATAACACTTGAAATATACGTGGAAACCATCAACAGGGAAAAACCACGGGCTGGTAAGTGCGCCACACTCGAACCTCGAATCCACTAATGGTAAAGTGATTACAACCTAATCCCGGTATAAGTGAACCTAGTCCAATTGCTTGTGATCCAAGCAACCTAATCCCGGAAGCTACATAAGATTAGTTCTCAATGAAGAGATAATATGTATGTGAATATATAATGATATTCAAAGAACAAATAGAGCTAGGAAACCCTATATGCTTATCTAGGATGATAGTATGACAATTAATTCAATCCTAGATATCAAGAGCTAAATGACATGTCATAAAGTTTAGCTAATCATAGATTAAACAACCTAGATATAGCTATCAAAAAATACAACACTCAATCAAAACAACACACAATCTCTATCTTATATAATAGCATATGAACTAAGAACATACAAGTAAATAAAGAGATGCCTTGATAAATAAAACACTAATTATATATGATAATAGTGAAGAACATACCAAGGGAAGTGTGTTGAGCAAAACTCATGCAAGCAAGCATTCTAACTAGGCTAGAAAATGCTAGATGATATTTTGATACATATGAGAATGGTTTTTGAGTGTTAAAAATAAGTTCTTGATTTGATTTTCTCTCAAGTGTCTCTTTGAAGTTTAGGGTTCTTAGAGTCAAAGAACTTAATTCAGAAAATGAAAAAGTGTGATATTTATAGACATCAAGAACATGGCATGTGAAAAGACAGGTTTGCCCTTGAAAACACATGATCGGCGGTTTCATTTGGCGGTCAGGCCGCCGATCACAACCGTCGAATTGAATCCGATAAGAACAGGGGAACAACAACGGTTTCATTTGGCAGTTACCAAACCACCAATTCAACCGCATAATCAAACCCGAGAGATTAAATCGATTAGGTCTGATCGGCGGTTGTGGCCGCCGATCATAACCGTAGAAATGCTCCAGAAACTTCTAGACACAAACGATGGTTTCATTCGATGGTCATGGCCACCGATCTAACCGTCGATTCACCATAAGTGGTGAAACCAAAGGAGAAGCCAAGGGCATTCTCTGTGGGCGGTCTTCACGCTAAACCAAAAACACATTAGTGCATGCACGAACGTTTTTGAACAATATCGAGAAACAAATTACAAGTCATATAAACACACATCAAGATACAACAATAAAGTGCAAGTGTGAAATGACATTTGAAGAGAATGCACACAAAAGCAAAGCATACATATGTAAACATTGCAAGTGTGTGTGTGCAACTAAATATCTTCAATAAAACTAAGCACTATAGATATACCTTTGGAGTGCTTGTCACCTTGAGGTCTTGAAAGGGCCTTTAAGTTTGATCTTCAATCACCTAAACTACCCTTACAATTCAAACCCCAATATGTGGTTTGTTCATGAAATAAGTCAATCAATAAATGAGACCTTACAAAGATGACAAGTTGAGTGTGAGCTAAGTAGATTAGATTGCCCACTAACCTATGATATTATTCTCGATCTACTTAACTTTCTAGTTTAACATCCTCAAGTTTCAGATTTGATTCTATTAAAGTTTCTGCAGCCTTACAGCCTGTCATCCCAATCTCTCATAATAAATCTAGGATGTATTTTCTCTGGGAAACAAAAATCCCCATCTTGGACCCTATGTTTTAAAATTTGGATTGAGGCAGCCTCTCAGCCAAAATGCACTGGTGTGGTCGCCCCGCCAGCTATTGTGCAGATTCCCACCTCAGCCGCATTAGGCGGTCGAATATTCACCGATTCCCTCCAAGGCGACCGCCTTGTCCGTGATTCGTTTGTCTGTGTTTTTTTTAAGCCATCAAAACGATGGCATTTAGATGTAAGGGCTTACATCAAAATGCAGCGTTTTAATATCCAATCCATAAAAATCCTCAATCGATCGATAACTCTTCAACTCCTTCTTACATCAAATGACATCGATCAATACTGGTAAGACATTTTTCCGTGACAATCGGTGACTGAATCACCTTTCGGCAACGTCGATTAGGTCTTCTCCTTTTGGCAACACGATTACTTCATCTTTTTGCTTCATCTGTTTTTCTTCCTCATTGATTGGTGAGTTCTTCTTCTTCATCATCTGTTTTTCTTATTCATTGATGCTCTGTTAATGTTTCCTTGCTTCAACTTCTTTGATCTTCTTGCTTCAACTTCTTCGATGTGCCTCTGTTATCACTTATCTGCTTTTATTATTCGATGATCGAATGTTGTTGACTTGTTGTTCTATTTGAGTGGTAACTGGTAATAGTGTTATTTGAGTGTGTTGACTTATTGCTTTACTTGGTTAACTTAACAGTATATATATAGATTATAAATTTGTGTGTTATGTTGTTAACAATTTAACATATATAATATATTATATAATAGACTATAAATTAGTGGTATTTGTTAACACTTAATAGTGGTATTTTATTTAGTGTTAAATGTTAACAGTGTCGATTATTATGTTAGCTTTGTTTTTTAAAATTTTTATTTTGCTCTTAGTTTTGTTTGATTATTTTATTGTAAACTTATGTGTCGAATCGAAAAGATCCGGCTTGGAAGTATGGGATTGAGGTTGAAATTGAAGAACAAAAGGGATATAAGTACATCCAATGCAAAATTTGCAATAGAGTATTGAAGGGGGAGTGTTTTAGATGAAAGAACACCTTGCGGTGTTCAGGGTAATGTTGTCCCATTTACAAAGGTCACCCCAGAAGTGAGAGAAAAAATCAAAACTTACATGTTGAAAAATGAAAGTGTGTAAAAGAGGACACAATTGATACGTGAAGAGAGGATCGACAATTGTGTCACTCTAAACAGTCTATCCCAAAAAGGTTCAAGCTTAGGTAGTGTTACTGAAAGAGGAATTAGAGGACCGATGGATAGATTTGTCGTGAATGTCAAAAATGATGCGGTGGAGGATTTAGAGGGAAACGATAAAGGAATCAAAGGACCACATATTTGGACATAGCCAACTTATTCTACGAGAATGGACTCGCCTTTAATGTTGCTAGTAGTCCATCGTTCATTTAAATGCTCCGTTTGGCTAGGAGTTACGGGTGTGGTCTAAAACCACCTACAACACATGAGTTGAGCACATCACTATTGTTGAAGGCAAAAGGCAATACCCAAGCAATTGTAGAAGAAGTAAAGAAAACATAGAGTCAAATAAGGGTGTCTATTATGTCGGATGGGTGGAAGGATGTGAGAGGGAGACAATTGATAAAATTCCTCGTAAACAATCCGAAAGGCACAGTGTTCTTGAAGTCGATTGATGCTAGTGATGCAATTAAAGATGCTACATTATTTTTTAACCTACTGAATTCGATGGTTAAAGAAGTTGGAGAAGATCTTGTTATTCAAGTGGTGACAGATAATGCATCAAACTATAAGAAAGCGGTGAAATGTTGAAGTCGAAGAAGACATGGCTATGGTGGACGCCATGTGCATCTCATTGTATTGATCTAATACTTGAGGACACGACTATGATGGACACCAAAATGCTTTGAAGAAAGCTAAGAAGGTATAAATCATTACAAAAATGATTATTTAGTATTAATCATTTCATATATGTTAATGTTTTTATTCTTGTGCTATAATAGATGAGTAACTTCATATACAACCATGGATAAGTGTTGGCTTTAATGAGGAAGCACACTAATAAAGATTGATCCGTCCTGTACTAATAAAGAATTGATCCATCCCGCTTTACACGATTTGTTACTTGATTCTTGACACTAGACAAAATGTTAAGTCTGAAGCAACCTTTGAAGCATATGTTTACTTCAAAGGAATGAGATGGATGTAGTTGGGCAAAAAATGCCGAGGGAAAGGAAATCAAGAGAATCATCTTTAACGAAAGTTTTTAGGGTAGCATGTGTTATGCATTAAAGACAACTAGACTTCTTGTAAGTGTGTTGAGAATTACAGATTCTAAACGAATGCTCGCAATGGATTCATTTATGGTGCCAAGGATAAGGCTAAGAAGGAGATAGCCACAAATTTGGGAAATGAGAAAGGAGCTTACAAAGAGATATGAAAAATCATTGATAAAAAGTGGGAGATACAATTGCACCATCATTTGCACGCAGCTGTGTACTATCTGAATCCCCGATTCCAATATTCATATAGTTTATCCACCCATATAAAGGTAAAGATTGGGTTGATGGTGTGCATGGAAAACTTATTCTTGATGAAGAGACGAAAGTATAGGCTAATTTACAAGTTAATCTCTTTAAATAAGGGGTTTTTTTGCTACGGACGTGCAAAAAAGCTCATCGAAAATCTTAGCCCTGGTATGTAAAGTTATTATTTACGTGAATCAATTTTTTTATGAAATTTATAGTATTGTTTTACAAGGAAATGAACAATGTTCATTATTCTCATTGCAACTGATTGGCGGAGTGCATATGGAGATGAGACTCCGAAACTTAAAGGTTTTGCTATTAAGGTTTTAAGTCTCATTTGCTCATCATCTGCTTGTGAGTTAATTTGGTATGGGTTTACTTAGAATTCTAAATACTAGAGTAAAATTTAGCATTCCCTAATTAACAATTTCCTACAAAAATTTTGTAGATTCATACGAAGAAGAGGAATCGATTAAACACAAAGAAATTGAATTCCTTGGTGTACATAATGCACAATCAAAAGTTGCAACACAGATTTTTAAAGAAGAAGCACTAAAGGATGATGACGATCATTGGTTATTGAAGATGTGTTGTCGGATGAGAAGTGGATGGTTGACGAAGATATAGTTAGGGGAACATCCACAGATGTTACATGGTGTTCGTTCTTAATGTTTATCGCATGGCAGTGGAAGCCAATCTTGTCATCAATATCATTTCTTTTATTATGAGTTGCTACATCAAATATAGTTGTCCAAATTACATTGTTTGACTCTATATCCATTTCATCTATAACTTTAAAGCCTCATCATACATTTCAACTCTAGAATATAAATCTATTACAACTCTGTAAAACTTAATTGGAAGAACGAATTTATATTGCCCTTCAAGGCTTTGGGCTCGTTTGGGATAACTTTTACTTTTGGCTTTTGATAGTAGAAGAAGAGAAGTAAAAGCCTGAGCTTTTCAATTAGTGTTTGGATAGTATATTTCAAAAGAGCTTTTGTATCCAGAAGAGCTTTTGAGATTGTTTGGATGGAACATTTTAAAATATCTTCTAATTATTTTACCTTTTTACCCTTCTAAAAGAGCTTTTGAACATGTTTGGTTGGAACATTTTAAAAAACCTCTTCCAATTATAATTTAACATTTGTATCTTTTTTTTTTTTTTTACATCTGTATGTATTAGTTGAGTAAACAATATATATATATATATAAAATTTACTTCTTATGAAATAATATAACATTTTTACTATTATATTCCAAGAAACAATTCTACAAAAAAAATGAAATAATAAAAATTCATTTAAAATTACGCATACATCCGTGCATATTAATTTACTACAAATTAAGTATTATACAAGCATTAGTTCTCTAGCAATTTTATCACAAACAACCCCATCTCACTTTCATTTATGTTAAATTCATATATGATTTTTTTTTTTTTTTACCAGCTAAAATTCATACAAGAAGGCAACAGCTAGGCAGCTAATGAACAGTCAACAATAAGGGCAACAGCCAGGCAACCTATCAAGGAGCCCAAAGAAGCAAAACAAAGCTCCCAAAGAAACAACCAGATTGGAAGAAAAAGAAAAAAACAGCAACAACACTGATAGAAATCAAAACGTGAAGCAATAAGAAAAACCAAAAGCAGAGAGCGCAGAGAAGCAACACAGCTCCATGAAGGAAAATGATCAGTTCAAGCACCGTTTAAGCTTATCCCATGACTTGTTCGACCCCATTTTAGCAAGATTGTCAGCAAAAGAGTTGGCTGATCTTGGATTGAAAATCACCGTAATGCGTCTCAGGGAATTCAGAAAAACACAAATGTCATAAATGATTTGAATATGCTTGAAGCTACCAATACTATCAATATTATTGACCCACGAAACCGTAAATTAATATATGATTCTTTATTAAATTCATATATGATTCTTCGTCCTCAAGCACATAATCTTGATCTTTATCATACGATTCAAATTCGACATCTGCAATAAAGTCAATAAGTCCAATTCCACCCAATTACATCACATTGTCACTACCATCTACATGACTAACATTCAAATTTTCCATGTTCACGTGATAAACTTCTCTTGAGACCATTTCAATTATGTTTTTTCATCTTCTTTGTAAAACAATTCTTCTCTTTTTAGATTTCCCAGCTTTCCTTATCAACTAGTAATCTAGTATGCACCTAGTTTCATCTTTAATGGTAAAAATTTCCCCTTTGAGCTTCACTGTCAGATCTAGAACTCAATTTTTGAGCTTGTTTATTCAAAAATAAAAGGATCTCATAATAATTAATAATCAAACAAACACACCCTTTCAGCAACTGGGTTCACTTCAAAAACTGATTTTTTAAACAAAAGCATCCACACAAAAACAAAAAACATACCAAAACAAAACCAGTAACAAAAACCCATATAGAACCCAAAAATATAAACAAAAATTTTATATATATATATATATATATATATATGAGAGAGAGAAAGAAACTCACAGTAAACCTCCTCTGCTCAGCTGCAACAGCAAGTGCAAAAGCAATCAGATCAAACAAAAAGACAATCACCAACACCAACTTTGAAGCATCCCTGTATGTATCTCAGTTTTCTCTGTATGTGTAAATTGGAAACCAAAGTGTTAGATAAAAGCTGAAAAGTAAACAAGCCAACGAAATTCAATGTGCAAAGTAACTTATAGAAGTATAACTTGATCCGAGATGATCCGAGTTAAGAAATTAGAGTTGAGAATTGGGGTTCATATGAGAATTTTGTAAAGAACATCTAAGAACTCGTGGAAGAACGATCTGATAAAAATGTTAAGGATATTAATGTCGATTTAGTTTGTTATTTATGAAAGAAAGGGTAAAATTGACAATATAAAAAATTCATTAAACTGTAGTTTTAGCTTCGCGTGTTTTCGTACAAGCTTTTCTAAGGAAGCTGGGTAGATGGTGCTTCCACTAAAAGAGCTTCTAAATTGAAGAAACTTTTTATATTTTATCCAAACATCTGTAAAAGCCACTTTTGGATCTTAGAAGAGCTTTCAAGCCTCCCAAAAGCTTTACCAAACAGGCCAATATATACAACTCTGTTCCATAGTCAGTAAGGCCGTAATTACATTGTTTGGCTCTAAATCCATTTCATCTGTGACTTTAAAAGCCTCATCATACATTTCAACTCTAGAATATAAATCTATTACAACTCCGTAAAACTTGATTGGAAGAACGAATTTACTATTGCCCTTCAAGGCTTTATACAACTTTGTTCCATAGTCAGTAAGACCGCAATTACATTGTTTGGCTCTAAATCCATTTCATCTGTGACTTTAAAAGCCTCATCATACATTTCAACTCTAGAATAAATCTATTACAACTCCGTAAAACTTGATTGGAAGAACGAATTTACTATTGCCCTTCAAGGCTTTATACAACTCTATTCCATAGTCAGTAAGGCCGCAATTACATTGTTTGGCTATATCCATTTAATCTATGACTTTAAAAGCCTCATCATACATTTCAACTCTAGAATATAAATCTATTACAACTCCGTAAAACTTGATTGGAAGAACGAATTTACTATTGCCCTTCAAGGCTTTACAACTCTGTTCCATAGTCAGTAAGGCCGCAATTACACTGTTTGACTATAAATCCATTTCATCTATGACTTTAAAAGCCTCATCATACATTTCAACTTAGAATATAAATCTATTACAACTCCGTAAAACTTTGGAAGAACGAATTTACTATTGCCCTTCAAGACTTTATACAACTTTGTTCCATAATTAGTAAGACCGCAATTACATTGTTTGGCTCTAAATCCATTTCATCTGTGACTTTAAAAGCCTCATCATACATTTCAACTCTAGAATATAAATCTATTACAACTCCGTAAAACTTGATTGGAAGAACGAATTTACTATTACCCTTCAAGACTTTATACAACTCTGTTCCATAGTCTAAAGCTGCAATGTGCAAAACAGTTCATCAGTGTGATATAAGTTTGAATATCGGCACTAAAGTTTTGAGTTCATCACAAAGTGCCAATGCTTCCTTACCCAATCCTGCAATACAGAAGACTTCAAGGCATGCATTAAGACTATTTAATGTTTTGTGTTCAATATTTTTATAAACTACACATGCTTCCTTGCACATACAATTTCTACCATACAACTTAATAAGGTTATCGTAAAAGCCTAAATTAACACGCACACCAACCTTAAGGGCCGGTGGCATTAAGATTTTCACTGACACTCACCCTATCAAGCCCAAGCCAAGGAGCACAGAAGACAAAACCATCATCATATGTTCAAACCTCATCTTAATAGGCTTCCACTGCCATGCGATAAACATTAGTTGGGCAAAAAATGCCGAGGTAAAGGAAATCAAAAGAATCATCTTCAACGAAAGTTTTTAGGGTAGCATGTGTTATGCATTAAAGACAGCTATACCTCTTGTAAGTGTGTTGAGGTTTACAGATTCTAAACGAATGCCCGTAATGAGATTCATTTATGGTGCCAACGATAAGGCTAAGAAGGAGATAGCCACACATTTGGAAAATGAGAAAGGAGCTTACAAAGAGATATGAAAAATCATTAATGAAAAGTGGGAGATGCAATTGCACCACCATTTTCACGCAGCTGTGTACTATCTAAATCCCCGATTCCAATATTCAGATGGTTTATCCACTCATAAAGGTAAAGATTGGGTTGATGTTGTGTATGAAAAACTTATTCCTGATGAGGAGGACGAGAGTATGGGCTAATTTACATGTTAATCTCTTTAAGAATAAGGAAGGGTTTTTTTGCTACGGACGTGTAAAAAGGCTCATCGAAAATCTTAGCCATGATATGTAAAGTTATTATTAACGTGAATCAATTTCTTTATGAAATTTATAGTATTGTCTTACAAGGAAATGAACAATGTTCATTATTCTCATTACAACTGATTGGTGGAGTGCATATGGAGATGGGACTCCGAAACTTAAAGGTTTGTTAAGGTTTTAAGTATCACTTGCTCATCATCTGCTTGTGAGTTAATTTGGTATGGGTTTACTTAGAATTCTAAATACTAGAGTAAAATTTAGTATTCCCTAATTAACAATTTCCTACAAAATTTTTGTAGATTCATATGAAGAAAAGGAATTGATTAAGCACAAAGAAATTGAATTCCTTGGTGTACATAATGTACAATAAAAGGTTGCAACACAGATTCTTAAAGAAGAAGGCACTAAAGGATAATGATGATCCATTGGTCATTGAAGATGTGCTTTCGGATGATGAGTGGATGGTTGATGAAGATATAGTTGGGGAACGTCCACAAATGTTACATGATGTTCTTTCTTAATATTTATCGCATGGCAGTGGAAGCCAATATAGTTGTCCAAGATATCTCTAGCCTTATTCATCTTATTTTTTATTATCCTATCAATCTTGTCAATAATGTCATTTCTTTCATTACGAGTTGCTACAGCCAATATAGTTGTCCAAATTACATTGTTTGGCTCTAAATCCATTTCATCTATGACTTTAAAAGCCTCATCATACATTTTAGCTCTAGAATATAATATTACAACTTCATAAAACTTGATTGGAAGAACGAATTTACTATTGCCCTTCAAGGCTTTGTACAACTCTGTTCCATAGTCAGTAAGGCCGCAATGAGCAAAACAGTTCATCAGTGTGATATAAGTTTGAATATCGGCACTAAAGTTTCGACGTTCATCACAAAGTGTCAATGCTTCCTCACCCAATCCAGTAATACAGAAGGCTTCAAGGCATGCATTGAGACTATTTACAGTTTTGTGTTCAATTTTTATAAACTACACATGCTTCCTTGCACGTACAATTTCTACCATACAACTTAATAAGGTTATCGTAAAAGCCTAAATTAACACGCACACCAGCCTTAAGGGCGGTTGCATTAAGATTTTCACCAACACTCATCCCATCATGCCCAAGCCAAGGAGCAGTGGAAGACAAAACCGCATCATATGTTCAAACCTCATCTGAATAGGCTTCCATTGTCACGCGATAAAATTAAGAAAGAACACCATGTAACATCAGTGACGGTTTTTTTGAAGTATTACATTATTTGGTAATTTTAAAAGATAAGCCATAATTTTATTTTATTTGTTTTGCCAACAAGACATAAATTCATATTAATTAATTTATTTTTAAGTATTGTTAATTAGTTGTAATATTTCACAAAAAAAAAAAGTATTGTTAATTAGTTATCTATATAATTTATATTATAATATTCGGTAAGTTATGAATTGTAATAGTTTTTAATAATATAATTTTTTTCTAAATAAAAAATTCTTTTAAAAAAAAATATTGTTAATTAGTTGTACTATTTCAAAAAAAAAAATATATTGTTAATTAGTTATCTAAATAATATATAAATTATAATATTTGGTAAGTTATTTATCCGTCATCTCAAGGTTCCTCCTCTTCCGGTCACCACCTGTCTAAATCCGCACAACCCACCAAATCCACTAAGGTTCATGTTTTTCTATTTCAATTTTTTTTAAACACTTATATTTTGATATTTTATATTTCATTGTATCCTTTTTAGTGTAAATTTATGATTAATGGATCTCCATTGTAGGTTTTAAGTGTAAGTAAATATGTGATTTGATTTAAGTATTCGATTTATTTATTTTATTTTTTTAATATGTTTGTGTATTTCATGTAATATAAATTAGAAAACATTGTCACTCATCACTTTGTGTACTATCATATTTGTTTTATTGAATCATATTCTTTTAACTTTATATTTAAAATTTCAGATTTAGGTCAACTAGAGCAATCAAAGAAATGGTTTCGTGTATTGCTCATCGCAAAATCCTTGGTAATTTTTTTAAAATTTATATATAAATATTTTATCGGTTTTAGTTAAAACTATAGTGTTGATGTATGTAGATAAAGCTATGATTTTACATGATCTCACAAAAAGAGATAATAATAATGAACTATTTTTTTATAATAAAATAATTTTACAATTAATTCGAAGATTTTTAATTTTTATTTTTGATATCTAAATTTGTAGATGCTATAGGCTTGCCAAGGATTTGATCATGTCTAGAGCTCTATCTACCACTGTTTTTAGGTATTTATACTAATAAGATAGGTTTTAATAAATACAACTCTTATTTATTTATTTATTTATTATTATTATTTTATTAAGTTGTTATAGATTTGTTTAACTTGATTTTCTTTACAGTCTTGTTTCGTCATAAACCAGAGATGAATTAGACATCAACTACTTAAAGAGTATAAAGCAATGGTTTGGAATTATTTGAATTAGAAATTTCAGAAAATTGTTAAATTTGTGGTTGAAAGTTTTATTTTGTATATTTCAAATGTAATTGCAGAAATTTGTAGTTGATTGATTTTTTTAGTGTCTTTTTCTTTCTAATATATGTTAATTCCAAATGAAAGATTACACACGCAAATTTTTAATATATAAATTTGATAACGATTACATTATATTTTACCGTGCCCACACGATACTAGTTAATAAATAGAGACTTGCTATCAATAAAAGTGTATGAATTTATTCTCAATAACTACGTCTTAATATATGCTAACAGTTTGGAGGCAATGTCTTCTGGGTTCTCAAAAAAGGAGGTTGATCTTAAAATTGAAGATAGAGATCCATTTTATAAAAAATTATATTTTTTTGTTTCATGAATTTTTTTATAACATTTTTTTTTCAATTAATCTCCATTTTAAATTTTTAATACAATGACAAAATACCCTTATTTTTACAATCAAACTTGTCAATGATTAAATTTGACCTTATTTTTGACTGACGACATAGAGGTGAATATCGGTTTTTGATAAAGATGATTTTGCATATAAAAGGACAAACCTTTGGAAATTTTGTTGTTGTTTGCTCTTTAATATATACACACACACCACACACACACACACACAATATATATATATATATAATTATACAGTCTTTCTATTGTCAGTTCGTCTTGATAATAAATATATCAGGACGAAGAACGTGACCATAGATTATGGAGAGGTTTTGACAAGTGCATACACTTGAGTCAAAGTATGTAAATCTAGTGGTCCACACACGTCTTGTCTTGATAATAGAAAACTGTATATATTTACAGATCAATTGACAATAAAATAAAGAAAGAGTGTGGACCACTAGATTACATACTTGACTCAAGTGTACTGTACATCCATATATATACAATTCTATATTCGTCTGACAATAAATATATCAAGACGAAGAGTGTGGACCACTAGATTTATACTTTGACTCAAAGTGTATGCACTTGTCAAAACCTTCATCATATATATAGATTTTCTATTATCAGTCGTCTGACAATAAATATATCAAGACGAAGAGTGTGGACCACTAGATTTTTACATACTTTGACTCAAAGTGTATGCACTTGTCAAAACCTCTCCATAATATATACAGATTTCTATTATCAGTTCGTCTGACAATAAATATATCAAGACGAAGAGTGTGGACCACTAGTTTACATACTTTGACTCAAAGTGTATGCACTTGTCAAACCTTCCATAATATATAAGATTTTCTATTATCAGTTCGTCCTGACAATAATATACAGACGAAGAGTGTAGACACTAGATTTACTAGTTTGCTCAAAGTGTTGCACTTGTCAAAACCTCTCCATAATTATGGTCCAATTCTCGATTCCTTATACTGATATATTTATCAGGACGAACTGACAATAGAAAGACTGTATATATATATATACAGATTTTCTATTATCAGTTCGTCATGACAATAAATATATCAGGACGAAGAATGTGGACCATTAGATTTACATACTTTGACTCAAAGTGTATGCACTTGTTAAAACTTCTTCATAATCTGTGATCCACATTCTTCGTCTTGATATTTATTGTCAGGACGAACTGACAATAGAAAGACTGTATATATATATATATATATATATATATATATATATAAATCAAGGGTATATTTATGAAAACATTGAGAAATAGTAAAATAAAGGAACATAAATCTAAAGTTAGAGGTCAAAAAGGAAATATAGAAAATTCTTCACAAAAAGTGCAAAACAATACAAAGGGTTCAAAAATCAAATAGCACTTTTGGGGGAGGGCTTGTGCAAATAGCACCACTTTAATAAGTGTTGTTTTAATAGCACCAAAATAGGTGATGAGACCAAAATACCCCCACTTACTTTTTTCTTTTATTTCTTTTCTTGAAAATTCGAGACTTATTCATGATTTTTTCGAGACTTATTCATGCGTTTTCGAGACTTATTCATGCGTTTCAAGACTTAATTCAAGTTTGTTCGAGACTTATTCTGTTCGACCTCCATCAATGGTGACAGTGACGATCCGACGACGGAGCTAGTTGACTCCGGAGATAGTTGACTCCGGAGATAGTTGGATCTGGAAGATTGAACGATGCCGAGTTCGTTGGGGCCATCAGTTTCGTCAGATTCGCGACGGATCGTCATAGATCAGATGATGAAGATTCGCGACGGTTTGGGTTTTGCTCATTCTCTCTCTACACAACTTGAAAATGAAAACGAACACTTCGGTTACAATGATTGGCACTCGACGAACATTTTCCCGGTGGTTTTGCTGATCAACTCGCCGGTCGGCGGTGGCACCTCCATTGAAACTCCATCAATGGAGGTTTTGGAAAAAGGAAGAAAAAGGTGAAGGACATACAAGAGAAAAGAAAAGAAGTTGGGGGTATTTTTGTCCAAATTCCATTTTTAGTGCTATTAAAACAAGAGTCGTTAAAGTATGATAGTTGTAAGTAAAAGGTGCTATATACCCCTATTTCCTAACAAAAAAAAAAAATAAAATAAAACCCCCGGTATCAAGAGTGTGTCAAAGTAAGAAAGAAGCAAAGGCAAAAACCTGAGCAGCCTCGTGTGTTGTGTGTAGTAGGGTTTTTGAAGCAATGGCGCAATCGCTAGAATTGTTGTTGATTCAGTTCCTGATGCCGGACAACGACGCACGACGGCAAGCGGAGGAGCAGATAAAGAGACTGTCCAAGGATCCTCAGGTGGTGCCTGCCCTTATTCAGCATCTTCGCACCGCAAAGACTCCCAATGTTCGACAACTCGCAGCCGTTCTTCTCCGTAAGAAAATCACTGGACACTGGGCCAAGCTGTCTCCTCAACTCAAGCACCTTGTCAAGCAGTCCCTCATTGAGAGCATCACCATGGAGCACAGGTTTGGTTTACACTTGTATTTCTTTTTAAGATTGCTTTTACTTGTATTGTTCTCCTGAAATTTCATTTATTGATTAAAGAACAATTTAGAAATTTCATTGATAAGTTTGCTTGTTTCCTACTCACATCACAATACTATTAGCAATACCCATTATTTGTTCATGTTTGTGCTTTGGGATTTGAAAATGATCTGCAATTATAATGTCTCTGCAGTCCACCTGTGCGCCGTGCCAGTGCAAATGTTGTTAGTATAATTGCAAAATATGCCGTTCCAGCGGGGGAATGGCCTGATTTGTTGCCTTTTCTATTCCAATGTAGTCAGAGCGCACAAGAAGAGCATAGAGAAGTAAGTCTGAAACACTTGAAACCTTTCTAATTTTCTTTAAATGTTGTCCATCAATGCTATTTTGGTTGCCATAGGTAGTATGATCACATAGTATAGTTTAATTCGTTTTCAGTTTGTTCGTAGGATCTACATTCATGACTTCACATATTTATGCATAATGTTTAAATACATGGCTTGTATTTTGCATCATGTTTAAATACATTTAGGACCGGGTTTTGCATTAAACTGCAAGTAACCTCAAGGTCAATAGTAAACCATTTTTTATCACTTTTGAGGGACAGACGACCTGCAGGGAATGGAATGCAACAATTATTTCTTATGCTTTTGTATGCTTTTTCATTTTTTCTTTAAATATGTTATCTTTTGCCTTAGTATCCCATAATTATCACATAATGTTTTAGTTCAGATATCGATTGGGTTGTCCAAAGGCCTGTTACTTTATTTTTTCAAAATAAATTATTTTTTTGATATGAAATTTAATACAATAAATTAATCAATATATAATGCATTGGATGCTAATGTGAATTTCAATTTTTGTGGCATTAGGTGGCATTAATCCTTTTTAGCTCTTTAACCGAGACCATTGGAAATGCATTTCAACCACATTTTTCTGATTTGCAAGCTTTGTTACTCAAGTGTCTACATGATGAGACAAGTAACCGTGTTAGAGTTGCTGCTCTCAAGTAAGATTGCATTCTTAAATTCATTTATATACCCTTTTTTGTCCTGATTACATATGTGGTTGCTTACTTGTATTTTTGACCATTTTATCAGGGCTGTTGGGTCTTTTCTGGAATTCACAAATGATGGGGTCGAAGTGGTGAGTTTCTATGTCTGCAGTAGTAAAAGCATATATTCTTTGGAAGCAATAATCTATGCATCCTGCTGTATTTTGATCTATGTAGTCTGCTGTGTGTTGGTGTTTGTTCTCCTAGAAAATTTTTAGCAACGAGTTCGCACGTCAGGTTACCGGGGTCTAGTTTACTTTTTTCACTCAATTTGACAAGTCGCTTATTTTTGTTTTGTGTATTCAATTCTGCATTACAAGATCAATACCACATTTCAGTGGATACCAAAGTTATAAACAAAATCTTAGAAATAAATGGCACTTGTGACATTGGGCAATTCTTAGAAAATTGAAGTGCCAAGTAATTATGTTCTAAAATGAAGTGTCACATAAACAAATGAGTAAGTTAGTTTGAATTTCGTTGGTTATTTATATAGCTTAAGAAAAACAATATTACATGTATTAAAAACTTTAATGGGTTTCATACTTTCATTATTTATAGACTAATTTATTATGTTGAATCAGTTATGTTTTTCATATACGAAGAAATTTCATGTTTCATAATTTTGATTTTGTGGCATACAACCTTTGCAGGTTAAGTTTCGGGAGTTTATTCCTAGCATTTTGAATGTGTCAAGACAATGCCTGGCCTCTGGTGAAGAGGATGTTGCTGTGATTGCTTTTGAAATTTTTGATGAGCTGATTGAATCTCCTGCACCTCTTCTTGGGGATTCTGTCAAATCGATTGTGCAATTTCTCTTGAAGTTTGCTCAAGCCAAAATTTGGAATCCAACACACGTCATCAGGTAGAAAGGACCTGAACATATATCTTCTTGTGTTTTTCTTCTTCTAGACAGCCTGGATAGCAGGGATGGAGCTATACCAAGTTGACAAGTTTCACTTGTCTTAGCAAATTACTTGCATTACTTACTGTGCTTTGTGTAATTTCAGGCTATTCAAATCATTTCCTGGTTGGCAAAGTACAAATCCAACTCCTTGAAAAAACATAAGCTGGTTATACCTATATTGCAAGTCATGTGCCCATTGCTTGCAGAATCAAACGATGCGGATGAAGATGATGATCTTGCTCCAGATCGAGCTGCTGCAGAAGTATTGACACTATGGCTTTGAGCCTTTCAAAGCACGTCTTCCCACCTGTTTTTGAGTTTGCTTCTGTAAGCAGTCAGAATGCAAATCCAAAGTATCGGGAAGCTTCCGTTACAGCTTTAGGTGTGACTTCAGAGGGTTGTATGGAGTGGATGAAAGATAGGTTGGAACCTATTCTTCAAATTGTCTTAGGGGCTTTGAGGGATCCAGAGCAGATGGTTAGAGGAGCTGCCTCGTTTGCATTGGGTCAATTTGCTGAGCATTTGCAGCCTGAAATCATATCTCATTATGAAACCGTTCTTCCTTGCATTTTGAATGCTCTTGAGGATGTATCTGACGAAGTAAAGGTACATATAAGAAGAGGCATTTGTCATGAGATGAAATGTTTTTGAGTGGATCAATTTTATACATTCTATGACTTTTAACTCTTTTCTGTACAGGAAAAGTCATACTATGCATTGGCTGCATTTTGTGAGAATATGGGTGAGGAAATTCTTCCTTTTCTTGATCCTTTGATGGGGAAGCTACTGGCAGCAATTCAAAATAGCCCCCGAAATCTGCAGGAGACATGCATGGTATGAAGATGAATCATATGAATCCCAATGAGCTTAGACATTTAGTTTGACTTTATGGTGAATATTTTTTTCCCCTTTTGTAATATTTTATTATTCATGTATATGTATTACAGTCCGCAATTGGTTCGGTAGCAGCTGCTTCTGAGCAAGCTTTCATTCCATATGCTGAAAAGGTTCTGGAATTACTGAAAATTTTCATGGTGCTTACCAATGATGAGGACCTCCGTTCAAGAGCAAGGGCTACTGAGCTTCTTGGAATTGTTGCAATGTCTGTTGGAAGAGCGAGAATGGAACCAATTTTGCCGCCTTTCATTGAAGCTGCCATCTCGGTAATAAAATTGAAAATTGTGTATGACTAGCAATCATTACATAACTTCTGAAGTAGATGGTTTGTGCATTATCTCTCAGGGTTTTGGATTGGATTTCAGCGAACTTCGGGAGTACACTCTTGGATTTTTTAGCAATGTTGCAGAAATTATGATGATGGCTTTGCACAGGTGTACATGGCATTGCTTTAATTGAAATTGCATGGTTCTTTTCTTAGCACTGATGTTAATGTGATTCTTTTTTTTTTTGGAGAGCAGTACCTTCCTCATGTTGTTCCCTAGCATTTTCTTCCTGTAATCTCGATGATGGTTCTGCAGTGGACATTGATGAGTCTGATGATGAAAATCTAAATGGATTTGGTGGAGTTTCATCTGATGATGAAGCTCATTGTGAGCCAAGAGTCCGAAATATCAGTATAAGAACTGGAGTATTGGATGAAAAGGCGGCTGCAACTCAAGCTCTTGGTTTATTTGCGTTTCATACAAAGAATTCTTATGCACCGTATCCTTTGACCAATTATAGAATTTTTTTTTCGTTTTTCCGTTTCACAATTCCAAAATTTAAATGCTATTGTGAATAAATCATTATTCATTTGAGTTACAGATTCAAATGTGTAGTCTTTACTTTCAACTTTTTTGTTTCCTCTTATTTTTATTTTATTTTTATCTTTCTGATTTCCTAAATTGTTTCAAGCTATTTGGAGGAGTCATTTAAGATTTTGGTGAGACATTCTGGGTATTTTCATGAAGATGTTAGACTTCAGGCCATCACATCCTTGAAACGTTAGTATCAACTGTCTATCTTAGTTTCCTAGGTCAGATCATGAAATCTGATCATTGTGTTCTTATTATGAACTCTTGTTGCTATCTCAGCATGCATTAATGTTTAATGAATTCAAATTTCAAAGCAAGATTATTACTATGTCAGGAAATTTAATTTCAATATATGCAAAACTATGCTAGTCCACCTCATATTTTACATAATTGGGAGGGTGTGTTATATTTGATTGTATCTTCGTTTAATAGGTTACTTTTATATCAGATGTTATTTTTTGTGGATTGCTGCTCCACGTTTTGTACTCTTCTCAACTTTTGTGAAAATGTTTTTTTCTTATTATAAATAATACATATCTATCTGAAAAACAATAAACTTTGTTGTATTATCAATTGAACTTATCCTTTTATGTCCTGAAAATGTCAAAATTCTTTTTTGCCTTTTTATTTTTTTGTATGTGAGTGTGTGGATGCTGAATACTTTCTTGGCCTTCTATCCTTGTGCCAGGCTTTGGACTTTTCCATGACACCTTAACCCCGGTTCGAAAATGGAAAAACAGAAAATGAGATAAATAAGAACTGGTAGATATAGGAGTGTTAAGCTGTCATATTGATGATGTTGAGAGGATGCACTGATATGGCGGTTGAAATTTTGTAGTAGAATATCTATCTGCATATGATTTTTTTTTCTACTTCTGAAGTATCTCAAAGTATTGGATATATGCTTTCAATGATGTAAGATTTATCCCCATTTGATGCGGATGCCTGTTTATGATGCTCATAATTTTCCCCTCCCGCTCGTGACTGTCTTAAGTGAAAGATAGAGGAAGGGGTACGAGGGATTTGGTTTTCACTATTTAGCTATTTAAAAGTTGGTTTTCCAATTTATCCACACACTTGCACTCCACCTACGATTCTTAATAGTCTTTTTGGCCATTATGATGATAAAATACCGTTCACAATATGATATGTTTATCATCCACTAATTACCAAAGCCTTATCCATTCATTGTTAATTTTTTTATGATCTAATATACAATTTTACTTGTCATATGATTCATTAACAATTGAAACATCATTACTGAGTTTTTACATAATATGTTATAATGTTTTGATGGTTTTGTCTACATGCATAAACAGTTTTATGTTATTCTTAGATGGGTAAATGTATTACTTTTTAATGATAATTTAATTGAAAATATGGAAACATGCTAGTCTTTGAATGTTACCTTTCTTCAGTTGCAAGTATGAGGCATATTATTGTTATCCTCCTTATTGCATGATCAATCGATTGCTTGTGTCAAGTTTACTATCGATTAGTTGTGCTGATTGGTTTTTTTACTGCAGATATTTGACAGCGGCACATTCGATCTTCCAGAGTCATAACGTGAGTGTGCTTTGAAACTTCTTATTTTATAGTTTTAGATGAGACTTCTTTCCTTTTTTATAGTTTTTGGTCTCCATAGGAAATAGGATTGTAGTTGAAGCTCCTTTTTAGGGTGATCTAGCTTAGTTATGAAGCTCATTTCAGTTAATAATCAAGTTGGAAGAGTATAACTAAGCTGATACAAATTATTATTAATAACATTTTATATGCAGGAAGGGCTAGCAAAGGCAAGAGAAGTTCTTGGTAAGAACATTACTTTAAATTGGTATGCATAGTAGCTCATTGTATCTATAAGTTGTCCTTTTTTGCTAAAAATGAAATTCTTTTCTCCGCTTCTTGATGACCTTCAGATACAGTGATGAATATATTTATCAAGACTATGACTGAAGATGATGACAAAGAAGTTGTTGCTCAAGCTTGTATGAGCATCGTAGACATCATCAAGGATTATGGTTATATGGCTATTGAGCCTTGTAAGTTTGAATTAAGTTGGCTTCATTTTACTATTGATGAAAATATCTTTCAGATGCCAGATTAAATTTCTTACAGCAGACCTGAAATTATGATGCCTCTTGATCTCAGATATGTCTCGGCTGGTTGATGCAACTTTGCTATTGCTCCGAGAGGAATCAGCTTGCCAGCAGCCTGATGATGACGGTGATATTGAAGATGATGATGATACTGAACATGATGAGGTGCTTATGGATGCGGTTTCTGACCTTCTTCCTGCATTTGCAAAGTCAATGGGTCCTCACTTTGCACCGATCTTTGCAAAGTTATTTGATCCTTTGATGAAATTTTCGGTGAGTTGGCGATTAATAGCCGCGACATATGTTGTTCCCATCCTTGCTTTGAGTTCTTTATTTCTTATTCAGTATCTCACTAGTTTGATAACCGGTAAGTGCAGAAATCTTCACGCCCCATCCAAGATCGGACCATGGTGGTTGCTTGCCTTGCTGAAGTTGCTCAAGACATGGGTGCTCCAATTGCGGGCTATGTTGATGTAATTTTATCTGAAACTCTAAACGCTTATTCAGCTTTAATATATCTTTAGTGATTTCTCAACAATGCAGCTAATTTCTGAAAGTTTATTTAATGTTTCAGAGGGTGATGCCCCTAGTACTCAAAGAACTAGCATCATCGGAAGCAACTAATAGGAGGAATGCTGCATTTTGTGCTGGAGAGTTGTGCAAAAATGGGGGCGAGTCTGCTTTGAAGTATCCTGCAAGCTATTTTCTGATTCCCTGTTTATCATATATAATTTCCCTGACTTTTTAATTTGTATTGGCACTGTTGGTTTTCGGTGAGGGGTGCAGTAGATTCTCTTTCTTAAAAATCCAATATTAAAGTGTTGTAAAAATTTTGCTGTTGAATTTTCTCTTCGAACATCGTTTATTGCTGTCTTGTCGCTGTTTCTTTTCAATACCAGATACTATGGTGACATTTTGCGGGGACTTTACCCATTATTTGGGGAATCTGAGCCAGATGATGCAGTTAGGGATAATGCAGCTGGTGCAGTGGCTAGGATGATAATGGTGCACCCCCAGTCCATCCCATTGAATCAGGTAATTTTCTGGTTGCTTCTTTGCTTGTTCTGTTTTAAATTCACTGCTGTGTATCTTTGTGAAATCCTAGTAAACTAAATTTTTGTTGTGTTTGTGTGCTTATTTTCTTGGCTATTTTTCCTTAGGTCCTACCTGTTTTCTTGAAAGTTCTTCCACTAAAAGAAGATCATGAAGAATCAATGGCTGTTTATACTTGTGTTTCCACTCTGGTTTTGTCATCAAATCCCCAGGTTTTTTTTCTTTCTTTGCAGTGTTTTATCAATATTTGCTCACACAATCATTATTGTTTTCTGCTTTCTTACTCAAATTTTCATCAGTGGTAAGTGATTTTTTCTTTTTAATGGTTTTGACATCCTTTTTGTGTAAAACAGATCCTTCTCTTGTTCCTGAGTTGGTTAATCTTTTTGCTCAAGTAGTGGTTTCTCCTGTGGAAACTTCTGAAGTTAAAGCTCAAATTGGCCAGGCTTTTTCTCATCTAATTTCTCTGTATGGCCATCAAATGCAACCGCTGTTGAGTAACCTCTCACCTGCACATGCTAATGCACTAGCAGCATTTGCCCCAAAAAGCTGACGGATTGAGTTAAGCCATTGAATTGAGCTTTGCTCTGAAGTTTTGACTTGGATTTTTATTTTCCTTTTTCGGTTTGGTGTTTGAAAAGAATGGTTTGTCGGTATAATTTCATTGTGAAGCTGAAACGAAAAGCAGGCAGGAGACCAATACCCTACCAGGTATACATGATCTTTTTAGTAGAAAATCAACATCATAAATGTCTATCGTAAATGTCCAAACACTGAAAATAAGAAGTAAAAGCATAATTAAACATTTTGCTATGTCGAGTATAATTTGAATGAAAGAGTTGAAACTTTTAGTTTTATAGATAATGTAAGAAATTGTGCCTCTTTGTTTAGTTCATGTTTCGTTCACTTTTAATTACTTTCTGTCATTAATCTGTAAAACTTGTATACATTCTAACAGGTTTTGGACTTGCTTCTCATCATGCCGTCTCCATCTTTCCTGTGTGGATGTGTTGTTGCTGCTGCTTCATCATATATGATCTAGTCTAGTCTCAATATTTGTTTGTTCATTATTATTATTATTATTATTTGGTTTATTTATTTGTTTGAGAAGGTTGAGGGGGCAATCCATACTACAACTGGGTGGGTTGTTCTCAACTGAAAATGAACCAAGGTAAAAGAACAAAAATACCATTTGTTACATGTATAATAGTTTGTATATTTTGTGTTGAGAGAGTATATTATATAATATTAAATTACGGTCAATAAATTTATGGACCGTAATTTTTGGTTTGCAGGCTACATCAAAATTTTGGAATCCGGTTGGTTCATTCCTCAACAACCGATCGGGTTTTATGTAGTTAAAACTAAAGAGCTGACTTTGTACTCTTGTTAAGAAAAGAATGTAATGTATCAATTAGAAGTGACATCTTTTTTAAAAATTAAATTAGGCTGTATGGTCTAATTTCAATTAGAATTTCTCAAATTATTTCTTAAATTTTATTGTAAAAAAATTTACAGTTCATACGTTGAGGCACACTATTCTAACCAAGAACTAATATGGGTCATACCGTAAAATTTATCACACCGAATGACAAGGGATGTAATGGTCGGGAATCGGTTGGGTTCTACTAGATCTTGACCTAGACCTGATATATTTATAGGTTTAGGTCTAGACCCGTTAATCCGCTCTGTGGACTGTGAATATGTTTGGGTCCCGGATCTGGACCTGGGGACCTACGAGGCTACGACCCGGTGATAACATAATTGGGAATGTGAACCCCATAGTCTATCACTTGCAATTTGCATTTCAGTAAACGTTCAAGCATAAGTAGCTAGATGAAACATAACATCAATCATCGAATTCAACTGACATCTCGTAGACAATCAAATTTATCAGCTTTTCAAGAAAACATTCCAGGAAATGCAATTCTTGAAGCAATTTCAAGACGTCATGATGTTAGCAAATAGAGTATAAATCAAGGCAACGATTGCCCAATAAGTATGGGCATTGAACCTGACTTTACTAACTGGCCATGTCTGATTTTGGCAAAACAGAGGATTTTAGGCACAAACAACGGTCTATCAATTGAGAATAATAAGAGAGCGAGCCTGCTACTCCTCACTATAAACCATCACCGTGTTTCGTCTACTCGCATTGATAGGTGAGAATTGCAGATGGGAATTAGGGCTTTGAGCAATTAATATTATATACTTGTGTGTTTGGTATGGCTTTTTGTAAAGGCCAAAGCGTTTTTTTAATGCTAGAACTCTTTTTTTTTTTTTTTTTTTTTTTTTTTTTTTTGACAAAAATCAAAACAGCATTTTTAATATATGAATTGTTTTAATTACCCTTTATAAAAGTTATTTTTATCTACAACTCTACAAGGAGAAGCTCAAAATTGGGTTTTTCCCAAAAGCTTTATTTGAGCTTTTTTAAACTTATGAATTGTCTCAACTACCTTTTTAAATTTTAGATATTTCCTAATTCCCTATCCAACTCTTTCATTATAATACATTATCACACCTTTTTGTAATTTACAAACCAAAGCTAATTTTAAAGATACATTGTCAACACCATTTTTGTAATTTATACAACCAAAGCTTTTTTTGTTGAAGCTCTACTCAATAAACTTCATTGTAACAGATCTATTCTAGAAGCTTTACTTGAAAAACCATACCAAATATACCCTTAGTCAAATGTTTAAATTATTCGGTCGGGGTTTTTGTCAAACTCGACCTGTACTCGATGTGGGTAGCTTAATTTATACCCATACCCGACTTGCGACCCGAATATTGAGACCCATATCCGATCTATGTGATTCGGGTTCGGTTTGTACTCGTGGGTTCGGGTGAAATTACCATCCCTACGTATGATTTTAGCACAAGTATAAATCTTACCAACAACGTACTATACTAACTTAATTATATCCGGTGTCATAGTCCTATTCCAATACATGTACCAAATAGTGCTAAGAATATGACTCAATGCTTATGTGACATGTAAAATCAATTAAAATTGTAATTAACACAGTGGTATATGTTCAAAGTCTAGGGTTTTTTGTTCAGGTTTTTCCTTTTCCGGCGTCGTCTCCACCAACGACAATTGTTTCTCTCTCTTCGTCATGCAACTGTTTTTCTTCCTTTCTTGTTTGAGCGTGAAAGCGTTTACCAATCGGGAATTCTACTTAGGGAAAGACCAAAATAGCCCTCAGTCGTTAGTTCTTAACTAGGAATGTTGTTGAATAATAAAACTTTCCTATTTGATTGTCTTTCAGGTTTGAACTAAACATCAGGGTGTGAGTGTAATTACCCAAAACATTTAAGTTATAAAGAAACAACAAAACAAATGACATGCCGAGTGAAGAGCAAAGTGCAGCATCTCATTTCATTACTCAAGAGTCGTATCTCTGTCTATCTCTCTCTAGTCTCTCCCAACAGAAACAAAAACAAAATAAAATCGGTTAAAGAGAAATAAAGTCAAAAAAATGAAATATCCAAAGCCCTAAATTGAATTAGAGCATAAACCCTAAAGACGGACGGACGTGAGAATGATTGCTGGTTATGATGATGATGATGTTGCAACAGCAGACCTCCTCTGCACAGCCAGCTCCAACTCCACCGCAGCAGCCATGCACCGCCACCCCCACCACCACCACCACCACCAACTCCTCCGTACTTAGATCCCCTACGCCCACAACAACCCATGCCCGCCAAACTTTACCAATCGCCGATCCTGTCATCGGCCCTCTCGTCCCCATCTCAGTTGAGCCCCCCGCCGTCAACATGGTGGCGAGGGTCCGCTTGTCCGACATAACACCTTACGACGGCGCTTCTTGTGGGCCCTACGTCAGGGCTGTTGAAGCCCTCTCCGGTTCGCTTATGAGACATAATGCTGCCGTTATTGAAGTTGGCAGCGATGATGCTGCCATTATCCGCTGCGGCCTCGAAGCAGCTCGCTCCTACTTTAGGAGTAAATCACTCAGTCATGGAAAGGGAAACCGCGGGGTTTATATGTACAGGGCTGGAAGGTAAATATTCCAATTTCATTCTTCACATGTTTGAATCTATAAGCTTCATTTGCTCTCTCTCTTCATTGTCTTAATTTTAGCTACCTCACTTGTTAAGCAACTCTATGACATCTACCCTTATATAGGTATTAGATAAGCTGGATCACATCGATAATTGTAATCCATAACCAAATATACTTTTTTGCCATAGCAAACATAATTGAAAAGTTAAAGATGGATTTTATTTATTTACTTTATTTTTTTTTTTTTATCGTTGAAGGCCAAAAGAATCATTCAGTAGGTGGTTTAAGGATTGGTAATATTATGCAAAGGAATTTGGCATTATTAGGAAATTGGATTTGGATATTTTCAATTAGAAGTAAATTCTTTTTACCTGAAAAAAAAAAAAAAGATTCTCTTTGGCGCAAGGTTAACAATAGGTAAGATACTAGAGTTAGAGTGGATGTTAAATGCTGATGCCCATGGATTTCAATTATGGTGTCTGGATTCAGTTTTGGGAGGATGCTTGGATTGTTTCTGTTCCTCTATGTTTAATGTTCTTGCAGTTATAATATTATCTCTTCCTAAAATGTTTCAATTCAAAGTGAATTATTCTCAAAATAAACAACTGTCTTTCTCCTTCTTGATGAGTTAATGTGTATAAAGGATGAACAGTGCTTGGATAATTTATTTCTTCATTGTCCAATAGCATTAGAGCTATGAGATAAATTAATTTTGAATGTGGGTGTGATGCTATGAAGCACGAACACTTCAAGGAGGCTAGCGAATCATGTATCACAAGGTGTGTCAGTCTCCAACACGCTTCTGATACACCCTTATATGTATCGGATACACATTTTTGAAGTATCCCGATTTTTCCTATAAAAAAAATTCGGATTGTCGTGCTTACACGCTATCAGATAGGAAAAGTTTTAATTTTTTTTGAAATTGTTGTGGAAAAGCTTTAATTTTTTTTTTTTTTTGAAATAGCTATCACGGACTCACCAAAACCGCCATACAGAAATAATGTGCAGAATATTTGTTGATGAATATTGAGAAGGCAAATTCTCGATTAGGAGCCACATTGAAAACCCACAGAAATTAAAAATTTCAAATATTCTTTGACTTTATGTGATTCTTTTTGGCGTTCCAATCTGGCTTATAAGTCATAATTGAGAATTTGCCTTCTCAATATTCATCAATAAATGCTATTTCAAAAAATTAATTCATATCTTATAAGAATTTGAATTCTCAATATTAATCAATAAATGAATGACAGTCGGAGGATATGGTGAGTCTGGTGACAACAATTTAAAAAATAATATATTAAGCTTTTCCTATCTGATACGTGTCAGAGTGTATCCCCAACATATATAAAAAAAAATCGGGATACTTCAAAAATGCATATCAGGGCATGTCAAAATCGTGTTGGAGTCCGACACACCCTAATACATGATTCGCTAGCCTCCTTGAAGTGTCCTGCTTCATAGTTCACCCTTGTGCATTTGATAATTTTTTTGTTTCCAATAAAAAATAAAAATAAAAAAAGCTTGGTTGTGTTTATTTTGCCGAAAGAGAGCTAATATTGTTGAGGTTAATGGCGTAGATGTGACAGTAGACATGCTAGGCTGGGAACTCCACTGTTATGCCTATCTAGAATTGTTTGGATCCTAGACTTCTAAATGAATGTTTGTTTCCTTTTCTAAAGCCACAATGGATAGTTCTTCAGTGCCAAATGGGAATGATGAGTACACTGGTGAAGCCATATGCCCCCCTTGACCTGAAATTTCCTTTTCACAGCAAAACTAAATATATATTTACAGATTGACCCTTTTAATTTTTTTTTTTCTTGTTTTGCCCTTCCTTTACTTCTTTTTACAATACCTTCCATATATAATTTTTGGCTTCGCCTCTGGATGAACCCATCATAATCTTCTTCCGGCTTTCCTCCCTTCTAACTTCAGAGAAGACTTCTTGAATACCCGGAAGGGGTTTCATTCCTAGCATTCTCCCTCTGACTTCATCTAGGCTCTGGTTCAACCCTAGGAGAAATCTGAAATTCCGCTTCTGCTCTAGGATCCCTTGATATTGAGTGCCATCTTCAGTACATTTCCATGAATGAGTATCAAACATGTCCAACTGCTGCCACAACCGGGAGAGTGAATTGAAATACTCGGTCACAGTTGAGTCCCTTGGCGAGTATCATACAGTGTACTCTTGATTCCAAATAGTTCAGCTATATTATTAGTATGAGAGTAGGTTTCTTTGGCAACTTGCCAGATCTCACTTGCACTCTTGCATCGAGAAATTTTCCACAATGTTATTGACCATTGAATCCACGAGCCAGGACATAACCATGTTGTTCTCCGTGTTCCACTCTTTGTATGCTGCATGTATTTGCAGGTGCTACCGGTGAGATACTCATCCTTGCCTTTCCCGCATATGAACATCATGACTGACTGGGTCCACTGTAAGTAGTTGTGCCTAGTCAGTCTGTGGCTAGTGATAGGGTGATGAAGGTGAGTTTGAGAGTGATCAGAACCTCCATTTCCACCATTCAGGATGAGGCTTCTGATTCATTTGAGGAGGAAGATGTATGGGCAGATCCTATCTTCATTTCTAGGGAATAAGGGAATTAGAGATAGAGCTTCAGAGATTGAGTAGGCCTCAAGTGAAGTATGAGAAAAGGAATATTTGTATTTCACTTCCTTACTTTTATGAATAGAATACACATATATATTCAAGTCCTAAGAGCACAAAATTTTGCTATAACTTAGGAATGTGATTGATTGAATGAGACAATGAAGCCTACATTTTAGGGATCTAATAATTTACATAATTCAACAGGAAGAGAGCCATGTAATTGGAGAGGAAGAGTAGGAGACAGTGAAAACAACCCCCCTTCACGAGAAGACATAGATCTTTAGAAAATTGTTGACCAGTAGAAGAAAAAAAGGCAATAGATTAAAAAAAAAAAACCTCAGCACTCACAAAATAGCGTTGAGACTCAGGACCTTAACAATGAATACAATAATCTTTTGTGTACGGGAGTAATTGAGAAAGAGACACGGGGTCGAGGGGACAATTTATCATGATCAGGGTCTAAAATGAACAAATGCTACACAACCAAAAACATGAGGGGTAAGCGCAAAAGGAGAGATATCAAGATATAAGAGAGAAAAAGGAAACTGGTTACCCATAACAGTGGACAACATGTGATTCCTCAAGTGACATGCGGTAAGAATAGCATTTATTAATACAATTTGGGAACATGCATATCAAACAATAAAGTACGGGCAACATCTAATAGATGACGATGTTTGCTCTGATACTAAGTTGAAGTTAAATGAGAGAAGTAGTATGTAAGAAGAAGAAGAGAAAAAGGAAAGAAACAAGGTGTCAACTGTGTGTTTCATTCACAAGCTGACCCCTATTTATATAATAAGTATGAAAGGGTAATTTGGGTATTTACACCACCATAATATCTAAAATAAAAATAACGCTAACAGAATCAAAGTTGAATACTTTGTGGATGTTCTGATTGAATTAGGCAACTATAAGGATTGTGGTCAAAAGCAAGTTACGTGATTTAGTCTTGAATTTGTTAAGTTTATTTATTATGATTGCAACGAAAAATTTATTGGCAAACTAAAGAATACTATAGCCTTTATTTCATAGATTTATGTTTGAAGGTTAATTGAGTTCTCATCTTGCTTTGTCTTGTGTTTTGTTGCATAATTTACCAAAAATGTGAGTTATCTGTGATTGCTTAAACCAGCCAATAGTGTTTATTTGATTCCAGTTTCCTGTATCTGTTCACTTAAAGGGTTTTTTTTTTTTTTTTTTCCTTACATATTTTGTTCATTTAGTGCGATGCACTATACTTGATATTTTGCTATTTTCTTCACCCAAATTCAACATTATACAGCATTGTCGTATGGCAGGGCTTTGGAAGATTGGGACTCATCTCCCCCATGCATGGCTGATGTCTTTAGGTGTATGGGGAAGGCAGCTCGAGCAGCTTTGTTTGCAGTAGCAAGGCATCTTCGTTTGCGAAGCGAGTATTGATGGATCTTCATTAATTCATTTTAAATTAAATTGTTTCTCTTTTTCGAATTTCTGATTTCTGCCTTTTTTGTTAATGCTATCTGATTATGAAGTCATATTATGCAGTGTTTTTAATCATTTACTGGATGATACCCCATTGCCTGCTAATGAGGTATCCTCATCGGTGCTAGTTGCAACTTACTCCCATGCATCCTTGCAAAATGGAAAAGGGGCTAATGGGGGAGGGAAGCCAGCAATAAATGGTGAAGTTGAGAAGGGATTATTAACATTGATTTCTTCAGACAGTCCCGGTCTGCAGGTTTCTTTACTTTGATTATAATCTGATACTAATAAAGTGTGGTTTTCTTGGATATTGGAGTAATTGGTTGCTATATCATGTTCACAGCTTGCTTAAATGCTTCTATTGAAATATGGAATTTGAAATTTATGTAAAGACTCGATCATATTATTCATTTAGTATTGTTTTTTATTGTTTCTCTCTCAGTGACATCTTTAATTTGTTTTCTTCCATAGGTTTGTGACCCCAACGGTCGCTGGTACCTGGCAGATGGTGGGTCATCTCCTGGGGATCTTTTATTGATTACAGGCAAGGCTCTTAGCCATGCTACTGCTGGCCTTCGCCCTGCTGCTTCGTATAGATCCACTCTTGATTACATGTCATGCACTAGTAGTGGGGGGAGGTACAAATAACAATGTTTAAGTTAGCTTTTGTGATGGGTGTACTTTTGAAGATAACTGTTGCTACTATTGAACTTCTAGTTCTCATAAGTAATTCTATTGAGCATTGTTATTGCAGGACATCATTGGCATTTAGGCTCATGCCGCAGGGTAATGCTATATTAGACTGTTCGCCAATTGCAGCAGCTGGTCATGTCATTCCCCAGAGTTATGTACCGATATCCGTAAGCCAGTTCATGGATGACCTTTCTGCCGAGGAAGAAGGATTGTGTAATCGTGCTGATCATACTTATGTAAGTTCTATCTTTGAGTAAATCCTATCAATTTGTCAATAATAATGTAAATCCTATCTTTGAGTAATTTGGTCCATTTTCATCACTTGGTATGATGTTAATTGAGAATTAAAAGTGATAATGTTGATGAGAAGATGTCTTTCTGCTCCGTGGAACTTGCAAGAAGGCAAATGAAGATTGTTATAACCTTCCTACATTCTTAATTACTATCCTCATGTTCAAAAAAATTTAAGTCATATATCGTCTTTGTCAATTTTAATTTGTAACTCTTTATTGTAAGTAAATAAATTTACTTTGTTAAATTAAAATGCAATCTGAAAATTTGTTTGACTAGATTAAGGTGATCACAGGTGGCTCAAAACAGTTTGAATAAGGAACCATCATTAAGAAGCGTTCTTTCAGATCCTGTATCGTGAGTTTGTTTTCTTCTCTTTTCTATTTGTTTTTAATTTCATGCTTAAGCTGTTGTGAGGTCTTCTCTAGCAGCATTAGAGTTCCTTTGGCATTAATGTCTTAGTTTTATTATTTAGATGGACTCTCTTTCACCTTACTATAATATTATTTGATAATTTTTAATATATTTCTGTTTTTCTCTTTAAAAGGAAAAAGAAAAATGTTTTGACTAGGGTATTGTTTTATTGGAATAATACACTTATGTGTTTCTAGGTATTTATGAATTTATTCTATGGAAATATGTATCGTCAAAGTTTGTGCGGAAAAAATATGATTTTTTTTTTTTTGCTGATTTGAATTTTTGTTGTGACAAACTGACACATTCAATTAAATGATATCTGTGTGTTGGATGACAATTATTGTTTTTTTTTTTATCCTTAATCTGCTAATTATAAACTTGAGTCGTCTCTAGTGATGGCGTTCTTCATAGTTGCTTCTTTCATGTTTGTGTTGGTATGTTTTAATTAAAGTCTAGAAGCCAAGAATGCAACTAGAGTGTCCCTATAATAATAAAATGGGAAAAAAAAAAAAATATAGAAACAGCAGGAAAACTATCCCAATAGGGGTGGAGAACAAAAGCTCAGTACAATGATAAAAGCAATTGAACAAATAAGAATGCAGTTAATTCAATGAGCCTAAGATGCAGCATAAGCAGAATTGCAGCAAAACTACAGACAAGGGGACACACTAACACACCATTCTAGCAAGTGAAATACTGGTTACTTTCCTTTGATTGTTCTATTAAATTGTCCTTTATTTTTCTCTTTGGAAAAAGCGCTAGTTTAACCATTCTCCTTTGTACTTAGCACTTTTTTTTTTTTTTTTTGGCCTCTAACACTACCAGTTGAGCTTTGAGCAGTGTTTTTGGCCACAATGATTTGGGGTGGATGCATGGTGTTGCATCCATGATTTCTTTAATAGATTTGTTGGTTTCATGTACATTTGTTTAAATTACACTAATGCCCCCCTTAGGTTGCTTAATTATAAGCACAGTAACTTCTTTCATTTTTTACACAATAATCTCCCATTCTCCCCTGAGGAGAATACTACCTTAAAAACCAGCAACTATTTACAAAAAATAATTCAATACAGTACAATTTTAATTATGAATAAATTTTTTAAGAAGGAATGGAGGCTACCTTGACTGGTCTCCACAGCCTCTTCATGCAGGAGGCAGTGGTGGTAGTAGTATGGTATGGTTTTGGGTCTGCATCATACTGAAATTAGCCAAGTCAATTAATGCTGTAAGCAGGCAGTGATTAGTACTTGTGAACAGTAAAAGTAAATTTGAGTGATTTTGGATTGTTAGGATTTGTGATGAGGAAGGATTTCTTTAGGGGTTTCATAATAAATGATTTGTGAGATAAATGAGGTAAATTAGATTTGGCTGCAAGTAGAGTGTTGAGAAGAATATAAAGAAATGATAAGAGTGAAATGGATGAGGTACTATCATTGTATCACACAATTCAAGACTGTTAATAATCAGCTCACAAATGTTATTATCAACTTTGTATGATTTGAAGATCAATAAGATGTAGATATGATTCTTTGGGGGAGGAAAGAAAGCTATGATACTGTTTTATGGGTTATTTGGTTATAGAGGAATAGAAGGATTTTTGAGGAAGCTAAAGAGGAGGACAATTTTTTATGGGACAATTTAGAGACAATTCTCCATTTTTCATTATGTTAGATTGGAAGGCTGTTGTTTTTTGATCAAATTCATTGTAATTTCTATTTTTGTTTAGTTTCTTGCTTTGGGTGGACCACTGGTTTACTAATATACTTTCTTCATTTTTGAATAAAGTTATCCTATCAGAAAAAAAAAAAAAAAAAGTAAAAAAAAAATAGCAATAAGATGTAGATACGGAACTTTCCATTAACCTTTGGGTTCTATAAATTACGAGATCATGGAATGACCAACACTACATATTGTATATTAACTCAAGATTATAGTAGGGATCTCATAATTCATCATAGATCGACCTATGAACTTTAAAAATGCAACCCATTGCAGCAAAAATGTAAATGAATCTATATCTGTAAAATTAATGCTTAATGGGACTGTTAAATTCAAAGAACATTGAGTAGACTAACTGCTATTTATTCCTACACCGGATGTTTTTGTGATTGTGCAGGCTATAGGTCTAGTTTTGTCTTCCAAAAGGATACTTATCTAAGTCAACCAAGTCAATGATTCTAGCATCATTATTATGCTTATTTTTATTTTGGCTTGTCTTGAATCAAAATACTGTGTTTTCCCCTAACCATGGTGTAGTTAAGACTTACGACGTGACAAAATGTGGCTGATGAATAAATACTTATTTAATTCCTAATCACCAATTTATGTCATGCTATGGTTGTGCATGTCTTCATCTAGTGACTACTTTGTTATTTATTTATTTACATTTCAAATTCTGTTCTTTCAACTTCCTTTAAAAAAATATTGTTTTTACAGAAACAGATGTATTAAACAAAACCTGTTCTTTCAACTTGTAAAATGGGTTTTACTCTTTTTATTGTTCTAGAGTATAGCAAGCTGATCCTTTAATGTTTTAGATTGCTTATATGTAGTTCTGAATGGATCTTTTCTTTTCCCCCTTCCAATGTTTTGATGCTATAGTGGCGCATTCCTTGAAGATGCCATGGTTGTTTCTTGCGGACATTCATTTGGTGGTCTCATGCTAAGAAGAGTCATTGAAACAGTAAGTAGGACAATCTACTATTCCTTATTGATTATGAAAGTGATTAGATTATGCTTGGGAGGTACATACTGTATAACTAAAATCACAGTTCTAGTAATTTTAATGTGTGCAAAGGATGAATTATTGTGTAAAATGCTTTTAAAATTGTCACTAGTATTTTATTGAGGACACTCTCCTCTATATCTGATCCAGTTCTAAGAAAGCGGTTAAAGCTCTTTTTTAAAAATAGTCGTCCAATTGTACTTTCAAATCTAATCCAGTGAAAGAAATTGGAGGAGTTAGTAACATCGGTGGTGGGTAGGGTGCTTTTCTAGAGGAGATCAAGGAAGACAGTAGAATGTGGTTTCTTGACAAAGAAGGGCAATTTACAGTTAGATCTTTCTTTTATGCTCTAATTGAAGATTCTAGCCTCCTTCCTTCTTATCCAGCCAACTTTATTTGGAAAGACAAAGTCCCTAATAAGGTTTGAATCCTGGGCACAAATGATAGAATTCAAAGGAAGAGAACTAACATGTGTTTATCCCCACAATGGTGTATTCTATGCAAAAGAGATTCAGAGAGTTTAGACCATCTATTTTTCATTGCCTCTCTACCTCTTAGCTTTGAACAATTATTCTTATTAGCTGATGGTTGAAAATCCTGAGGCTTTTGAGGAGGCAAAAAAGCTATGGTCTTGTGAGTTGTGAAGATGTGCAGTCATTGTTGTTTTCTACGTGTGTTGGAGTGAGTGAAATAGAAGAATTTTTGTAGAATTTTGTGGGGATGGTGCTCAATCCATTTTGGAGGGATTAAGTTCTAGGCATCTACGTGGGCATCAGTATCTTCTGATTTCAAACATGTTCAACTGTTCTTTATTCAACAGAACTGGGCTGCTATGCTGATCTTGGGGCGGGGGGGATGGGGGGGGGGTGGGTGGGCGTATGGAGAACTGGGTAGTAATATCTTTTTGTAGATAGCATGTTCTCTGCCTTTGTGGACTGCTTCTTTCCCTTGTAATCATTTTATATTCTTATATACTTTTTTCTTGTTTTCTGATTGATATATATATATATATATATATATATATATATATATAGAGAGAGAGAGAGAGAGAGAGAGAGAGAGAGAGATTATCAAGTGCAGGATCCCGTACAAAAAATTTGTATGGTTTCATTGATTCCAACCGGTTGGAATCAGTGAAAAAAAAAATTACACTGATGTTGGAATCAACGAATCCGCACGAAAAATTCGCACGTAAAATAAATTTTGTTTGCAAATTTGTAACAGGAACAACTGCGTTAATTGAAGATTAATTGTTTTAAAAATGAAAAAGAAAAAGAAACACCGAATATTTCATTGGGAACGTGTTAGGTTGACTTAAGATTTAAAGTCATAGTAGTAGAGTATTTGCCATAATAAAATATCTGTGGTTGCACTGCATGTGCTTGTAGGCCTGAGTCTTTATCTTCTGGGAGAATCATCAAATGTGGAAGAAGAGGAAAACACAATGAGGAAGGTGACACTATTATAGAGAATGGTAAGAAAACCTAAAGAGTTAGAGAGAGAAATTTGTAATGTTGGCATATATCGATCTCAACTAACTTATATAGAAGTAGGAAAATTATCAAGTGTGGATCCCACACGCTTTAAAAAATTTGCACTGATTATCACCTCTGATAATCAGTGATCTCACACGATATCATAAAGTTACTATATAGAAGTATACTACCATTTGGCCTGAAGGTAAAATTGTCAAGCAGAGGATTAACCTTCCCACGATTCATGAACTCCAATCAGATGAAGATAGAAATTGATAATAAATAGTTTATTTAGCATTTGAAATTTGAACCCAAGTTTTTCATGATTGCGAAGTTCTTAGTGCTACTTTGTTTGCACCTACTAATTCTTTAGGCAATTAATGGATCCACAGGCATGTTAGGCTGTTGCCATTTTCTATTTTTAATGAAATATTAGTCTGAAATATGGTCCTGAAATTATAAACAATTTAAGCTGGATTAACAAATGCTGTTCTATAGAATTTTTGAATTATAGCCAGTTGATGATGCGCTACGGCTACCTGCTATTCAGAATTATAGTGCCATATCTCAGGGCATTGAATATATATATATATATATATATATATATTTCATTTTCTTTGTAAGAAAACTAAAAGAGAAAAATGTATTACTAATGAAATGCTTGTCACCGGAAAATGCTTTTGAGAAAGAAAGGTATCAGGTTTTCGTATGTGACTGAGGGTGTGGTAAGTCCATAACTTCACATTTTTCTTTTAATTTTATCTCCTATTCTCCTTACCTTTAAAGCCAAGTTGTGAAATTTAGAAATCCCAATGTTTCAGAAATTTAGAAGCAGCAGTGTTTGATTTAAGATGTAGAAACCAGATGGAGCAAACTTATTAATATCTAGACCAATGGATTTCGTTAATATCTTCCCTGAGGGTAAACACTTATGGTTAAGTTGTAGGTACTAAAATGAGGTCCAACAATAATTACTGAATGCAGCAGAGATCTTATGCTTTGATCTTACAGCTTCTGATGGGTGTTTGGAGGTTGTTGTATTACGATGTTAATTTTATCAAGTTTGTGTATCTCTTGTTGTTCTTTATAATTTATTATTATGTTCTCTTGATGGGACGAGACAAAAACTGTAACTACTATTATTGTTTGCATTACAGTCAAGATGTACCCTCTGCAATGCTGAAATTGAGACTGAAGCTTTGGTCCCTAATCTTGGTATATTCCATTCATTTATTTAGGTTTTCCAAATTTTGTTATCAAGTTTTCTGTTTCCTATTAAATAATAATAATAATGATGATGATGATGATGATGTTATGCTTAATTGCGATTTATTTTTTTAATTTTTTAATTTTGACTCATTAGATTATCTTAAGTCTCTCTTTGCTTCCCACCCGCCTCTCTTGCTTCTCTTTACACTTTGATTTTCCACAGCTCTCAGAGCTGCTGCTGCAGCTGTGAAGCATGAGGATGATCGTCGGCTATTCCATAATGCAGCTCTTCGTAAGCGTCGGAAAGAAATAGGTGACCAGGGGGATTCAATGAGAAGATCAAATAGGGTATACTTCAACCAAGTGCTTGATATGTCTGTGACTTGATCTCTTAGACTTTGGGGCATGCATATCATCTCATATTCTCATGAACAATTTTAGTATATGAAGAAATTGTTTGAAAATCACAAGTGGGAGAAACTAATAGATATAGATTGTTCCACCTGGGAAAGAGTATTGGAAGTTTTCAGTATTTTTTGGAAACAGGGTGAAATGGTGATAAAATATTCCTGTTTGTGCTTATGGGAAAGTGGTATGACCGTTTCTGCAGTTTTGTAACTTTGTTTTACCTTCATGATGTTTAGAAGGAATTGTTAAATACTGCTAAGCATGATAATGCTAGGCATGACTGTCTTCCAGCAGTAGATGGTAAATAGCTTGGCAATTTTTTTATGCATTTCATTGATCTTAAATCTTTTGCGTGTTTTAGTGCATTGATTTAAGATTTATGATGGCTTAGGTATAGATCATCACTTGATCAAATTGATGTCAGAATTTTATTTTGTACAAGCAAATAACATGGAGCATTTCATAAATGGTGTTTTTTTTTTTGTTGGTTGTGTGTGCACGCTAACTCATTAATCTTCTTTTATTAGATTCTATATGCAATTATAGGTATCACAATGTTCAATAAATTAATTTATATATGCATTGCTGCTTATATGTGATAAGGAAAATGGAGATGTTGCAGCCGATGATGGGTTGCATAGGGGGGTACAATATCCATTTTCTGTTAATGAGAAGGTGCTGATTAAGGTGAGTATTCCGTTTAGTTTGATGCTATAATCTGTTGACTAAGAACGTACTTGGTTAGATAAGAATATGTAAGGGCATACTGAATTGTATAGGGAAACAGGAGGACACCAGAAAAATTTGTTGGGAAGGAAGCTGTCATCACATCCCAATGTCTGAACGGCTGGTAAGTTGTGGGGACCTTACTTCTTACTCTCATATAAGTATATAATACTGGGAAGTTGCTACATTTTGGTGAAGATGTGTGAGAGTCTCTCGTATAAATTTGAAATGCAAAAAGCTGTTTATTGAGTGTGGTAATAGGAAGAGCATCGGTGCTTAGTTTTTGAATCATTTTGTTGTGTAGGTATTTACTTAAAATCATTGGAAGCGGTGAGAATGTTCGCCTGCAATATCGCTCTCTTCGAAAGATGTTGAACTCTCAGGGCATTGAAGATGGTTGTGGCTCACATCCAGTTCAGAACAATAGCTCATAAGTTTAATTTTTTTTATTTTTTTTTCAGTCTCCATGGGATATATAATTAGTTATAAATTGCCTTGTCCAGCTGCTGCGGTTGAGAGAAATGTGATAGATAGAGGTTTCTTGTGAGTTGTATTGTATTTGAACGTCGCCGGTCGGAATGAGGAGGTAGCCAGGTAGGTTGTTATATGGAACCAACGCTGGGTTACTGCTATCAGAATTCTACTTGTAAAGAAAGAAAAAAAAAAAGCGAGTTTGAGCTAGTAATTATTCATATATAATTTTGTTTATATTGTTTACACTCTTTATAGCAACTTCAGTCAGCAACAATGTTTAGAATATTATTTTGCTCTTTTGAGGATGACTTTGTTTACAAGGGAATGTTAATTTAATCTTTATTTCTTCTTCAATACTTAAAACAATAATTTACTTTTTTTTTTCTTTCTATAAATTTCTTCTTCACGAATAAGAGTTTCTTGTTTTTTGTATTTTTCTACACATTGATATTTTAAATTCGAAATTATAGAAAATTCTGATAGTCTTAACAGGTTGATAATTAGTCATTTAACTAATTAACTCTATAAAAATCGAATCGGATTTCAATGGGCATAATCTCAATAAGTTTCTTACTTAACATTTTTACAGTATGAAAATATAAAAAATGAGTATATATAAATTCGTATGCATAATATACACAAGCTTACAAATTCGCTCGTCTGCATAATTTATATCCGGGATCACTAATAATAATTAACAAAAACTTGTTGGAAAAGTCGAAAAGAGAGTAGTAGTGGGTGGGCGATGAACATGAAGCATACACGCTTCCTCCAACATCACCACCCTTGATTGCATCCTACCTAGACTCATATTTTCATCATTTCTCTTATTGGAATGCTGAGAAATAAGTGCTTCAATGGTGATTTTTGGAGGGATTTTAGGATTCTTTGCTAGCTCTTTACATGCTTCAAGACTCAGCTTCTCGTAGTTAAGGCATCTGCATAAATTTGATCTCTCCTCCAACGAAAGCCTGGGATGAGACTGCCCAAAATCAAAAACAAAGTAAAAATGTCAAATATTTGTATGCAATTAAGATTGATTGTTTAGACTCATCATCTCTTAGCACAAATAGCAGTGCACCTTCCCTTCCACGTTAATGGTGGGGATTCAAGTATCACCACCATGTGTATTTTACCGTGGACCGTACATATAATGTTTGATTTCGATAGGTAATGACATACATCTAATCTATTTGTTATCAGAATTTATTGTAATACTTATATAAATAAATAAAAAGGATAATTCATACCTGAAGATAGATGTCTATAGCTGTGTACATCCCATCAAAGCAATCTCTGGCAAAATCTGGTAAACTTTGTGCAACCCCAACAAACTTTGAAATGTTAAGGTTGTGATCAGGAGATATTTCACTCAAGTATTTGTCTATCAATCTACCAACTTTCTTCATCTTCTGACAATGATGATGATGACGACTATTAACAAATATACTTATCAATCTTAAAACCAGATTCACATCATAAACACAACCACCACTATATACTTGATCATAATGATGCCCGGCAGACACCATTAAATCATCCAATGTTGCTTCATCAAGCATTTCACCAATTTTTTTCTCCAAACAAGCTCTGTATTCTTTGCTCAGACCAAAACCAGACCCCACCACTCTCAGTACCCAAAGAAGTTTCCTGCAAGAATATGTAGATTTGCCAACAGAAATGACTCCATTAACAGCTGTGTTTGCAAGACCACCATAGGACTCAGACTTGGAGGTGGTGGTGGCGGCTTTGCTTCTTTTCAAGTAATGGAGGAGAAATTTTGTAAGAATCAAGCTGTTATTATTTGTCCCATAAGATCCCAATCTCTTGATAATTTTCTCTATAAACTTTGGAGGTAAAACAATCAAATCATCAAACCACCATGCTGCAGATTTGTTTGATGAACTTTGCTGCTTATTGATTGATTCTGATGAAGAGGAATTAGATGATGTTTCTGGTGAATAATTACTTGAAGATGGTGGAGATTTGAGATGGGTTAAATCTGAATTCTGGGCTAATAAAGCACTAATGAGTTTTTGTAAAAGACCACATGAATCTGCATAGACAACAAATGACTCACAACTCTTGAGACATGTTATAATATCATTCCATGACCAGTAAAACATGTCTTGAAGAAAAGACTGTGTGTGTTGCAAGAGATTTTGCATGCCAAGAAAGAGTGAACAACAATGGAGAAGAGAGACATTTGAAACATTGATTTTGATTTTGATTCTTCTTCCTCCATTATTGTAACAGAATCTTGAGAACAGCTCAAACCCATATGAGCCTCCTGGGAACTCATCATCATCAATTTCAAGAGAATAATAAGGATGATGATTTTGATCAGTAGTTGTTGTTTTCTTTTGATCTTGGTTGATCATCATCATCATTCTTCTGGAGCTTTCTTGAGTATTTTGATACAGTGTGCTGCAAAGTGAATGATGATTAATGAATGAATAGACTGATATGATCTTCTTGATTCTTGTTTGATTAAATGTAAAAGAAAATGAAACTTAAATGGGTTTTTTAGATCACCTGGTTTAGCAAGAATGTTTGGTGACTATGAGCATTAATGATATGGATTTGAATAGTATCAGCTGAGAGCTGTGACATTGCTGCTGCCTTGTACATAATGAAACAAAGAAAACCTATCTTTTTACCAAAATCAATGAAAAAAAAGATATCAATTCAAGTCATATAAATAAGAGTAATAAAAAACATCTCAACTTGTGAGATATTGATTTAATTTATCAATCATAGATGAGGTTGGTCCGGTAAACCCCTCACACCTACACCATGAGGTTGCATGTTCGAGTCATACCCCTCTCCAAAAACATCCCGAATTTTTAACCATAAGGTAGTTGTCTTGATAGTCCAACGCTTGGGATGAAACCCAAGTCTTTGGTTCTACTCTTGACAATTACATTGTGGCCAGCCATTAGGGCGCTAGCTCAGCTGGTGGAAGGACGTGCTTAGGGCATAAGTAACTCCCATGTCAGCAGTTCGAATCCTACCCAGGCGAAGGCGAGTTCTGAATTACCCCCTTATATCATTGTGTGGATGGGGGTGTGGGTCGGGGTTTCTCATCTGTCATACTCCACAACAACTAACAAATAGACCATCAGAACCATCAAATTGGCCATGGGTGTGTCATACAATTGGGGAGAATATATTGATGGGTGCTTGGATGAAGTTCGAGATCCTCGATACAAAAAAAAAAAAAAAAAAAAAAAAAAAAGTGTATCAATTTTTCTATCGACACTTTATAAGTTGTGATATGAGTTAAGATATCTTGTATTTTCAATAAATAATTTAATAGATGCACTCGGTGCAGGAGTGAGAGCTCATTATGATGTTCCCCAAGGGTGCGTTTGGTACGCGGGACGGGATGAGACAACGTGGGACAGTTTGTTCTTGTCGCACGTTTGGCACGGCTTTAGGGTGGGACTGAATGGGATAAGGTGGGACAGAAATCACAAAAATCTGTCCCACCCATGACCCTCGGCCAACTTGTCCATGACATGGGACAAGCGTGAAAATGACCATTTTACCCTTCAAAATTTCCAACAATTACATCCTATAAAAAAAAAAAAAATGATTTCTCTCTCTTTCTCTTTCTCTGATTCCTTCGTCTGCCTCTCTGATTCCAAAAATTACAAACGAACGATCTCAGCTGCCGTGCTTGGAATCACTCGAATCTTCTTCTTCTTCAGCTTGAATCCACTCGAATCTTCAAGAACAGGTATGTAGTCTACTCTCAATCCAATTTCTTGCTTTGATTTAACAAAAATCTATTTCTTCTTCCTTTATTTAGATCAAATTTGATCTAGGGTTAGGGCTTTTTTTTGTGAGAAATTGGTTTGTATGGTTCGAATTGATGATTGCATGTGTACTTAATTGATTTATATGCGTATTTAGCTTGAAATCCATCTCCAAATCCTCTATTTTGCACGAATGTCAATCTCATCTGTATTTTTGGTTTGGCTTGAATGCTCTGTTTCTTATTTTTCTGGGTTTTTCGGGGTCCTCTTTTGGTTGTAGAGGCATGTCCGCCTGTGTATATTTTTGGTTTGGTTTGGTTTATGAAAAAAAAAAAAAAAAATTAAGCTAGTAACAATTGTCCGTGTACGCCAGAATTAGATCACAAAATTTAAGCTGATAATAATTGTCCGTGTACACCAAAAAAAAATTAACCTGATAATGATTTGGAAGATCCACTCGCAGTTGTTGAATATGTGGATGACATCTATGCTTATTATAGAAAAATTGAGGGTAGTTTGTTGATTTAGCCACTGAAGTAGCAATCAAAGGCAGCATGAATTGTGTTGGTTTTATTCTACATGTATGATGATTTGGTGGACATGATTTTGTTAATGAATTACATGTTAATCAATTGTACAACTTTTAGTCAATAACATGTATCCTGCTCTTTTTGTGGTGCTCTGCCTTAGGCTAGTGTTTCCTTTGGAGCCTTGTATGGTTGTTCCTTTTGGTTGATTATGAACGAATTTTAGCCTTTCAAAAAAAAAAAAAAAAAAAAAAAAAAAAAAAAAAACAACATGTATGATGATTTGGGCAGGATTTTGTTAATGAATTACATGTTAATCAATTGTACAACTTTTTAGTCAATAACATGTATGATGATTTGGGCAAGTTGTCAGAAAGAAGCTTCAATTGGTTGGCATGACATCCATGCTAGCCTGCAAGTATGGGGAGGTTTCCATCCCCATCGTGGAGGATTTTGTTCTGATATCGGATAAGGCTTACACAAGAAAAGAAGTTCTTGATATGGTATTATTTATAGTCGTTTAATGGTTTTTATTGGTTTCATTTGTTTCTCTCTTTTAAAAACTAGTTCCATTTCTACGATTATAGGAGAAATTAATGGTGAACACTTTACAATTCAACATGTCAGTACAAATCCCTTATGAAAATAAAAATGTCCATTTCTATGACCATTGGTTTTGAATAAATCAATTAAAACACCTGTGCAGCGCTGAGTTCGATTCAAGTTGTATTCTCTACATGTGATGTTTGATTTATTGCTTTGAAATAAAAAGTGAAAACTATTTTTGATTTTTGAAAGCAAAAAAAGTGAACAAAAGATGACTTACGACAATGCTACTTGAAAAAAAAATTAGTTCAAAATCAATCACTTGTTATCATTTTGTATTCTAATATTGAAATGGCATGTTGTTGATTTAACAATAGCTGCTTTTTTTTTAAAGGACACTGATGTAGTTGCAATTTATATTGCATTAATGGTATTGACTTGCATTCACTCATATGATGTATCATAATCCTCTATGGCTCTATGTATATGTGAATCATATTTCACATGTATTACCACTGGTTTTTATGAAGTATAATTATTGTTATATGCTTTCTTCTATTGTGCAGATTGCATTGGTTCAGCCTTCAATATGAAGGGAGCTATGCAGTGCCCAAATTGTTGGAAGGTTGAGAAAGGTCAATATGCTTTCTTTTATGCTTCATGTTTTGTCCAGAATTTTAAGAATTTCTTTGCTTTTCATTATAGTCCATTAGTGAGTTGTAAAACTTTTTTTTCCCAGAATTTTATGTCACTAATTTGACTAAATATATGCTTATGGGAGCAGCAGCTCAGAGGCATTTGTGGATTAGTGCATAAAAAATGCAGAGTGCTTGACAATTGGATTGAGGAAGCAGAGCAGATGAATTGGTGGATACCTTGTCAGCCCCGCATAGCAGAAGAATTTCTGACTTTTTGATTAGATTAGAATAGATTATAGATAAACCAGTTAAACTAATGGAAACAATTCAGTTATTCTAGTGAAATTGTATCAGTTGTAATCTTTACATGGTTTTCTTCGTTCTAATTTTTCTAATCTCCCCTGCATTAATTTTCCAACACTGTAAAAACATATTCCACAATATACATTTTATTATAAAGTGATGATGCATTCAGTATTTCAATCCCAAATGGACTCAATTGTCTAATATCCCAACTTGATTTCATGTCTCTCTAACTTCTCTTGCACCTCTAAAATGAGATTTGATCATCTAAACTTGGCCAAATTTATTTTTTTCGTTGATATTGGTAGACATCCAACCTCTGGGTATTATTATTATTATTATTATTATTATTATTATTATTTGAAAAAAAAAATAACTAACATTTCTTACAAAAAATTATTAATTAAATTATTTTTCAATTATAATATTATTATTTTTGTTAAATATGATATATAAAAATATTTATTTATTAAAATCAAATAAATACTAACTTGTCATGTCCCATATGTCAGTATTATGTGGTAACAAACATAGGACAGGACAAGAAGGGCACTCTGGTCATTTGAACCTCTTGTCCCGTCCTGTCCCAGCCATACCAAACGCATGACAGTACAGTACAGTACACGGTCCTGTCCTAGGCTTCCAAACATAATACAGAACAACATGTCCTATCCTGTCCCATCCCATCCCACGTTGTCTTGTCCCATCTGCGTGCCAAACGCACCCTGAGGCTGATGAATACGTTATGGAATTTTCACCAAATTGACAAAATCTATTGCTCATTTTCGATATACGACAATTACTTTGTTTTTTCCCTTTAATATTAAAAAAAAAAAAAAAAAAAAACAGCAACAAAATTGAATTGTTAATTTATATTTTGTTTTCTTAATGATAAATAAAACATGGGTTAGAAACTTGGAACTTGGGATTCTCATGCCCGTGAGCTGAAGATGTTTGAGTAAACCAATAAAATGATTCTTTAAAAAATTGCATGTTGGCAGTTGGTATTACAAAACAAACAAATGGTGGTTAAGATATGATATAAAGATAATGTTGAGGTTTTGTCTGTTATAGCCTGCCAAGTCAACATGTCTTTCCATGCTTCAATTAGAGGTGTCAGAAGTGTCGATCGGATTTGGCCAAATTTGGTTCGAATCCGGTTCCCTATGGCCTGAGATTCGAATAATTCAGTCCGGTCAATGTAAAAAATCTAGTGTTATAGTAATCAGCCTAGGCGGCTGATTAGTCAAACCAAAATAGCTAGGTGGCCGGAAAACGCACCGAAAAGGTGAAAATCAGACCATTTCTGCGGTGGGCGCGTAATCAGACACATGGCCGCATAATCAGGCTAGGCGGGTCAAAGCCGTTGACTCCGCCGTTCTTCTGCACCGAAATCAGCTGGAATAAGGCGCGGGATCGTCGTTTCTAGCGACTTGACTAGCTAGGGTTTGGTCAGCAATGGAGGCAGGCGTGAGGTTGAAGATGAAGTTGAGGAAGGTGGGGTGCGTTTAGCAACGGACTGGGGTGCACGCAAGCTTCACTTAAGTCAGGTTGGGCCAATGTTTGGGCTTGTGTTTGGGCTCGTGGTGTGAGCTCTGATTTGCATGGCAAATAACGAAACGCCCCCTGATCTCTTATAAAATCACAATAGCTTTAATCTTCCTTCAATAATTACACTTTATATCCCTAGCGTGATTTTGATGCCTTAGCGTAGGTTTTATTGGGTCAATTGATGCTTATTGAGCCAATTGAGGCTTGTTGGGTTAGATGCAACATTGGGCCTAGGCTTAGTGGGTTTTCCTTGGATTTGATATGTGAAATTTGTTTGTAATTGTGTTTTCCGATTAATCCCCGATTAATCGGCCTAGGCGCTAGGCACTGGGTCTCCGCTCGACTAGTGCCTAGCGCTTACTAGAATATTGAAAAAATCCAATGTCAGGTTGTATATTAGAGTCCGGCCCAGTCCATTAAAGTCCAATCCGATCTGTTGAAAAGACTTATTTGATTTGGATTTTTTTTTACTTTCATTTTTCAGGTTTCTTAATTACCTCAAATGACATCAAATTATGGCGTGTTTACTAATTAGGAATCCTACTTGGGAAAAAGGAATTAAGTTCTTGATTTTCAAATTCATGTGTTTACTAAATTTGTGGAGAATTGAGCTATGTGGACCCCACACACATATAATGAATTAAGTTCTTAAATGAAATGGAACTTGATTCCCTCACTCACCCTGGGAATCAAGTTCCCTTTCACGATTGAAAAAGGGAATTCATATCTTTTTACTAAAACATCCCCACTTTATTTATTTATTTATTTAAAAAAACTATATACCTAATTATATATATATGAATTGTGAATTATAAAAATAAAAATAAAAAAAAAAAAAAAAAAAAAAAAATTGATATAAAAAAAACTATATTGTGGCAAAAAACAAATTGTGAAATTTTTATTTATTTATTAGCTACATTCCTACATCTCTCGTATGTATATGTACATATATGATATACAACTATTTTGTGTGCATAAGGGTGTTTTTGTAATAAACTTTGTACAAATTTGATTCCATTTCTAATTCTAAAAATGTTAGTAAACACAGTAATGTAATTTGTAACTTAATTCTGGTTCCCTTCCATTTCTTTTACAGTGGAATTTGATTTCGATTTCATTCATTCCCGATTAGTAAACACGCCCTTAAATTAAAAGCAAAAAAAGAAAATGAAATTATGTTTATTTAACATATAATAAATTAAAAACAAACACTTAATTAGAATAATAAAATATGTTAATTAATATATGAATAAGACAAGCTTAAACTCTTAAAAAAGGCATCCATTCATTTTCTCTTTGAAAGACAAAACCACAAAAGTATCAGCTTTTTCAATAATGCAACTGATGAAAAAGAATCTTGTATGCATTTTTTATTTTATTTTTAAGTATTACACTATTATATAAATTCGAGGTTTTTTAGGGGAAGGGAATGACTCGAACCTGCAACCTCATAGTGCAGGTGTGAAGGGTTTACCACTGGACCAACCTCATTTCATCATCTTGTATTCATTGTTATTTGTTAATGGGGTTGGTAGGTTCACCCACTAACTAAGGTCACTAGCTAGAATGTTCACTATCATGTAGACCTGACGCTGAGTGAACCGGAACCGAACCGAACCGACCAAACTAGGATCGAAACCGGTTTTTTTGGCTCTAATTTCGAAACCGAACTATATTTTTCACGGAACAGTCCGATTCAAACCAGATTGGAACCAGCGGTTCTGGTTCGGTTCGAACCGGCACCTCTAACATTTTTTTTTTTTGTAGAAAAAATAATAATTAAAAAAAAATAACACTTATTTATAAAAATAAAATGTTTAAAAGAGAAATGACATTGAAGAGTATTGAACCATAATCCATAACCCTTGTCCAAGTAGATATATTTTCCTTTACATTCTCCTCTTTTTTATACAGGTTAGGTCACTCTTCACTTCTTTTATTTATGATTTATCCAAGGTGGGATGTGGGATTTTCTTATCTTTTCTATTCTAGTTGTTTTGTTTTTCTTTGTTCTTAATTCTATCATAGTATTTTTCTTTGTTATATATATATATATTATAAAATGTTTTTTTTTGTTGGAACAAACCAACAGTATCAAGGGCTCGAAGAACCAAATAATATACGCATACCTGCAAGAAACAAACCACAATATATTGTACCACTCACTACAACAAATATTGGATTTTATAGCACGTGTTGAATGCTATCAAAGGCCTCTCATAGCATTTAGAAGAATGCCATGACAGCCTGTGTAATTAAAAGTTTTTGTCATATGATAGCATTTTTGACATGTGATAGTAATAAGTTCAAAGTGCTATAACATATCCTATTATAGAATGTTTAAAATTCTATTTGGTTTTCATTTGTCATAGCATTTTGGACATGCGATAATTAATAATTCAATATGTTACAACATAATCTCTTATAGCATATTAGAAATGCTATTTGTTGTTAATTTGTCATAGCATTTTGGACGTGTAATATTTACTAATTCAATATGCTACAACATATCCTATTATAGCAATTCACAAATGCTATTTTGCCACCATTTTTAATAGCATGTTTGACATGGTATACTTCTTGGTTTTGAAGTGCTATAATATATCTTATTATCGCATTTGAAAAAGACTATTTGTTATTTGTTGTTATAGCATTCTTAGCATGTAGTACTTCTAATTTAAAGTGCTATTGTAAATATTATTATAACATTTTTAAGAAGTCATTTTGTTATCATCTATAGCATTAGTTAATTGCTACAAATCCCAATAAAAATAATTATAGCATTTTATTAAATACAATTTATAAAATCAGTAAAAAAGCTATATTAAATACATCATTATTAATTTAATGCAACAAATGCAGTATAATATATTTTTCTTTTGTTGAGAATAAACTTACAATATTTCACATTGAAATACCATATAAAAAGAATTAATTGTTATTGATAAATGAAAATACTACATTGTCAATCATATTTAAATAATAATAAATCTCCGTATGCAAAAAGGAAACAAACAAAAGTCATTAATTTTTTTTTTTTTTTCTAAACATTGATGTGTGTTGTCTCATTTCAAGGAAAATAATAAACAAAAAAGGTTGTTTTCAAAATTTGCAATCCATTTAATGTAATTTACAAGCTGCAATGAATTCAAAATAGGAAAAAAAAAAAAAAAAACAATTATAAAATAATATACTTGAGAAGTCAAAATTAAAACATTTGAACTAAACTATCTATAATTCAAAGCAGCCTATAAACTAACTTTACCCAATATATGTACAATGTACCACTCTTGAAAAATAATATCAATCTACAAACCAACAAGCAATGCTAACATCCATTATATAAATTTGTCTGTTAACATGCTATTAAAAATACTATACCACACTAACTTACATTTAACAAATCTACCCCGATAAAAATGTGCTTAACAACAAAGCCCACTTCTATCTATGCATTTATCTAAACAAATACCAAAGCCAAATAATTTCTGCATATACATTATTTCTACAAATGATAAACTATAAATCACTTTTAAAAAATAAATTTAATCTTAATAACAGATTATTAATAACTTTTAATCTCAAACATATAAAGTTAAATGGAAAAAGATATTACCCTTTAAGACGTTAATTCTAACTATCCATACGAATTTTGTCAGCTAGCCATGCAACAGTACTACCCATAGCTTCTTCAATATTTGACATATATGAAGTAGGCCTCCATAAAAATGTTTTGCCCTGTCTTAGGGCTTATTTGGTTGGGCTTTCGAAAATCATCTACTCGTTAAAGGTCTACTTATAGTAGATCTAATTGAAATAAAGCTTTTGAAAAAAAAAATTATAGTTGTTTGGTTGGTAATTAAAAAAGTACTTTTATAGCAGTAAACCGTTTGGTTGTAAACTCTCAAAAAGTCTACTGAGATATTAAATTACTAAAAAAGGACATATTATTTATTCACTCTAAAAAAAATTGAACTTAAAAGATTTTCTATATGTTAACTACATTTTCTATTGCATAATAATAATAAAATTAAAAACTTTCACCATATTAACTTTTTATTTATTTATTTTAAACAGCAAGCTTTATTGAGAAAATCAACCAAAAAAACACACAGGGGGAGCCAGAGCACACACACCCACAACCCAATAGCCCAAACAAGGGAAACAGGGCAGCACGCCCACAAACAGGCAAACACCAAAGGAAAAACATAAAAGCAAACAGCCAACAGAGCATGGGCACAACTGAGCCAAACACAAGACGAAAAGATTAAAAAAAAAACTTAAAAGTTTAAAAGATAAAAAAATAACCAGAAAATATTAAATTTTCAACAAAGTTGAAGCATTGTTAAAGATTAAACAAAAGAAAAATGATCAATATCTCATACAAAGGTAAAAAGTTAAATGGAAATAAATTAAAATAGACTATCTGTAGAGAGCAAAGAATAAAGAATATAAATAGGTTCTAGGGTTTTATTTTAATAAGGGTATTCCATGTCAATAATAAAAAATTAGAGATATATAAGTCATATACTTCTTTTTTTTAAAGATCTGTTTCAAAAAGCTCCTAGGGAGGAGCTTTTGTCTAGTAGAGGTTTAAATTCTACTAGCCTCTATTGAATTTAAAATGGATAATTTTAAAAGTCCAACCAAACAAATCTAAAAAACTCAAGTAGAGATTCGTAGACCTTTTGAGCTAGTAGAAAGCCCAACCAAACAAACAGTTACTCTATCCACCCATACTCTCATAGCATTAGGTCCAATGGGAACATGATGGACAAGAGCTTTTGGATCACTTGAGAACCAACGACATTTAGCAATTATTTTTGCTGATCCCATCCAATCAAGTATCTTGCAGTTTTTGTTGAGTGGGTTCACATTCATAGTCTTTAAAACAAAAACAAAATTAAAAAAATTGTTGCCATAAAAATATTAAGTAATGAAGTTAAATATTTGAATTTAAATTTTATGAAAATTTTAAAAAATAACATTCTTACATTAGGAGAAGTAATTGGTACAGTTGACACTTCCTCACATGACTCACTTGATTGATTATGACCTTAAAATTTACAAAAATTAAAAGTGTTATGATATAAAATAAATTACATGTTTGTACGGAAGTAATATTCACTTACTTGGCCTTTCACTAATTTGTTAACTATACTTCGTAAATTTACTACTTCGTCCTTCAAACCATCATACTCATTCTTCATTTGATTCATTTGGTTGTCTCTTTGTGTAAGTATTGACAGTTTTGAGAGTGTAACTCCTTTTCCAAACCCTCTTACTCAACCGCGGTTTTCTGGTCCAAGTACCTTTGCAAGAGCATTTTCTTTCGGATTCATTGAAGAAGACTTTGGTAAATCAACTCTTATACTATTTATCTTAGCTTAAAATTATATGATTATGAAAATCATTAAGAATTTCCAATGAGAGAAAAAGAAAATAAAAAGAAAAATAAAAATTCCAAGATACTCACAATTGTTTCAGCAGCTTTTGTATTTACAGCTTCACCATTCTTCTTCTGACGTGCTCTGATCCAAACATCAACTCGAGATAGGGTAGCTTCTGGTTTTTTTTTTTTTTTTTTTTTTTTTTTTTTTGGGTAAAAAGGAGGGCTAAAAGCCTAGAACAGAAAGAAGAAAAGAAAACGAGCTAGGAGCTAGAACACTGTCTAGCAAAAGCCACTCCATAGAGATCATCCCTCAAACTATCAGAAGCCAGGGAAGGGGGGGAAGAAAAAATAGTGCAGCCAAGATCAAGAGAGTGCCCAAGAAACGCCATTCTGTCAGCCACTCTGTTGCTTTCCCTGAAGGCATGCTGAATGTAGCAGCTCCAATCCCTGTTGATGAGAGAAATGCACTCTTGAATGATGCTAATGAGGGGATGACAACTCGGCACCATAGTGGTCATCAACTCCACCGTTAATTTCGAGTCAGATTCAACAATAACCTTTCTAAAACCTTGCTGCCAAGCCAGCTTAAGACCCTCCAGAACTCCCCACATTTCCGCTTCAAGAACAGAGCCAGTGCTAATCTTCATCGTAAAACCAACCAGCCAATTCTTCCTGTGGTCCCTCACCACACCGCCAGCAGCAATGGAGCTCATATCAGAGCTCATACTCCCATCGACATTGAGTTTCACCCAGTGCATAGCAGGCGGACACCAAGAAATGAGGCAATTGCTCACAACAGTAGAAATAGCTACAACAGTGTTAGCCGTCAACCAATCCTCCGCATACCTCCCAATAATCCTACCGGGTAAGAAAGGAAGGTTAAAATCGAGATCAAAGACACTATCGCATCTCCATTTCCAAAGAAACCAGAGGGTTACACTGAAAATAAGGTAATTAGGAAAACCTCCCAACACTAACTCACTGCATTTAAGATTACTATACACCCACTTATCCCATCAAATGTTAAAAGCATCAGAACGTATAATACCCTGACTAAGACTTTCCCAAACACGCATAGAAGTAGCACACCCTCTAAAGACATGCTTAACATCTTCACTACTCATATTACATCTCAGACACGTAGTATTGGAAGTAAGATCTCTAGCAACCCGATGACAATTAGTTAACAACTTCCCATGGAGAGTGGTCTAGATGAAATAGAGAACTCTAGGAGGAAGTTTAAGCTTCCAAATGAAGCTCCAATGCCAATCAGCAGCCTCAGCCCTACTAAAATGGCTATCATAAGCAGTCTTCACTGAGAAATCACCATTCGTCGAAAGCCCCCAAACAACAGAATCCGAAAAATTACCAAAGCAGTCAACATGAATACTCACAATACGGGAAACCACGTGCCGAGGGAGAACATCATTAAGTTTTTGCACATCCCAACTTCCGTTAACAAGAAAATCACACACATGCTCATGACTCCTCTCATCCTAAAAAGGGGAAGAAGAAAACCTGTGAAGTTTGTAGGGAAAAAATAATAACAAAAGTAGTAAACGCAGCGGAAGCGATACTAAAAACGATTTAGTGACTTTTAAAATTTTTCCTTTTATGAACCTTAAACCCTTTTAATCAATAAACATGCATATATATTAACAAAAGTAAATTACCTTTTGTCGCGTGATCCGATTGACTTACGTCGATGGTAATCCGCAAGACCTTCAATCCGAGCACGAACGTGGATCACCTAGGAGCGTGGTCTCCCTTTTCTTTGAATTGCAAACCTGTGAATGGACCAAACAAAAACTTTCTTTTCTTTGTTAGTCACAAAACAATCAAAAGAATGTCAAAAATTATTCCGGTCACTTTTGAGTTCTCAATCTAATGATCGAAACTCGCGTGAACCTAGATCGATATCGTATACACAAGCTTATTGATGATTAAGCAATAGTATACTATCAAAGAATAATTTCTCACTCCTTTTTGTCTTTTTAGAATAAAAACTCTCTTGGAATTAAGAAGAAGAAGAAAGAAATAAAAAAACTCAAGCACCATTCATTGTGGTGGCCGAATTCTATAAGTATGCTTATATAGGTGGCCAAAATTTCTCACTTCTTTCCTTATAGGGTGGCCGAATTCTCTATGTGTGTTTGCCTAGGGTTGTAACAATTTTCCTCTACAAAAGAGGAGTTGTATTGCACCCAAAAACCACATGTCTTTTAAGACTTCAAACCCTAATCCAACTCTTTTGTTTTTATTCTTTTATTTTGACTAAATAAAAAGACTCCTTATTTGATTAAATAAATAAAACTAATTTATTTATTTACTTATCAAACAAGTCTTTTACTTTTAGGAAAGATTTGTTTCTTTAATTAAACAATTAATCAATAAATCAATTAATTCTTATTTAATTAAAACAAATGAAACAAAATAATATTTTTAGGTTAAAACATTAACCTAGCCGCCCCACTTATATAAGATTGGGCCTAATATTATTTTCCTATTTCATTTAATCCATTGGACTTTAAATAAAAAGCCCACATGTGAACCAGACCCATTCTTACTAAAAGAAACAAGCCCACATGTCTTTCATTAATATATTAATATAATTGAGCAGCCCATTACTTAAATAATGTGCAAATTATATTCTTAATATATTAAATGCAATTCTAGATGGACCCTTAAATTGGTCCGGTAGAATATATCAAGTGATCCATGCAAGTCCGTGTGGATTGGGGATCTTGACGGGTCATCTAAATTTAAGCTTCAATAGACATAACCTAATCACAATCAACAAATGATTCACTTAGGTCCGATCCATTAATTTTAACTCATTCCACTAAAGAGCTAAAACTGAACTCTTAAATAAAGATAGAAAAGGAAGATGCTCCTCATTCATACCCTAGACAATCATATTGGAGATAGTGTATCCTCGTGATTAATATCAGTAATCGCCAAGAGTTCATAGACCGCCTATAACTCTCCAAGTTACCATATTTACTCATATGACCACGTTTTGAACTTGGATATTTTGACTTGTCCAGAAGCCATGTTTTCAATAGACACTATCGAAAACTCAACGTTGAGATTTAATATCCAATTACCTCAAAACATCCATATGATAATATTATACTCTCATTTTATTAAATGGAGCCACGATGTCCATATCTATAAATGAAGTCCTCTATCGATTAACAAATGAATATCACCAAACTATCGAGGATAGACTATGCGATATAATCGTACTCATTGATAACTCAAATGATATCACTTGCAACCATAAGTCCATCATTTATCTCAGGATTAAGAAAGACTCTCCGATTGTCCTGATAATGAAAAGACTATTATCTACTGACGGTTCTAGATAAAGCTTTTCATTGTGATCCAGTTCAATGCACCCAGTGCACTAGATCCTTTTGCTCGAAGACACTCCGATGATTTTAGACTCATCATATCTCATTTGATCCCACTCAAATGCTAGCAAAAGAATTCTACAACTTTAACAAGATAAAGGTGCCCAACCTTTAACTTAAGTTGTGAACATTATTCAAGACTAACTAAAAAATTGTGTCTACCACATACATATCCAGATGTACGAACAATTCTTCTTTTCCCATAGTCTTTAGACCTTATGATTATTTACTTTGACAATTATAATATAAACTATAAATGCTATACGATTTGTTAAACCAGAAATCACTTTATTAATATGAAAAAGATTGTTAATTACAACATTACACTCTTGCTATTGAGCATAATCCTAACAAAGTTTGCCAAAGGTAGGCACCCAATCATCATACCAGAACCTGATATCTCTCCCATTACCAACTCTCCACTTCATACCATCCAAAGAAGACTAGCCCCAAAGAGAATTCCTCTCCACGTACTAGAACAGTTCTTGGGGGTTAAACTAGTCAAATCAGTCAAACACCCACCTTTGAGGTATTTCTCCTTGAGAAGCAGACCCCATAAACCCGACTCCCTTTGGTGCAAACGCCACCCAATTTTAGCAAGTAAAGCTTGGTTCATCAATTTTGTTTTTTTAATACCAAGACCACCTAAGTGTTTCGGCATGCACACGGTGTCCCATTTAACAAGATGAACTTTCTTTTTATCAGGAGTGCTACCCAACAAAAAATTCCTATTGACTTTATCAAGGTTTTTAGAAATTTCAGAGGGCAGCTTGATTGATTGCATAGCATACACTGGTATGGCAGACGAGACAGCTTTGATAAGAGTGCACCTACCCGCAAAGGAAAGGGAAGCGCTCTTCCAAGTAGCAAGCCTCTTTTGAGTCTTCTCAAGGATCTCTTTATACGTGTCTCTCTTAATGCGACCATGTATAAGTGGAACACCAAGATAAGAGCCAAGCTTTGTAGTAATGGGGGAACCACACAAACCAGCTAACTCTCTAGCAATCCCATTACTAATGTTGCTAGAGCAATAAACACTGGACTTAGGGAAACTAACATGTTGACCCGAAATGTCACAAAACATGTCAATACAATCTCTCATGACACGAGCTTGATCATGGGTAGCCTTCCCAAAGAGAATAAGATCATCAGCAAAAAAGAGGTGAGATATATTAGGCCCCCCTTTAGAAATCTTCACCGGACACCAAGACTTCTCATTGAGTTTGTGATGAATAATATGCGACAGTTTTTCCATACACAACACAAAAATGTAGGGGGATAACGGGTCGCCCTGTCTAATACCACACTTGGGAGTAAAACTCTCGGTCAGCTCACCATTCAAAACCACTTTATAACTCACTCCGGTGATACAACTCATAATCAACTCATTCAGCTTCCCGATAATACCAATTTCCTCCAGAACCTGCTTAATAAATCCCCACTGTAATTTATCATATGCCTTCGCAAGATCTATTTTCCAAGCAATGTACCCCACCTTACCCTTCATAGACTTGAATTTATGGAGCACTTCTTGAGCAATGATGATATTATCCTGAATTTGCCGTCTAGGCACAAAAGCTACCTGATTCGGGCTAACAAGGTCAGGCAGTAACCCCCTAAGTCTCTGCACCAGGATTTTGCTCAACACCTTATAAGACGTATCACATAAACTAATAGGTCTAAACTACATCATACTAGTAGGGTTAGGAACTTTAGGAATCAAAGAAATGAGGGTTTCATTTAGCTCTTTAGGAACATAACCCGTACTGACGCAATCAGAGACCATATTACACAAATCAGCCTTGCACTTACTCCAAAAGGTATGGAAGAACACAGCAGGGATCCCATCCGGGCCAAGAGCTTTAATCCCACCAATATTAAAATGACTACTCTTAACATCATTCTCACAAATAGGGGACGTAAGGGAAGAAATATCACTCTCGGCCAACCTAGGAAACAACATAGGCATTTGAGAATACTCACCATGGCTTAGCCTCAGGTCAAAAAGAGTCAAAAAATAATTCACCGCCTCTTTCTTCATGGTCCCAATATCTTCAATCCAGCTGCCAGTCTCAGTCCTAAGCCCCTCAATCTTATTCCTCCTGCGTCTGATAATCGTGGAAAGATGAAAAAATTTTGTATTTCTATCCCCATCTTTCAGCCAGCAATTTCTAGACTTTTGCCGCCAAAAAATTTCTTCCTACTCAAGAATAACCTGGTAATCTTAATTAAGGACTCCTCGAGACTAGAGAGATGTTTGGAGTATCTCAAATTGAGGAACCGTTGAATGCCATGAATTCTAGCAATGATAATCCTCTTATTCTTGAAAAGATTCCCAAAAGTGGTGGAATTCCAATTTTTAAGAATATTGATAAAATCACGGATTTTCTCAGCAACAGAATTATTAGAAGACGGCCAATTTCTTGAGACCAAATCGGCAAACTTCTCATGTTTCAACCACATCGCCTCAAATCTGAAGGCTTTGTTAGTGCTACTAGGAATATGCCGACTCTGAAGTTGAATGAGAATAGGGCAATGATCAGACAATATTTTGGGAAGATGCTTCACAAACCCCTCTGCAAAGTGAATCCTCCAGTCCATCGAACAAATAGCTCTATCAAGTCTCTCCCAAATTTCCTCTCCAATACCCCTTTTAGTCATCCAGGTAAACTTGGGACCAATAAAACCCAAATCAACGAGCTGATTTCTATCAATCCAATCTGCAAACCCACTATTAGAGTGCGTAGATCTCCCCCCTCTCTTCTCAGCACAAGTAATGATTTCATTGAAGTCACCCGCAATGAGCCAAGGCAAATTGAAATGGGTCCTAATGGAGTCAAGATAACCCCAAATACTTCTACAAATAGTAGAACAAGGATTAGCATACACCACTGTTAGAACCCACAACATACTATTCACATCAACTAAAGCAGTAATACAATGTCTCGTACTAGCAACAACATGGAGCTTAATTTTATTATCGTTCCAAAGAAGCCAAATACCTCCCGAAAAACCCTCAGCATCAACAATAAAACTACTAGAGAACCCTAGCCTATTGATAACATTCCTAGCCTTAGAACCACTAATTCTAGGCTCTAAAATCGCCAAAATATCAAACCAGTGCGCCAGAAGTAAATCCTTAATGTACCTAGAAAAACCCTTTTTGCCAGCGCCCCTTACATTCCAGACACAAATCATGGGTAAAAGAAAGGAAAACTGCTACTCAGAAATCACTGCCAGAGCCTTAGTGAGCTCAGCTGCCACCACATCAAATTTCCATCTTTATTGATCACAGAAGAACTATCATCCTTAGAAGTGACACCCTCTACGGTGTCCATAAAATCAACTTGCCGAGCAGCCAAATCCGTAACCTCCATGTGGAGATGTCTCAAAACACCCGCACTATCAAGGTCTTCATCATCAACGGCTTGCTTGGGAGGATAATTGTCGGTGGGACGGATAGCAGAAGCACCAACTCCACAAGGCTTCTCCAAACTCTCAAGATTTCTGTCAGTTATAACCACAGCACCCCCCTTCTTGCGGTTCTTCTTATTTCCTTGGGAAGAAATTCTGTTAGAGATCTCACCTTTCGTACTGGAACAATTGGTAATCTCAGTGAGAACAACCTTGCCTTTTTAAATAACACTCCCACTGGCCTTAGTTGCCACATTCTGCTCTACACCAGGCAACACATTAGACTCCTCTTCACCAAGAACATCAAACCTAGAGCCACTAGCCCTGCCACTATTATTATTCTTACGCAATAAAGTAGAGTCAATCTGAACACCATTCTTCACCGGAATAAAAGTACTAGCATTAACCGCAGAGAGAGTAGAGCTTACCCCAAAATAACCACTGCCACTAGCTCCAGCCTTCCCATTCCCATTCGTCCCAACAGTAGGTTTCTTCCCATTGCTACTAACTCCAATTTTCCCAACACCGCCCATACTCTCCTTAGTCCCCTGAATACCAGCGATATGTCTACCAAGTTTTCCTTTATAGTTGGACGAACCCCATTTACCATATGAAACCAGCAACCACGGCCCATAAGGAGAATTCTCTTGCTCACTAGGTGCCGCATAACTGCCCTCACAAGCAACATTCGCACCATTCAAAGCCTCTAACCCCTCTCTACAAGAATCCTTGTTATGGCCAAATCTCCCACATTTAAAACAAATCATCCCTAAACTTTCATATTCCACCTTTATGGTTCTATCTTCTATATGGAGATCACCAACAAGAGGTTTAGAGATATCAATTTCCACACAAATACGAGCAAACCTACCACGCGCTTGGTTGACAGTAATAGGGTCAACTCTACACATCGTCCCTAATAGTCCTCCAATACTCCATAACAGTTCAGAATCCAGCCATTCCAAAGGGATTTTAGTTAGTCTAACCCAAATAGGCATGCTTTGGACTAGATTCTGGTTTTTCATTCCTCTAATAAAAAGATTTAAATAAATACAAAATTAAGATGATAAATTAATCTCATATCCTATAGTAAATTGTTGTATTACCAAGTCCTCGGTAGCTCGAGCAAATCCCCTACGACTAGTTGTGTGGGGAATTTGGGCTTTCTTTATAGCCTAAAAGTGTTTTCTTTGTTCCTGGAACAATTACTTAGATTAGTTAAAAAAAAAAATCAATTGTTATAATAATAATAATAATAATAATAATAATAATAATAATACACTAATAACCTGAAAGGCTGGACTTGTTTTCTCTTTCACCAATTCTTTCCAATCTTTACTTGATTTAATATTATCAGGCTGCGGTGCTTGTCTTTCTTGTTTATTTGGTGCTTTGATTATTTTGATAACAAATATTGATTTTGATGCCCTAAAAAGTTCACCCATCTCCGTAAATAAATACTCATTTTTCCACTGTTCATCTATGTTTTTGTATCTTGCCTACAAAATATTTTTATGAGTACGAAATTATTATTTATGCTTAAAGAAATAATCCAAAATGAACTATACCTGAATGCATTGCTATAAAATAACTCTCGTATCTTCAGGAAGTTTTCTCCAATCTATAAGTGTATATGGTACAATCTCTCGAGCAAGAGGACCTAAAAAGGAAGATAAACTGACTGATCCATCACCATAAGCTTGTCCCAGGCTATTAAATTGGACTTTAATCCGGCTAGAAGGATCTACAGCAATGGTCTTCATTTTAGTACAACCTCTCTTTCTTTTAGATGCTTGTGATTCCTCTGTATTAGTTATTGTAACATTTTGCGAATCTTGTTGTTGGAGTTCAGATGGTGTTTATGAAGTTTCTCGACTTTTTCTTGTTATAGGAGCCATGACAATAGTTAAATCCCGCAAAGTTGAAAACTAAAAAAAGTAATAAGGCAAGAAACAACACATATTATATTCAACTCATCTTTTTAAGATTTAGTACTATTCATATGAAACTAAATAAAAAAAATTAATAAATCCTATAAGACAACATAGCAAAGAATTAGTATAAATAAGTAAAATTCTGTATAGAAAAAAGAAGAAGCAACTAAATACAATAACTAATACAAAAATTGAATCATTGTAAAAAATTATTATTGTTCAAAGCCAAACAATTTGCACACTAAGCTTTGTTAAGCAACTTTTAAGCAAAATCCTAAACTTGTAAAATGTTACTCAAAAAAAAAAAAAAAAAAAACAAAAAAACAAAAAAAGGTTTGAAGATATGGAAATACTTCAACAGTCACAACAATAATCCCTCACAATCAGTCCTTGCATAATTAACTTCATCATCATCATCGATAGATTGTGAATGAAGTGTTAAATTATTTTGTGGCATGGGATTTGTATCCGCCTTCTCATCGATCTTATCCAACTCATAATAACCCCTTGGAGGTGCTTTAAATAAAACATACCAATTAGAAGAATCACTTTCTCTAGAATAAAAAACTTGATTTGCTTGTGATGCTAAAATAAATGGTTCTCTCTCATACTGATTTTGACCTCGGTTCAGGTTAACAAGGGTAAACCTTTCTTCAACCTTAACACCATGACCAGTATTTGCCCAATCACACTTAAATGTTGGAAGTTGAAACCTATGGTAATCTAATAGAATTATATCTTTTATGACACCATAACAAGCAACAACATCAACATCAACAACTTGTGACGTGTCTTTAGCACTTGATCTGCATATGGTTGTTACATCTATAGAAACACCACTATTTTGTGCCCTCTCAGCTTCTTTTGTGTGGAATCGATGTCCATTGATTATATATCCACTATATCTCATAGCATGTTTTCTAGGACCAAATGCAAGCCACTTCAATGTATCTAGCTCATCACTAGTTGAAGAATCATCAAATGGAATCTGTAGAAACAAAGAAGTTAAAAGTTAAAACATTATCTATTTAAAAGATAAATAATACGTTAAAACTTCACTTTATATAGAAAATAACCTTTGCTTTTATCCAAGTGGAAAATGTTTCGGCATGTCTTATACAAAGCAAATTTTCATTCCTTTCCAATTGTCTACTTAATCACTTTAACTCTTCTAAATGCATCCTAATAAAAATAATAATAATTATAAATGATATCAGAACTTATAACCATGAAAACAATAGAATTTTACATACTTACTCTATATATGGTTCGACCACTGTTGTGTTAAATGGATTTAAAACCACCTGCGCTGCGATGTCGGATGACACTATCCATGAAGAAGGATGACTAACAAGTATAATATGAACCGAGTATGCATCAATGGGTGTCTCTCTCTTGTGTCTCTCTCTTGTATCTCTCTCTTGTAGTAGTTCGCACACAGAGATGTGAAATTTAAGTTTCGCTCCTTGCAACAATGAAAACAGTGAGATTCACATTTGGGTAATGTAAAGCGCTAACAGTAACTTCTCATGTACCTTGCTGCTGTGAGTGCGTGAGAACATGGAAAAAGATCCATTTGAAATTTCTTGCATGTGCAAGTCTTTAGGGCTAAGTTAACCGTCCACTACTTTCCCTTCAGTTTGACAGAGAATATGTTCCAGTCAACTGGATTCACGGTCATATAACCGCACTTTTTGACACGTTTCAGGATCACAAGATGTGCTGCGTTGATCAATTGATGACGCATGGACTGTGCAGCTCAATGACGATCGTGAAACCAGCGCTGTAGAATATTTCTAATGAACTTTACCAGTGTCAACATTGGCAATTGCCGTGCGAATTTTAGGCTTATGCATTCTGCAACATTTATTGTCATCAACCTATACCTTCTTTGGGGACAATGTACGCGAGACCACTTGTGTGGACCGACAACAATGACATAATCGAATGCATCCTTGTGTAGGTTACGTAACTCCTCTATGTGCCGGTTATAATCGAATTCACTGTACGATCTAGCTGTTTTGTCCATTATGTCAGCAACATCCTTTCTAAGATATTACCCTGGTTATCGGATCCAACAAACCTCTGACTTCCGTCGGGTAACTGCTCCCATCAACTGTTGTAAGATATTACTATTCTAACCCGATTCATTATGCTGTCAAATTAATCATCACAAACCATTAATAAACAGTCAGGACTACAAAATATTTTCACAGATGTCTGAATAAGATGTTAAGAAAAGGCTCAGGAAAAAGATTTATACAAAAGGCTCAGATTACATTTACAAAGGCTCGGTTGAGGATATTTAAAAGGCTCGGACATTGATGATAAAAGGCTCGGACACTACTTTAAAAGGCTTGGACACTTCTTTAAAAGACTCGGACTACACCTGGCAAAATTTTACACGACCCATTAACATGACCCAAACCCATTCGAAAATAGTGGTTGGTAGGTCAAGTTTATCGGATCGGGTTGTTAATGGGTCAACCCATTAAGACACGAAATATAATAGGTCGGTTTTGGGTTCACCCTTAAAAAAACCGTTAATTCGATAACCCATTAATATAAAGATTTTTTTTTTTTTTAAATGTGTTTATGAAAGTTATTAAAAAATCTTAGTATAGTCACATTATGGAATTTTTATATATAAAAAAAATATATAAAAATTATGGTCAGAATATATTTTACTAATTAATTTTTTAAAAATTTCTATTTTTTTTTTAGAAAGAGGAAAAATATCTAAATTAAAAACTCTAAAACTCTAAGTCAATTATTTCACAATATTTTAACCCTAACCTTAACCCTTAAACTCTAAAAGTAGCTAGTGAACTTGATTGTATGAGTTTGATTATGCTTTAGTGCTATTTATTTTCAACTTTTTAATAAATCTCATATATAAAATTTTGTAATAGGCTGGGTCGGGTTACCCATTAATTTAACAAATGGTTTCGGGTTTGTATATTTTAACCCATTAAGCTAAGGTCGGGTTCGGTGGAGCAATTTTAACACGACCCAAACACGAAACGACATGAATTCGCAATAACACAACCCATTGCTAGGTCTAGCTCGGACACTGCTTCATTGACAAACCTAACGGCTATGCAAAAGGCTTGGACACAACTTCACAAAAGCTCGAACATTGATGTAAAAAAGTCTCGGACACTAATGTAAAAGGCTCGGACACTGCTTTAAAAGGCTCAGACATTGCTTTATTGGCAAATCTAACGGCTATGCAAAAGGCTCGGACACAACTTCACAAAGGCTCGGACAATGTTTAGAAAGTCTTGGGCAGAGCTTAGAAAGGCTCGAAGATTCAAAATTCACACAACCAGCTTAAGGTTTACAAAAGACTCAGAGAACAAATGAAAAGAAACAGATAAAGTGTTACAAGACTTAGAAACTCAGGTATAGAAAAGAAGTATTTAAGGAATATATTACCTTGTTGTATTGAAGAACGTCCACTTCTTTCTAAGTTGAAGAAGAAAGGGGAGGCAACCTTGAACTTTTTGCTGTAGGGGATTTCAATTTTCAGACAAGTTTATTGTAGAGAGAGAGAGAGAGAGTTACTGAGTTGAGTGTTGGAAGTGTGGAGACGGAAGTACAAATAGAATAAAAAACTGATTATCTAAGGGGCAATCTTGGTAGTTCACCATAATAAGTGTCTTTTAAACATAACTTATTAAAGCACTCACTTGGGTGAAAAATAAGTTTAAAAATGTGACATTTTGGACCATTTCCACTCCATGTATTTTATGATTTTCATTTGATATTATGCGTAAGTGATTTTTATATGCATATTTTGAGAAAGTACTTGTTCTTTATTTTTCTTTGAGGGATAAGAAGGTCATTTGATAATTTAGAAGCTTATGTTTAAAGAAAGTTTCTTTTGACAATCAATTTTTTTCATTTTATACTTCTTTTCTAAAAATACTCCATTCTCAAAATTTAAATTTTAAAAAAATTCTAAAGACACCTCATTTTGTTACAAGATTATCCTTTTTTATCTTTATTGAATTAAATTATTAAAAAAAGAAATTATCTCTCCTAAATCATTAAATTAATTATTACATATTAAATAATTTCTCCTAAATTTTTAATTACCATATTAAACTCTCTCTTTTCCAATACATATCTCTAATTTTCCATCTCTATTATTTCTTAAGCAAGACTAACAGTTAAGAAAAAAAAAACTTACTACTGTAATAAGCTTGATTTTTAGGAACAAGTACCTTATGTATGTGTGTTTTTTTGTTTTTTTTTTTTTGTTTTTTATTTATTATATATATATATATATATATATATATATATATATATATATATAATCGAAATATGAAAATGCTTTTGTTACTCCTGTAGGTGTGCGATTGCTTAAAAAACTTTAATTCTTTTATTATTCTTAGAAATTCTGAGTTTAATCGAATCTAGTTGAAACAATTCAAACTTTCATTTTTTTTTTTTTTTAAAAATTGACTTTTTAATATATATATATATATATTATTGTTAGTAAAAAACTAAAATATTCATAAGTTTTTTTTTTTTTTCTTTAACTATTAATCAGAGATTGATGGAGTAAGTGTGGAAATATGATTTTTTTTTTTTTTTTTTTTTTTTTTTTTTTGAAAATGGAGAGAGATTATTATGATGGTAATAACAGATTTAGAAGAGAGAATTTAATACGTAATATTTAATCTAATGATTTAGGAAAAAGAATTTTTTAAAAAAAATAATTTAATTAGTTTGGAGTGTCTTTAAATTTTATTGTCTTATTTAGTAATTTTAATTTAGGTTAAAATTGTCATTAATTAAAAAAAAAAAAAAAATTGGAGTATGAATAGATAATTTATGGATTGTAAGGAGAAGCTCTCATGTTTGAAAATTGGAGTATGGTTGTACACATTTTATTTTTTAATTATTTTTTTCCTAGTATCTATCCATCCATCCAAATATCTAATCCATGTATTATTATTTTTGAAGCTTTTTGCTATCGGTAGGATTTGATCCGTTGATATAGAATCATTTACTCAAACCTCAAGCTCGTCCATCACTGCGCCCAATGTTTTGGTGCTACTTATTTTTCTCAATTATTTCCAGGCGTTATAGTGTGTCCTACCACTAATACTGAGTAAAATGCTACATTAAAATACAGTAGTGATAAATTAGAAAACAACCATATCTGATGACAAATTGACTAGGGATCTTTCTTGCTGTCGTTGACGTTCGTAAGTTATCTCATCTGGATTCGTAGCTGATCGATTCACTTCATCACTTTCTCTTGATTGAACGGAAAATATAACTCATAAATGGCTTCTTTTATCAATCTTGAGGATTCCCCGATGTTTCAAAAGCAGGTAAGTAAATACACGCGAATCAATTTCCAATTGTAGCCTTTGAATGACGTTTAATCTTATTTGATCAATTGTGTGTTTGTGTTAACTCACAGTTATTTTCCCTGGAAGAGACATCGGATGAGTTAAAAGATCGTTGTCAGAAGCTATACAAAGGGGGCAAGAAGTTTACGTATGTGCCTCTCACTCTTGCTAATTTTCTAGTGAAAATGCTACACACACACACACACACACACACACACTCTATTTGAATTTAGATCCTGTTGGTTCAGCCAATTTGGGAAGGTCATAGTATTATGTTCTTGCTATCCAATTTTTGCTAGTATTGGATATGAATTATGATAATAACCGATATATTCCTTAAAAGCATCAAGATTGATTCATTCCAGAATATGAAGGAGAGCAGCACAATACTAAGCTTTATGTGAAAATTTAGGTGCCAACTCCAATCATTATTCCGATAAGTGCATAATCTGTAATGGGAAGATAAAGATTCTTTCCTGATGACAGCCTGTACAGATGACAGAATCTTATCTTCCTCCCATGACCCACCATCACCTTAGGGAAGGCAACGTCAAGCTCCTGATTTTGAAGATAAAACTCAATGGACGTTTCTTTTTTCCTCTTGATATGCTATTGAAATCCTACCCATTCTTGCTTTTGATAACACAATGTCTCCTGCCAAATTGAGCTTTTAGTTTGGCAAAATATATTTTTGGGGCAATTTGCACCAAATTCCTATAAGCTTTGGCATATTACACTCGTAAATGAATTTTTCTTAAAACAACACTTTTTTTTTTTAATTAGGAAAGAAAAAACTTTATTAAGAAAGAAGCGAGTACAAAAGTGAACCGGTAGTCCACCAAACACAACAAGCTAAACAAAAATTAAAATTACAATGAGCTTAATCAAAAAACAACAGCCTTCCGATCCAACATGATGAAAAATAGAGAATTGTCTCTAAAATCTTTTGAGATGGATGCCCATAGAGAAGCTAAATAATAAGCTTTATCCCACAAAAATTGTCCTCCTCTTTAGCTTCCTCAAAAATCCTCTATTCCTCTCTAACCAAATAACCCATAAAATAGCAAAAATTCCATAATACCAAAGAGTCATAGCTTTCTTTCCTCCTCCAAAAGCTTTGAAATCTTCCAACAAGAAAGAACCCACCGACCAAGTGCTTGTCTATTAAGTTTAAAAATTGACTTAGTTTGACTCTCAAAAAGACAAAAGTACTCTTATAATATTAAATGAAAATTTTAAAATAATACTAATCATTAGATATTAAAAAATAAAAATAAATTTGAGATATAAAATATTTAATTAAGAATTATAAAAAAGGACAAAAATCTATGGGAAAATGAGGCCACTAGCATTGAAGGAGGTTGCTAGTGGCTACTTCACAAGGAGGCTAGCGGCGGTTACTACAAGAAGTGAGCCTCCTTTTGAAGCATGTAGATGCACCCTCCTTTGAGATATGGTCTGTCTGTGGGAGGAGGATCAATGCCTCCTTCTAGACAAGCAGAGAATTCCTTCATTCATCTAGGAGGAGACGTTCATCCTCCTAGACAGAGGACGCATTGTGCCTCCTCCTTTCAATGAGTGAAGGCTTGTGGCCTCCTCCCAAATCTCGGAAGACATGAGACTCCTTGTTGGTCTCCCATCAATTAAAGTTTAAAACTCCACGTTCATAGTCAACCACTAGAATCATATCCAAACCCATCACCACAATCACCATCAAAATCTCAAAACCATATGCTAACCAATCAAAGCATCAACACCAAAATTAAATCAGTTATGAATTTGAGGGAGTTTAGAGAGATAGGAGAAAGATGAGTGGGGTGGAGAGGTTTTGTTTACTTTATTTTTTAATTTATTTACTTCATTGTTTTTTATTTGTTGTATGTGTATATATATATATATATATATATATATATAATTTATTTACAAAATAATTGAAATACACCTCAAATGTTAACTCTTAATAGAAGTCCATTCGTTTTATAGTGTAATTTTTCAAACCTTGGAGAAACTTGTTTGCTTCCAAAATCAGCAACTGAGGACATATGAGAGAAGGAAAGTAGGAATTACATAGGTGGACCATGGAGAAAGCTTAATTAGGGGTCTATAATTGAGGTCAGTATTGATTTTGGATTAAGCACAAAAGTGAAGGAGAGGTGGAGTAGATATTTGCAATCGTAGCAAGTTAATGTAATTTCGAGGAGTGTAATAAAGTTGCTGAAGCTATCAATGAATGCGGATTTATGTGAGAGTGCAGATGAGGTGAACGGTGAACCTTTTAAGGATATTGGTGAACTATTGTTTTTGTTTCCAAGTTGGCGACTTCAGACTTTTGCCTGCTGAATTTTTGTTTTTAAAATCTGTCTGTATCATTTAATTACTTGGTTTTTTTTTTTCTTTTTTCTTTTTTTCTTTTTTTTTTTTTTTTAAATAGATGAAAACAAGCAGTGAATTTTTTAAAATAGAAGAATATTTGAGGAAGCTAAAGAGGAGGACAATTTTTTATGGGGTAAAGCTTATTATTTAGCTTCTCTATTGGTATTTATCTCTGAAGAATTTAGAGATAATTCTCTGTTTTTTCATAATGTTGGATTGGAAGGTTGTTGTTTTTGATTGAATTCCTTGTAATTTTTATTTACTGTTTCACTTTTGTACTTTCTTCATCTTTGAATAAAGTTTTTTGTTTCCTATGCATAAAAAAGCACTGACTTCTAGATTGGACATGTCACAAAACAAATCCACCACTTTAAATAGGTTTAGGAACTTAGTCATAGCTTTGGAATGGAAAAAGATAGTGTCATCCACAAACATCAAATGAGAGAATGAAATCTCATCTCTTCCTATTTAGAAGCTTTCAATAAAATTAATTTTGAAGGCTTTGTCCATTAATTTGCTCTTAAGGGGGAGGAAAGAAAGCTATGACTCTTTGGTATTGTGGAATTTTTTCTGTTTATGGGTTATTTGGTTAAAGAGGAATAGAAGGATTTTTGAGGAAAAGAGGAGGACAATTTTTTATGAGATAAAACTTATTATTTAGCTTCTCTATGGGCATCCGGACTACTGGTTCACTACTGTACTCTCTTCATTTTTGAAAAAAGTTTATGTTTCCTATCAAAAAATAAAATAAAATTTGCTCTTAGGGAATCCTTCATCAAAAGTGAACAGAAAAGGGGACAAAGTGTCTTCTTGTGTAACGCCTCTAGAAGCTCGAACTCTACCTTTGGTCTGGTCAGTCAAAAAGAGGGAAATTGGTAGATTTCAAGCACCGTTTATTCGACTTTGCAAGTCCAAAGCCCTTGTTTTGGATAAAAAACAATCCCAATATACATGATTGTAAGCCCTTTCTAGTTTAGAGACAATTCTCCATTTTTCATCATGTTGGATTGGAAGACCGTTGTTTTTTGATTGAGTTCATTGTAATTTTGTATTTTTGTTTAGCCTGTTGTGTTGGGTGGACTACTGGTTCACTTTTATACTCTCTCCTTTTTTAATAAAGTTTTTTCTTTCCTATCAAAAAAAAAAAAAAAAAAACCGAACCTCCTTTATAGCCTTCCAGTAAATCCTCTACCACCTCATTAGCTACTAGAGCAGTATCGAGGATACTGCTTGTTGCTTGCGAAGGCATTCTGAGCTGCTGACATTGTCCAAGACCGATGAAACCAAGTTATGTTTCTACCTCTTATGCATGATTCAGCCCTTCAAGATCTCTCTCTCTTCTCTCTCTCTCTCTCTCTCTCTCTCTCTCTCTTATTTGGTGTAAACTTGCACAAATGTCCTTATCATTCTATAATAATTTCCTTTTTATCCATATTTTCTCTATTTCATAGTAGAGATATTATATTAAAAGCATTTTTTTTTTCCTATTTTTTTGATATTTTTACAGGGATGCTCTTGGAGTAGCTTGTAGTGGGGACACTTCCTTCGCAGATTCCCTAGAAGCATTTGGTGGTGGACAAGATGATCCTGTCAGTGTATCCATAGGAGGTTTGTTGAGACATCTTACTGATGAGATCTGACTGTTGCTTCACTTGCTTGTTGATAATAATAAAACTATAAAATACTATATACTCTCTGTTAGTGGATATTGAAAATTAACTAATGGATAGTCGTCATCAAGAAATTCTTTATTTAAATTCAACCCTAGAAAATGTCAAAGCATTCTAACCAAACATTTTTCTTTTTCCTTTTTTTATTTTTTTATCAACCTCTCTGAGCTTTTTGCGAAGCCCATGAGACATCTGCTTTTCCATAATAAGAATTTTTTTTTTAAATCCATTCTATTTGTCTTGTTGAACCATACTCACTCTCAAAGTGAACTCTAATATCATAAATTGTAAGGTCCATGGGGATAAAAAACTGCATCAGGAATTCCATTAGGGTGAATACAAGGGATGAATCCATGTGTTGCTTGATGCATCGTGAAGAGGTCAATTCTCCTGCTCAAAGGTAAAGTGAAGATGCGGAAATAAATTGGGGTTCTGAACAAGGCATTGTTGGAAATTGGCAATGGGAATTTCTGCAGACTTGGATTGTCTATGAAGGAGGTGGTAGATGTGAAATGCAGAGAAAGGAGAGGGACACAACCCATAGATTATGACAGTCGTGAGAATCCCATAATATAGAATAATTAAGGGCAATGAGGTATTAAGGATGATCCATGTGTGGGCTGGTCTGTTGGTGAGTCTGGAAAAATAGGTTTTTGCTTGGATTATTTGGGCTGGTTTGCGAGTGATGACATTGGGATCTTGGTTAGTTATTGCTTTTCAAGTGAAGGAATCAAAATTGCTGGATAATATTTTACACTGACATTGTGCCTTGCAAAGTTGAGAGTGATGTGTTGGAAACCTTGCATTTTTTATTTATTATTATTATGTATCAGAATAGCTTTACATTGAAGTCAACCAGCAGTACACATCATGAAACAAATTATAACAAGACAAAAAGCTTAATTTCTGGTGCTTACGAATGAAGAAAAAATATTTATCTTGAAACTCATTAGCCGTTGAAGCACGGAGAATCTAAGGGTATGTTTGGTAGGGAGGAAAGAAAATAGGAAGGATGGAAAGATTTGGAGGGATAGAAAACATGAGGGAAGGAAAGGAAAATGATTTTCCCTCATGTTGTTTGGTAAACAGGAATGAAAGAAAAGATCATTTTATCAATTTTACTATTTCACCCTTATATTACATTTTATATATTAAAAAAAATTGGATGAAATTGTAATTTTAAATTACCCAAAAGCTTTCCCCTTTCTTTCCCTCCCATTTACTCCCACTTTTTGGAGGAAAAAAAATGGTGGGTCCCACACACAAAATTTTCCTTCCACTTTTCCTTTCCCTCTATTTTTCTCTCCATACCAAACACACACTTCTCCATTTTCTTCTCCCTTTTCCCTCCACCCCTTTCTTTCCTCTCCCTTTTCCTCCCTACCAAACATACCCTAAGGATCAATCTCTATTCCACAGAACATGTATCTCTTGTCCTGTTCATGAGCATTTTAGAGAACTCTAGTATTCCTTTCTTTCCATATGCCTAGAAATCGCCAACACAATATAATTCATGAAACCCTTGCCATTAATACTACTCCAAATGCATAATATTCCTTGATGAATAATGAAATAGTCTATCATGGGATAACCCAAATTTTTTTTGCTCGTTATTGCATTTGGATCTGTGCAATATTCTTACAGCTGAAAATTTGATTCAAGTTTGAAGCTTTATTACAAGTTTTTGTTACATGACTAAATGTAATGGAAATGGTGAGACAGTAAGAGATTTGTTGGGTTATGCCTTGGTTGGTGATGGACTCAATGAAAAGCTAGAAGAGTAGTTTGGGAGGCAGCAGTCCGTAGCTTGGATAGCAGCCAGCTTGCATTTAATGTGGTTCATTTGTTTAGAAAGGAATAATGGGTGCTTTAGTATTGGAACTTCTGTTACACCAGATTAAGAGTTAAGACAGTCTTGAGGTTTCTCCTTGTTAGAGTGCTTAAAGATAATTGTAGGGTTCTTTTCTAATAGCTTAAGCTTTTGGCTACAACAGTCACTAACATGGTATCAAAGCGTATTTGACCTAGCAGTCTCAAGTTTAAATCCCTGGATCCCTATTCTATTGATTAAATATATAATTACAACACAAAGCAAAATGGGCCAGTGTTTTAATCCATGTGAAAATCCCAGAAGTCTGCCCTTGCACGTCAGGGTGTGTATTAAAGAGCTTAAATACCATTGTTGGGTCATTTCTTGGGTCTAGTAGTCACTAACACTCTTTTATCTATCTTCTATCCTGGAAGCTTCTCCTTTTTGGTCATTCTTAATACTTTGTGCTTCATTTAAAATAGACTATTTTTGCCAGATGTATGCCATGTCTCACCTTTAGGAATTAGGCATTATAAATTACCAAGCAGGGAAAACAAAAGAAAGAATGTGGGTACCACTTTCAAATTATTCATGATTGACTGAGTTACTGGTCAAGTTTGAAATCAGTTTTACAAAAAATAACATTGAAAGAAATGAAAATTCTGCCTAGTGGTTCTTTTATGGTTGACAACCACCAGTATGGAAAGAACCAAGAGTGATTTACTTCTTCTGTGGTTCCTTGTCCCAGGTCCAGTCATGTCAAAGTTCATTAATGCATTTCGTGAGCTAGCTACATACAAAGAGCTTCTTCGTTCCCAAGTGAGTGCATGAATTGGCATCTGATGAAAGTTTCTTTGTTATGGAATTAAATAGTTAGTATGAGACATACAAGTCTTTAATGCTCTTTGTATCTATGACCTATCCAAAATGGATTGGTTTCTTTTGGCAGAACATTCTTAATTTGTATATGGCTAGGATACATCTTCACTGCTAATATTTCACTAAAGGTAGTGATTTTAATTGCTTATTTATTCTCTTTTCTAGATGCCCTTGACTGTGTATAATAGCTTAAATGATTAAAAGAATTTCACTCCGTAGACTTACTCTGGTTACTTGAAACAGACTGTTTTCACTTTTATTTCACGATGATTTCATAAAAGAACAAGTATGAAAAAGAATGCAAGTTCAGTCCTATGCAACTGAAGTTGAATCCTTGTTGAAGATCGATTCTTTTACTCTCCGAAGACACCCCATAGAGGGCACCGAAGTCCATTCACATCTTTCCTTCCCCCAAAGCTTCAATCCTAAGTAATTAGCACTGCTTTCTATCTAGTGTCCTAACTATTCATCAACATTCAAAGCCATAACAATGATTATCTATAGTTAAATTAAACGAATCCTAGAACGAAGTAACAGAGTCCACTTCCTACTCTTGTGCTTGGTCGATCAGTGTTATATTCAGCAGTGTCAGTAAGATATGCAATATAGGAATAATTTTGTAAAACATTATTTTGGCGAACTTCTCACTAAATATTGGCAGCTGCTATGTATAAAACAATTACTTTGTGATATAATCACTTTGAGAACCTTTCCAAGGTACAATTCCATGTAGTTCCACTAACAACTGCAGAAGAAAATGGACCTGAATACTTCCCATAGCTATCATACAATCTTTTCCCAAAGTTTCTTTTTCCAATTTAAACCGCCACAGTCATATTCCCTATGTGGCTTATTCAAAGTAATAAGCCTCCTAATCCCCAAAACTCCAGATTGGGCTGTCCAATAAATTTCAACTTGGACATTTACGCAAAGAAGTGAAATACCTTATAGAAATCTATTGCAGAGCTACTTGTTAAAAGTCATTCATGGTTGGAAGCCAATGTAGCAGTTGCCTAGGTACAAGAAAAGAAACTGCTTCTCTTGCTATTTATAACTGAGTTGTGATGATATCTATTGCAGGTCGAGCATGTGTTAGTTGACAGGCTGATGCAATTTTTGACTGTTGATCTGCAGAACGCAAAGGTAGTTCTCTGTTCCACTATTGCTGATATATCAAAAACAACTCATGGAAATATGCTTGTAGGCTTCATGTCTTTTTTATCTACACTTCTATGGGATGCACTTTTAATATAGATAGTTGTGTGCTTTTGGAAGATGTTTACTTTGCACCGTTTATTGCTTATGCTTCACTAGTTTAATATCATAAATTGCTTTTGAGTTTTAGTGATATGCAGAATATCAACTATCCTAATTTAACAATTTAATTAGAAGTTAACCAACAAGTAATAATTATTGTTTTTTTTTTAAGAATACCTAGAGTTATTTGTTATCGATGTTTAGAAGTTTTTAGCTCCAATAGAATACCTGTCCACCCACCTGCACACACATGAAACATAAGATCATATATATGTTCATGTATCTATAGAGATGTTTATGTTGTTTTTCAATATGAAATTAAAAAGCCAGGCACTTGGTACATAAGTTATACAAAAGCTAATATAAATAAGATATATACAATGCTTCACTAGGTATGAAGCTCATTCAAAACAAGAGAGGAGACATGACAAGGACAAAAAAGAAACTTCATTTTGTAAAATATCTTATAATTTTTAATGACACCATAGAATGCTGAGTTATTTTTATATCAATTTCTGTATATGACCTTGCTATTGAATTTTGATGTATTTTTCTTAACCAATTAAAGGATAAAAGAACAGGAATGAGTTAGTTAAAATGAACCATGTAAGAATATTTATTTTATAATAAAAAAAAAAACTTGTGTTGATGTATAAGAGTATGTACAAGCAAATATAGAGAATACCGATCTGATTCTAGCCTAAAACACCCAAACCAACAAGAAAACAAAAGATTTAAAACAAAAATCCTAGGCTAGAGCAGCCTCCCAAATATGATTGATGAAAAACAAAGGTTATCTTAAGCACTCCAGGGAGACGAAGGACCGTAAAGATGCCCAAAAATTAGAGTTTGGATGTTTCCTCCTTCAAAATCATCTTTCGATTTTCATTTCTATTTAATTTTTTTCCTCTCCAGCTAGTAGACCACACAAAAGACTTGTAGGAAAATACAATTTCTGATAACGGCAGTCTTTTTACCTCTCTTAGATACAATCCTCCTTTCGCTTTTGATTATATGCAAAATCTGGGTTTTGTTCCAAAGATGGCAAAGAAGAAAAAAGGGACGAAATTCTCTTTCAGTACAGTAGGAAGAAGAGATTAGGCTGTCAGAGTTCTACCAAGAGAGGGTGAATTCAGTCAACAAAGTAATTGGAGATGAAAAGGAGGATATGAGGAGATTCAGTTGCGACTTGCGAGTCAGAGGAAAGCGAGAAGACTTGGTTTATTTTGGAAAAGATGAACTTATCTCTAGAATATCCAAACAAGCCACACAAGTGAAAAGAATAATTTTCCTTGTACATGTTTTTCTGATTTAATGGCAGTTTCTTGCTTTTGTTAAAAAAAATAATAAGTGAAAGAAAAAATCTACCTGATCTGATTATGTTCTGGATGTGGGTTGTGGGGATGCAGGGTTGGAACTGTAAGACAATGACATGCTTGTGAAGAACTGCATTTTTTTTTTTTGCTTCTCTCTATTTTAAAGCAGGTGTAAAGTTGAGTTGATGATTCTTTTCTTTGTTTTTGTTCCTTATGCTATAAAATGATTTGTCATATGAAATTGAATGGCTTGTGTTTTGGATTCCCTTAGATAGCGTCATAGCGAAACTGCTATGTTGAGAGAATCCTTGTAAATCGATTTGCTTCCTTTTGCAGGAATCCCGCCGATGCTTCGACAAATCTGTACATGCTTACGACCAGGTATCTAAACTCTTAAGATAATGCTAAAAACCTTTTATTGCTTTCCTGTGAACTGTATAGGGACATATTGAAGGTTTCATTACGTATACGTTTATTTGCATACACACACATGCTCACGGAAAATATTCCACAGAAGTTGTGTATTTGAATTACTTGCCTAAGGATCACTTGGTCTATCTATTAGCATGTCATGTCTTAGAAAATGCTTTCTAAAACTAATTGTATTTCCTACATTTCTACTGATCTCAAGTAAACTAAAAAAAAAAACTGGAACTACTTGCTGTTCTTATAGACTAGGATTGATTTTACTCCAAACACTGTCAAAGCCAAAATATATTGAAGGAGAATTCTAGGAAAAAATCCTTGAATAATCTGAAAACAATATTCTGGAGAAATGTGGACTATATAACTGCTGGATAACCGATTGCATAGATTGGGTGGTGTTCTTTTATGAAGCCGGTCCCTAACAATCTTCTTGATGACTCTTTATTAGCCCTTGCATATTCCTAGACTTCATTTGCTACATTTTACAAATAACTAGATTGACTGAAATGCGTATCCTTCCATGAGTGAAACTCCCAAGGCTACATTACTACTAGGGCTTGCTTGCATCCTAAAGCTCTTTGGCCTATATTGGTGTACTAGATAAACAATACTGGCCTATATTGCCTCTCAATTCTTCAGAGATGGATGTCCATAGAGAAGCTAAATAATAAATTTTTTTCCCATAAAAAACTGTCCTCTTTAGCTCCCTCAAATATTCTTCTGTTTCTCTCTAACCAAATAACCCATAAAACAGCACAAATTCCACAATACCAAAGAATCATAGCTTTCTTTCCTCCTCCAAAAGCTTTAAAATCTTCCAAAAAGAAAGAGACCACAGACCAAGGTGCAGCCCCATTTCAAACCCCCCACTGTAAAAAAACTTACTCCATAACTTTACGGACACCGGACAATGGAGAAAAAGATTATTCAAATTTTCTTCAGAATTCTAGCACATAACACACAAGGGGAGGGACGCATATTAGGATTGCTCTTCCGAATAATATCACAAGTATTTATTTTGCCATTAGTTATCAACTATCCCAAAAAATTGATTTTGTTAGAAACTTTTGACTTCCAAACTACAATAGCATGCTCAAACAATGGATGAGACTCATCATTCACCAACCACTCAAAGAAGGATGTACAAGAGAAGTTTCCTTTAGAATCCTTGGACCATGCCCTCTTATCTTCTCCTCCCATATTTAAAGAAACACCGTCCAACAAAGAGAGCAATCTCTCTATCATTCAAGTTTCTCCTACTGTTTTCTATTCTAGCATTTGATGATGTCTTCTGACTGTATTGTGCATTATATTTTATAGTAAGTTCACAATCCCTTGGATGCGGATTACTAAACAGTGATGAACATGTCCTGGAAAAAGGAAAAAATTGGTGATGAATTTAGATAGAACACTAATTACTTTGCTGGTATTCTCCCTCTCTTTGTTCCTTCTGATATTGTGAACAATTTGTTCACATATCTGTGACTGGTTTCACTCTATTATTTAATAAAGATTTTTTATTTTATTTTTTATTTTATTTATTTTTTATTTTTTATTGAACACAAAATTTGGATTCTTTGTAGTTATACTAAGAATTAGCTTATCTGGTCTCTTGACTTTTGGAGGAGTTTTATCTTCATTTCACTATAGCATGTCAATCTTTTGTGATTGCTTGAGAATTTTTACATCTATTATATATTACTTACATCTAGGCACGTGAAAAGTTTGTCTCTTTGAAGAAGAATACACGAGATGACATTGTTGCAGAACTAGAAGAGGTATGTTCTGTTCTTACTGTACAGTTAAGTTTTCTTATGTTTGGAGAGTTGGAGAGAGATTTCTCCCATGCTCCGTGTTTTAGAATTAGTTGCTTAGTGAGCATTAATTTGTCTTTTTATTTAATTATGTTTTATTTAAATTTTAACTGTTATTTGGCAATAGGGAGCTATGTAATGGATTAGTATCCAGTATTTGCTGCTTAATATACATTGTTCATCCATTTCTTTATTTTATTCTTAAGACGATTGCTAACCCCAACATGGTTTTTAGAACAATTTGCCTTTATAGGTCTTAATATGAATTCTGCACCTCTTATGCAGCAAGTATGATTTGAATATAGACTATATAGTGTAGAACTGATCAAATCTAACAAAACAGTTAAACCATTTGACACTAACTGACAGAATGAGGGTTTGAAAGGAATTTTCATCAATGCCAAAGTATAGATGAAGATAAGATTGAAGTTAAACCAATGAAAGACTTTTTTTGAGCTCAAAGGGTTCTTCAATATTTTCAGGTTTAAAATTGTACTAAACTGATATGAAAGTTGCTTACAATGACTTAAAGACGCTACAAAATAGTGCCATTTATTAAGCATACCTTCCTAGTGATGAATAAGAATAGGATTTTTGAAACATGTTTCAATGGGATTCTCAAAATTTAAATAGATTTGAGTTTAATTTTTTTGTGCTATTAGAGTAGTTTCAATTCCTTTTTATCTTACTATTTTTAATTTTATCTGATTTGTTTTAGATTGACTTTTTGTTATTTAATTAAAAGACATGTTTTGAGAATTAATATTTTTGGATTCCTAGTTTTATCTATTCTATTTCTGTATTTCCTTAAGTCCGTTTTTCCTTCTTCTCTCATCTCATATTCTTGGACCAAGATCCTTTGTTGAGCTGATCTTTGGCTTAGCTCTTGACGATGAATGGTCTAGATTTAGCTATTTAATTTGTTCTCTTTAATTCGGTTTTAAATGGTGGCATTTTACTTCTCCAACTATTTTGCTCTTTCACTTTCCAGTTTCCAGAAACTACTAAATTCCCAACTCAAGCTTCTTTTCCTCCAAACTTTTTTCATTTCCCACAAACCCCAACCTGAACTTCTTCCAATTCCCTAAAATTCAAGGTGCGTAACCTGCAATGCTACATCAAGGTACTTTGAAAAAGCTCCTAAACAGTAACTCAAATCCAATGCTACATCAAGGTACTTTGAAAAAGCTCCTAAACAGTAACTCAAATCCTAAACGGTAACTCAAATCACTCCAATTATGACTTGCCTCTTATCACCAACATTGCCAATAGCCTCCCACACTATTGATCTCCTACTACTGTGACTACTGTCACACTCCAACCTGAAGGTCAAAGGCATGAACAATACTTATCAAACATATGACATGTAACGGAAATTAAAGTCTTAAATAAATAGTATTACAATCAATTGAATAACAATATCAAAAAACTAATAAATTTGCTTCCAAAATTTCAAGTCTAATCACTAAAAGTGTATCACGACAAATTTAAACTGAAGATTTTGAAACCCAAAAAGCATCATAAAATAATCAATGGAACCAAAGAATATTTATAATTCTTTTGAGTATGCCAAATCAGCTGTGCACTCTTAACCAATCAAACAATCCCGCAAGTATCTCATAATCACAACAAACTATAGTGAGTTCTAGCTCAGTAAGCAAACTAGTTTTTCATATAGCTAAAATACAAAAAGATAACAAATAACTCTTATTTATATGAGATGGAAAAAAGACATATAACTTATAAATTTCATAAAAACCTTATATCAAAAACTTATAAACGAATTTCTTCGAAGAGTACTGTTATCCACATACACTAACTAGGACTTCACATATCACATATTATATATTGGAGCCACATAAGTCACCCATCAATGACAATTGTATGCGAGGCATGTACAAGTAAGGATTACACATTTTTAAAACAAAACACTCGTGCAAGAGCCAAACCATCGTTGTGATTATTGACAAGTTCTCCCATATACAATAATACATCTACACACGAATGTGAAGACTCATTAGTCTCCAAGGAACCTTAGAGACACTTCTCGTCATACCACACATATCACATATCACACATATTGCTACACACATATATAGGTGTCTACAAAGTATAATGAATTTAGGTTCTCTAGGTCAAAACAAAGTTTCACAATCTTATAGCATGCTCACAAAAGCACATATAATATATAACCAAGTTTCAAATTCTTACATCATGCTTAAAAAGCTTGGAATTTTTGATAAGAAACTTGAGCAATTTCATTAAGGAAATAGGAAACAAAGGTGAACAAGATGTCCACAACTCAAAAACCTTTTGTGGACTACAAAACAAGTATAGAGACTTTTATGAACATAGTCCCACTAGAAATAAAAACAAAGCTACCCCAAAACTGTTTCCCAATTTAAAAGGATGAAAAAAAATGAAGTATCTTGGAATTCTTTGGAGACGGAAGCCCAAAGAGAAGCCAAGAATTTGATTCTATCCCACAAGCTTAAAAAGCTTGGAATTTGGTCAAATTTTTTATTATGATATACATAAATAGAGTCATGCCCATGTGTCTTGAGCATTTAAGATGCCTTGGCTAACTCCTCTCAATATCAAACAATCATGGTTCCTTTTGCTCTAGAATTAGTAACAGCATCTACTTTTTATCTTTTCTATTGTAATAACACTGTTATCATTTTTAGCTTTCTTTTTCTTTGTGTATGATACTGAGGCACACTTTCCTTGTTGCTCTCTATATGATGATTTTGAAACAAATACATGAAGGAGCCCACATTTCATGTTTTTGATGACAGGAATTGCAGAACTCAAGATCAGCATTTGAGAGAAGTCGCTTCAATTTAGTACGTCTAACTACATCTCTACACCTCCACTTGCTTTCTAGCTGAGTGTATAGTCCCTCTTAAATCGTTTCGCTTATGATGACCTGTTCTCCATGGTTTTGAGGAATGCAGGTAAGCGCACTCACGAATATAGAAGCAAAAAAGAAGTATGAGTTCTTGGAATCTATAAGTGCAATTATGGATGGACATCTGAGATATTTCAAACTGGTATGCTTTTTACTTTTGTTTTTACTAGACAGTACCTTCTTTAGTTGTTGGTGTGTTTATATTATGTGCTGAGTGGAACTGATTTCTTTCTGTTCTAGGGTTACGACTTGTTGAGCCAAATAGAACCATATATTCACCAGGTAAAACCATGTTTTACTTTATCTTTAATGTGTTTAGTATATGGAAAATGGTGATACTCTATGGAAAAGATAGGCTTTTTTATATTTTTTTATGAAACTATCTAACTGAATTTCCCCTTTGATTCCTCTCCGAAAACCTGGTGGTAACTCCATATACATTTCTTCCTGAAAGTTTCTACGGAGAAATACATTCTTGACATCATATTGTATTAAGGGCCAACTCAAATTTGAAGCCAACGTTAGAAGTACTCTAATAGAATTCATTTTGTTCCTGGTGCAAAAGTTTCTTGATAGTTCATAGTCAATAACAAAAGTGTGGGTGTAACCCTTTGCCACAATCCTTGCTTTGTATTTTACTGAACCCATTCCAAGTAGTTGAAATCATTCAACATTTATGTGGTAATCTATGACCAACTGCAGTATATGTTCATCATTGATTATGGTTGATGGTGCCAATTGGTGTAAGACATATTTAAATGGAACGTATTTTCCAGCTACTCGTCTTTTAATGTTGCATCAAATGTAGTAAATTATTGCACTGCAGCTGATTTTCATAAAAGAAACAAGATTCTAAACAGTAAGAGCCTTTAGTTTCTAAACAGTAGGAAAATGTAGGAGCTTTTAGTTTCTAAACAGTTTACAGGTAATATGGCCTTTGATGGTGTGGAGTGATGTACAGAATTGGTGTGATAGACTCATAGACATGACTTTTTGGGACTACTTGGAGTTGTAATGCACATTACATGATAGGAAAATTTAATCAGGATGTGAGAAATTAATGTTGGAAATTAAGTCATGCATATATATAGTAAATATGAAATTCTATTCTTCATTCAATAATCATTTTTTCTTTCTAATGGCATCATTTGGCTTACCTAACTTGAACTTGTTTTTCTTCTGTAAAAATATTGTCTTAGTTGTTAATTGAGCTGTGTTCCTACTGTTACAGGTGTTAACATATGCACAACAATCTAAAGAATCAACAAATATTGAACAAGATAAACTTGCGAAACGGATTCAGGAATATAGGACCCAAGCTGAATTGGATAACTCTGCTGATATGGAGCCCTCAACTAGTGCTGATGGCATTCATGTTGGTCTAAGCTCGTACAAAAACATAGAAGCAATTATGCAGTCTACTGCAAATGGGGAAGTAAGTCTTGGTTTTTGTTGATATTTATTGTGTGTTTGTATGTTTTTAAGATTAGACCTCATAAACTAAAACTTAATTATCACTAGAGATGGCCATAATAAGTAATGATAATTTCCCATCATATACATGCTAAAGAGGGGATAGAAGGAAGATGAAAGAAAATAGAAAGTTTGTTTTTATTAAAGACGAGAGGGAGGGGAGTGTATGTGAGAGAGGAGAGAGGTGAGAGGTGAGAGAAAGTATCTGTATTATTGTAGAGTTTGTATCGTGGACGCCAACTTATCATTCTGAAATAAAGAGGTAATCCTAACTATTTAATAGTTCTTGATCTAAGGGTTAGAAATCTCAGCAATTGTGTAAATTTTAGGGGATACTGAAAAGTGTCTATGTATAGCTTCTTGTGTTTGGTTTACGTCTTTGCAATGGTATCATGTCTTACTAAATTAGTAAAAGCTAATATAGGTGCTGTATTATTTTGTTCTTCTATTATATAGGTCCAGACAATCAAACAAGGATATCTCTTAAAACGTTCCTCAAGTTTGAGGAGAGATTGGAAGAGGAGGTTTTTCGTACTTGATAGTCAAGGGACTTTGTATTATTACAGAAATAAGGGTACCAAACCTATGGTATGTTATGTTGTCTTATCAAGTCTTTTTAATCATGTCTAGTGACTGTTTAATCAATGTATCTTCACTGCGCTTTATTAACAATTCTTACTTTTGTTTTCTTTGTTAGTTGTAATATTTCTGCCACGAAAGTTGTGTGTTTGTGTATGGGTTCAAACCATATGGCAAGCCTGTTGGTCTGTGAGGGGGTGTGTTAGAGTGCTTAAATACTATAGTTGTACCCTTTCCTATCAGCTTAAACTTTTAGGTTTGATGGTTACTAACACAAATAATTTTATTTACTTGTTACTGACAATCAAGAATTTATTGTAACAGACCTCAAATAAATAACAAGATGTCTTAACTCTTACCTGACTAGTGAACCCCACAAGCTATTCAGCTGAGCTTAGGCAAAGTTTTGCTAAAAGCTTTGGCATTCCAGAGTAGGTGCAGTAATAGTGCAAAAATGGTTGTTTTCACAACAGCAATGAAGTGTCTATTGAGCTAATGAGCAATCAACAAAACAACTTTTAGATATTGAAGCCTCGGTAACCAAGAAGATGAAGAAAACTATGAGAACAAAAAAAGATGGCAGAAACCAGAAGTCTGAGAACAGAAGAAAATTCCTTAAAGAAGTCAATTTGGTATTGAGTATTTTTTCATGAAATCTTCCCTAGCCATTATGGGAAATATCCCTAAATATATATCAAACCTTTTAACCTCTGCCCAGGAAAATTATACTTCCTGGTGACCCTCTGTTATGTCATTATTAAGTGATGTAGACTCTTTTTCACATCATACTAGGAAGATCCATATTGATATATAACCTACCATTAAAATAGAAAATTGTGACAAGCAGCAAATATCGAAAATGTTCTTAATGCATTGAAATATTATCTTAACACCGTTATGATAACCATTTTTTTAACATGTTTTGTAATTGCCTGTTACATTAGCATGCTATATTTTTGTCATTTGGTTACCAGTTGCTGAGAAATACTTCTTAATTTATGTTTGTAACATTGACATGCATGTAGAACAACATATGACATAAATAGTGTATCATCTTGTAAAGTCTTAAAGAAGAAAGAAAGATCAATGCATGGCAACATAACTGTTTATCAAAGCATTTGATGAAGACTACTGTTTCAACTCAAAATTTGTAAGCACCATAATTTTCAATAAATAATGCCTACATTTAAAACAGTCTAAAAAATAACTCAAAATGGAGCAAAAACTTGCACAACATTGGTTGTTTTAAAAACTATATTCATTGATCACTCAAAAGAATCTCTATATCCTCAAAATCTCAAACATACAGTCTCCTCTTTTTAAAGAATATATCCTTATGTTTAGTTCCGTATTGATCATTCCCTTGATTTCTTCCCATTTCTTTCATTGAAGAATTTGAACTCCAAGTGTTCATGGGCTGTTTTTCCTTTTGAGCTCTTTGGATCTTTTAATACTTTGGAACAAAGCAGAACAGGAAAGACGATGATAACAAATAATACATTTTTAAGTCTCCTCTCTCAATCTGTTTCTTAACATCTTCAATTTGGATGACCATTTCTAGAACATGTTTCCTTGTCCACAAAGAGAGTGGACAAGCCAATTACAAATAGACAGCCCCAAAAGCTGAACAAAAGGACCTTTGAAAATAGTACTGACAACAGAAAAACACAAGATGTTTTCTCAATTGTCTTATATGTTTTTTTTCTATGTTGTCTGATATCTAGGGTGCTATATTGTTTCGCTTCAATATTGTATCTATGGAATATTTGATGCTACTGTGGAGATGGATGGAACATTTGATGCTACTGTGGAGATGGATGGAATATTTGATGCTACTGTTGATTCTTGTTCCAATATGTATTGTCTTACTATTGATCTTTGTTTCTTTTTCTTCCCTTTTTGTTTTGTTATTGGTGTGTTGAGAAAATCTTCTTGATGGACTCTTGATTTTATTTTTATTTTTACTGTCCAGGGTTCTCACCATCATTATACTGGTTCAGCTGAACAGAATGCTGGTGTATTTAGGAGATTTCGTACAAGGCACCATAGGGCATCATCACTTAATGATGAAACTCTTGGCTGTCGCACAGTTGATTTGCGCACTTCAGCAATAAAAATAAATGCAGAGGATACTGATCTACGACTTTGCTTCAGAATAATTTCTCCAATAAAAACTTACACATTGCAGGTGATTTATTTGACTGAGTTTGGAATTCAGTTGTGTTTCTGAATTGCCGGTTGTTTGCTATACACATGGCCTAACTCAACTCAGTAAAACCTTAGTCCTTAGTCTTACTAGTTGACTTTGGCCAAAACTCTAGGTTTAGACCTTATGCTTTGTTTTTCTTTACTGAAGCGTTTAGCTAAAAATATTAATCACCCAACCATGTATTTGCTACTCTCCAAGGTGTTGAATTCTGTTTGATGTGTAAAATTTCCTAAGGCCTGAAAATGAAGATCTTTGACTATGGCCAAAACTCTAGGTTTAGACCTTATGCTTTGTTTTTCTTTACAGAAGCGTTTAGCTAAAAATATTAATCACCCAACCATGTATTTGCTACCCTCCAAGGTGTTGAATTCTGTTTGATGTGTAAAATTTCCTAAGGCCTGAAAATGAAGATCTTTGGAATTCTGATGGAATTGGTGTAGCAATTTGAAAATATATCAGAATGTTGCAAAGCATGAAAGTAGCATATTTTGGATAACAAACAAAGGAAATGTCATTGTTCAAATATTTGAAACTATTTATTTCTGAAATAGATGGATTTATGTGTTGCTGACATGTCTCAATTAGAGAGAGTGGTTTAAACCAAACATTTTCATTTGATTAGCATTAAGTACCTCAAAACCCTGTGTGGGTGATGAAACACTTCTGTAAGGCTTCAATTCAGTAGATAATAAAAGCACAAGTTAAAAAGACTTGTGTGGTTTTACTATGGATACTGATCAGACAGTTTGATGGCTCTAGGCAGCTGGGTTGCAACTTGCAAGCGATTTCTTTTCTGTTTATTAGTTTTTATTTATTTTATAAATAAATTGCAATATATTTGAGGAAATTTAAAAGATTATACCAACTATTTCCCTATCTGGTTTGTCAGGCTGAAACAGAAGGAGATAGGACGGACTGGATAAACAAAATCACAGGAGTTATTGCATCCCTTCTGAATTCTCTGCAACAGGTTGAATCTATCTAAAGCTTTTCATTTCTGGATGAACACATTGAACTTTTTGCTGACAATATATTATAATCTATTGGCAGCCAAATCCTCGAACCAAACGTCTGGAAAATGTTGATTCTGCCTCTTCTTATGATGGTCGATCACTAAATAGTCAGAGTTCAGAGGATGACATTAAAACCAAACCTGAGAGTGTTTCTGCGATCCTCAGACAAATTCCTGGAAATGATGTTTGTGCAGAGTGCAATGCTCCAGAACCTGATTGGGCATCTCTTAATCTTGGGATATTATTGTGCATTGAATGTTCTGGCGTTCACCGGAATCTTGGTGTTCATATTTCAAAGGTGTGCGAATTTCAAATTTTGAAATATAATATTCATATCTAGACTTCACAAATTTCATTCAGCTTCAATCTGCTGCTGCTTTATAAACTGAATCAAAAAGTACTAGGTGACAGGATTTTTCTGTCTTTTTCATTTTTAATTGAATTTTTCAAGGGCCCAAACTTTGGTTCTTATAGTATTTTGGATTCTATAAAACAATACGTGGTATAGATTGGAATATGTTGTTCATTAAAAAAAAAATTGTGAGAAACTTCAAAAGAAATGTATCGGTAAATTTTGATGTAAACTTTGGAAGAACTTGTTCCCTAAAGTCATGCTTAAATAAGTAGTTGGAGTATGTTCGTCACGAAAGTCTCAATAAATATTTTGCAATACTCATTCTTCTTTCGAGAAATGTTATTTTAAACATGGTTACTTGTGAAATCATGATTATATCTCTAAAACCAAAACAACATAGATAATTTTAGTGGATTAGTCAATTTTAGCGTTTCTATTGAATGATATATTTTGTTTCTTGTATAATGATTGGGGTCTATTTGCTGTTAAAATATAGTGGTTGATCCTTGAGTTTAAGATAACTGTATTCGATTGCGGTTGACCCTTGATCCTAGGTTAATAGTTGATTATAATTGACTTTTGAACCTAGGCCGACCATTTGTGATTATTTCTTGTACATCGATCCTAGGTTAATTAAGTGTAGTAGATAATTGGCTCACTGGTTTTATAAACCTCCTTTATGGATATTCTTTTTCATAATTATATATGCTCTCGCAATAGTCTATCATTTCTTTCTCTTTGACTTTACTCTTTCCTCTCTTTGCTTAGTTTGATCAAGCTTACATGGTTTAAGAGTGACTCTTCTTTTGTATTTAATTTGCCCTGTTGTAGTCTCTCTTTTGTCTTTCAATCTAGCTTTATATTACCAACTGCAGGTGAGATCTCTAACATTGGATGTCAAGGTCTGGGAACCTACAATTTTGGACTTATTTGGTGCATTGGGTAATGCCTACTGTAACTCTTTATGGGAGGGATCGCTCCTTGAGGATGGACGGTAAGAATATTATTAATTGAAGTAAAGATGGAGCAATTTTTTTGTTGCTAGGGAAATAGGGTCATTTTTTATGTTGCAAGGGAAATAGGGTTGTGACTATTGCTTAAACTGTAGCTACCTCTCCTGTTTCCTTTTCTTTTTTTTGGGCAGAATATTTGGAAATAAGAAGTGATTGTTTTATGTGAAGAAATCTTTTGTTACCATATAGTCAAAACTGTAAGAATGGGTGAAGACAGGTATATTTAAGGATCCATTTATAACAAATCAAACAAAGCACCTATATGAAGACAGGAAACCAGAAAAAAAGACCCCTGCTCATTATACAAGTATGCAACAGATGCTTTCCTATGAATGAAGCAAAAAGAAACATCCCTAGACACTGAAAAACAAGAATCCGATAAAGAAGCCAAGAAGCTAACTTTGTCTAACAAGCAGACAATCTTTGCTCATTATATAAGTCATAATAGGAAATAATAACTCAATAGGAAGGTATTCATTCCATCCCAGACCAATGGAGTAAATATGATTACATTTTTGTTATCTTTTTCACCATATATTTATTTTTCAAACAAAGCTTTGAATCACATGAAGCTGTAGTTTTCAGCTCTCTTAACAGGAACAAAGGCGAAAACCAGGATAGTTTTAGGATGATTAGAATATCCTACAGAAATGGTATGATGCAAGTCACATTTTTTAAACAACCAAGGAGTAAATTGACTTCCAATTTAACCCACTAAATGGAGAGAATCTGGTCTGGTGGTTTCTTAATTTGTAATTCTATTATCCTAACCTTTGTCAAGGAAAATCATAAGAATAGTTGTAATACATTTACACTGTCAACCGATATTATGATTATTGTCTCTCTACCAACTAGTTATGTTTTGCTAATAAAATTATCAGAAACAAAATCTTTGAATTAAAGAAGAGAAAAGAAGGCATACATTTCTTTTACTAAACTTAAAAATATATTGATAATTTAATTATACATTTCTATTACCTTTTGTTTGCTAGGTAATGATGGCTTACTTTTTTACTATCAATTATGGTTTCTGTTAGTAGTTATTCTTAAAATGTTTATTCTTGTACCCTATTACATAGCAATAGTGTTCATAAGAAAATAATGATAATGACAACTTTGAAAGCCACTGATTACATTTGGTGCATCATAGTTATGTTCTTATTATACTTCGCGACAGTTTTATGTTCGGTTGTGTAATGTTTCCTGAAATATATGCTTAAATAGTTAATGAAAGATCATAAATTCTTAATGTATTCTGTGACATTAATTTTCTTCTCTTTCATTATACACAATAATTTGTTTTGTCTATTAAGTTATTAAAGAGAGTGAAACTTTGTGGGATAGAGCACTCAATGTTGTCGAGCGAATGTTTTATTTTTCAATTCAGCTACCCTTCAATTTTTCCCAAGCTGGCATATAATGTAGATATAATTTTAGTCAAGCAGCTGCTCTTACATTTATTTTCCTTAACAGTTCCAATTTAATGTATGCAGAGTGGTCAAATCAAATGCTACCACAACAATTAGGAAACCATGCCCCAAAGATAATATTTCTCATAAGGAGCTTTACATTAATGCAAAGGTACTTCATTATGTTTTTTTCATGTTTTCTGTTTGTTTGGAAATGCAAATTACACTTGGCGTAGGTGACATTTCTACAAAATATCTTCAAAATGATGACATTCTTCATCATTCACTGAGCAATTAGTTTTCCTGGGATTTGGATGTTCTTTTTTGTGCTTGATGCCCGAAAACTTTTTAACATAGGACCCATTCCAGCAATACAACTCTCACTATCTTGCCGCTTTACCACCCATTTATGCTTCCTAGTTGGATACACATGAAGTTTACCTTCTCTTCCATATTATGCAACTACCCATACTGTTAACCTTTACACCCAGAAACTTAATCTAGTTGGTAAGGGCCCAAAGAATAGTTTTAAGCTCTAACACATATATGTGTGTAAGACCAACAATGTGGACCAAATCCCAACACAGATACAAGTATAGAAAAATTTTAGACAGAGACAAACACAAATGCAGTCATATTGGGTGCCTCAAACTCACTCAGTCTTAGTAAAACTAGCTTTGATATCATAATATATAACTGTTTCACCCAAAAGGTTAAGTTGGTAGATTATGACCTAAACAATAATATTAGGCTCTTACACATCTGATTGAATTACACGTGGAGGGATTTAAACCTAAATGCTCTTGGTAAATCTGGCTCTATACCATGTAACTGCTAGACACAAAAACTTAAGCACCCATGTTAGGAAAGAGTTCAACAATAGTATTTAAGCACTTGGAACACACTATTCATGTGTGAGTAAAAGCCTATATTCCCCTTCTCATTCTTCTGTTTTTAGTTTCTGATGTTTTGAGCCAATAATACTTTATTTTCCCAAGTGAAACATGATCAGTTCAATTTATCCGTGCTTGTTATCTTGAAATTTGTTCTAGCATTAAGAAGCCTTATATGTTATGCAGTAAGAAGAGGCCCAGTTGACATGTGCCAAAACTGTTTGACCTTGGACATGTATTAACATGTCTTTTTAAGTGGTTACTGTTTGGACATCTATTTTAGTAAAAAACAAAATTTCCCTTTAACTTTGGAGGAAATTTTCTTATAAAAATAATAATAATAAATAATAAAATACAAATACAAATAAAAAAAAAGGAATAAGTCAACAAAGGATGTTTAACTATGTTTTCATATGCAAACACAGGTGGTGTTTAAGACTCTTTATCATTTCCATAATACCATGTGTACTTTACCAATTTTTCTTTGCCATATTCTTATCTTAATTTAATGCTGTTCAAAAATAATATTTTCTATCTTTTACCGGCTTTGTAAAGAGGTTATGATGTTAAATACAAAGCTCATCTCAATTGCCCTAAACCAGTATGTAGAGAAATTGGTAGTCATTGAAGATAAAAATTCATCTGGCACTCTGTCTTACTCCACCCACATCTGGCAAGCAGTTAAGACTCAAAACTTGAAAGAAGTATATCGCCTTATTGTGATTTCGAAGATCAATATAATCAATACCACCTTCGATGAGGCGATTGGTGTTGATTTATATCACCATGTTGATGATGCACAAGACTCAGAAAAAGATTGCCTCAAAGAGAAAAGAAAAAATAACGATCCAAAATCCTGTCAAAGAATCAAGGATGCCAATGATCCAGGAAACTGTCTTCAAGGTTGCTCATTACTGCATCTGGCATGTCAAATTGGCTATATTGTCATGATTGAACTTTTGATCCAATTTGGCGCTGACATAAATATGCGTGATTTCCATGGAAGGACACCTTTGCACTACTGCATCTCCACAGGGAAGAACGCAATTGCGAAGTACCTACTTAGAAGGTAAAAAAACTTGCGTATCATTCCTGATTTCTGTAATTGATGATTGCATCATGCATAACATATCGAAATGGTTACTTTGTAGCATTTGTTGGCAAAGGATGTGTAGATATGATTACTTGCTAATTTGTATGAGACTCATAACTGCATTCTTCATTTTAATATCCCTTGGATATTATATTTATATGCCATATTGACTTGTATCTTGTCCAGAGGTGCACGTCCATCGATAAAGGATGGTGGGGGACTAAGTGCACTGGAAAGGGCAATGGAGATGGGAGCAATCACTGACGAGGAGCTATTTATTAAGCTTTCTGAAAGCTAGTGAAACCGAGAGAGGCACCTGATTGCGTTAGCCTATATAAATCCCTCTACTTTTGCTGACCACAACTTGTTGCTTGTTTCCATTGAAATAAAAGGTCATTGTTCTCTCAAGCTGTCAAAAGATACTCGCGGTTCTTTCCATTCATTTATCTAATGCTTACAAAAAGAAAAATGTTATCCCTTAAATTTATGGTGGTCAGTTGAGTAATGTAAATTATTTGTGTTGGACGAAAACGTTGATGTTGTTTGATACTACTTTCTGAACAATAGATTATTTGAATAATGATATTCTTGTTACCTTGAGGTGAGCTGTTGTAGAACAATGTTATTGGAAAGATAAATCAAGTAATTGCAAAAGGTTTATAGATTTCATTATTGAAGAATCTTCAACTACAAGCTATCTTTTTGAGGGCCTAATCCTTAAGATTGAAGGCATGATACTTTACTTCTTGGTTGATTTCCACCTATCTATTTAAGATAAGTTCATGAACCTCTCATTGATTTATTTAGAATACAGAAGGACCAAATCGAAGGTTCTCTCAATAAATTGTAAAGGAATTGTGATTTTATCTCTTTCTGTAAGTGTTTGAGACAAAGAAGAAGGGAATCGATGGGAAGATGGAAAAAAAATATCGTGAAAGATCATAAATCAAAAGAAAAAACAAAGAAAACAGATCTGAAAAAAAAAAAATCTAGAAATAAGTGTTAGACAAAGGAAATAGATTTAAATCAAATGGAATAAGTCTCCGGCAATAAAAAAAAAAAAGTTTCGACCAAAGAAAATAAGTCTCGATCAAAGGAAATTAAGTCCAATCAAAGGCTTAAAAAAAAGTGTATATATATATATATATACATTTCAAGTGATGGATCATTTACTTTAATTTTGGTAAAGATTTCAATGAAGTCACATCGATTTTTATGAATTTTGATCTGAATTTTTTTATAGTTGATAAGTTTAATGAAATCTACCTATGAATAAAATTTGAGAAATTTCAAGCACTAAAACTTTTTATCCCAATTTTGTTAAATATGAAGGCATCGGAAAAATTGAATAAATATAGAAAAATTCAAAAAAAAGAAAAAGAAAAAAAAAAGAAAAAGAAAAAAGGTTCTAGTTTATGAAAAATGTACAAATTTTGTTCATAAGTAGATTTCAATGAATTTATCATCCACAAAAAAATCAAATCATAAAAATCAATATGATTTCATCAAGATCTTTACCATATATAAAAATACACACACACACACACACACATATAAATGTTAAAGTCAGTACGCACTGATATAACTTTATCAGTGCGTTGGATGTGAACCATTAGATTTACATACTTTGACTTAAAGTGTATGCACTTGTCAAAGTTTTTCTATAATCAATGGTCCACAAGCATTGGTACTAATGTAATTATATCAATGCGTATTGATGTGAACGGGACCATATATATATTATTTTCTAAATTGTTTTAGTATATTTTGTTTTGTTTTTTCAAGAAAATAATAATATTAGTTTAGTTATATAGAAAATCACTTAAATAATCATATTTTATTAAATTTAATCAAAGTTAACTATTGGTCAACTAACAGTAAACCAATAGTAATATTATTATTTTTTTGTTTTTTTTTTTGTTTTTTTTTTTTTTATTTCTCAAACCATAGGATTTGATTTGGTATTTGTATCAAAAGAGAGAGGGTTATTTACAATTCTCCTTAAAAAAAAAATGATAGTAGAGATCACATCTACTCCATCCGAATTATAAAATAATAAAATAAAATAAAGACGGAGGAGATCCTATCTCCATAACTGAGATGGAGGAGTGATTTGCTCTTTCGTGAGAAAACGCATAAGATGGAGTAGCAGTTTGTTCCATGGTCTCCATCGGTGGTGAAGTTGTTTTTATTTTAATATATATTATATATTATTTTCTAAATTGTTTTAGTATATATATATATATTTTTTTCAAAAATAATAATAATATTAGTTTAGTTATATAGTAAATCACTTAAATAATCATATTTTATTAATTTTAATCAAAGTTAACTATTGGTCAACTAACAGTAAACCAATTGCAATAGTTTTTTTTTTTTTTTTTTTTTTTTTTTTTTTTTTTTTTTGATTTCTCAAACCATAGGATTATTATTATTATTATTATTATTATTTTTTGAATTTACAACAAATGCCGGGACCTGGAGAGATAAGATTCTGCTAGCATAGCCCGGGTCCCGGACTACTACTCCCACAATTGGGGAGAGAGCACCCACACTTGGGATTAATGGCCAAGGAGGGACAAATAATATATAAATATATATACACACCAAGACGTTGAACCGTGGTGGTGGAGACTCACTAAGGAGAGTCCAACCACATTGGCAAGAGGCCATTGGTTTCAAACCATAGGATTTGATTTGGTATTTTTATCAAATGAGAGAGGGTTATTTACAATTCTCCTTAAAAAGAAATGATAGTAGAGATCACATCTACTCCATCCAAATTATAAAATAAAGAAATAAAATAGAATAAAATAAAGACGGAGGAGATCATATCTCCACAACTGAGATGGAGGGATGATCTGCTCTTCCGTGAGAAAACGCATAAGATGGAGTAGCAGTTTGTTCCATGGTCTGCATCGACAATGAAGTTGTTTTTATTTTACATATATATTATATATTTTACTTTTTTTTTTTTTTTTTTTTTTTTTTAAAGAAAATATATTCAAATAATAGATAAAATATCTCAGTAGGGGCATTTCAGTCATTTTGTACTAAAAGTATCTACCATTATGTTTTGAACTTTTGATAGAAGTCGATTGACAGCAGGGGAGATTTGTGCAAATTCGATTAAAAGGTTCATCCAACTGAAATTAGGTTTAAAAGTAGGGCTGTTTGTGCAATTTACTCATAAATAAATAACGGAAGTACGGAACATGTAACCGTAACAGAGAGTGCCAGAGTGGGTCGACTGTCTCTCTCTCGAGAAGGTAAATTCGTGTTTAATCTGTGGTACGTAAATTGAACCGCTGTGTCTGTGAATAATTTTTTTTTTTTTTTTTTTTAATTTGATTTGTTTTTTCCTTGCTGCTCTTTTTTAGTTTTGGGTGTTTCGTTTCAGAATTCGATTATATTTCTTTGTCTTGATTGATTGATTAATTAATTAATTGTAAGTTGTTCTGTCAAAGAAATTGTTAATTGTTCATTCTGGATTTATACTTTGAAGATATTGAGAGAGACCATTAATGTGTGTGTTTATATTTTCAGCTCCTTTAAGTCTAATTAGATTAATCGGTTTGATTTTGATTTTTGATTGAATTTGTTTAAAAGTGAAATGGTTGGAGTTGGTGGTGATGAGGGAAGTAGACGGCGTTTGCCCTCATGGATGCTTGGAGTTGTCCAGCAGCCCGGAAACGAAAACGAAAACGAAACAAAGAAAAGTGGTACAACAATAATATCAACTCAACAACATAATGTGACTCATAGTAATGTCAAAAACAATAATAGGAGTAATAGACTTGGCAGAAAAGTTAGCCAGCAGCCCGAAAAAGAATACGAAACAAAGGAAACTGATACATCAATTTCAACTCAACTACATAAGGAGACTCGTAGTAATGTCACAAACAAGAATGGGAGTAACAGACTTGTTAGAAGAGTTGGACAAAAACGTAAAGATAAGAGTGTTAGTGACGATGAAAAGGATGCAGAGCTGACCGTGCAAGATCTATTGAGCATTGCTAAAGAGGTGATCGTCGATAAATGTAGATTTTATGTTATGCTTGTATTCTTTTTTTATGACATTGATAGAGTATTTAACTTAAGCCACACAATATCATATGTGATAGTTGTAATGTGCTCAGTGTATTAAGAGATTCTAAATCCTGTGTGCAGTACGTCGAAGCTGATGCTGTTACAGATGAAGTACAGTCATCGACTACACATTTTGAATCGCAAAATCAACTTCTGACAACTATAGCCATAGAGAAAGATTCAAAGGGTTCCTTTGCTGCTCCAAACAACAGTGTCCGGACTTCACCTACTCATCCAACAACAGCTTCTTGTAATTCAGCTTTGAGTTTGACTGGTGAAAAGTGTTTGCTCTCTGCTGCCACAACAGGGGATCCTGCTCAGTACATGTTGGATCTGTTTTTGGGTCCTTTGCTGAAGAAACCAATACAGCAGGAAAAGAAGACAGAATTTACTGCAAATGATATGGTGTATTCAAACAAGCTTCAAAAGCTGAGTCAGAGTGATGTCAGAGAAGAAATCGTATACCCTATGAAAACCAAGAGCAGTCTCAAAGACAAGGTAGCAATGTTACTTGACTGAATAAGATTATTCAAATATGTTAGCATGACACCTTTAGAACCATAAAGGAGGAGGACATAGATGTTATATAATCATCCCAAGTTATTCATCCAATCGATTGGTTAATGGATGCTCATTTAACATAGTAGTTTTTGTAGATCATGTTACCGCAGTGCAGGTTAGATCTTCCACTCTTTTATCATAATCTGTCACCATTTATGTGCAGTGTACAGTTAACGATATTGGTGGATAGCTTCTGCATACTTGTATTCTGAATAATTATATGGAAAAGTCGATTTATGTAAATAAATTACTGATTGGTCATTGGTTGACCCTTTATAAAGTTAAATATCTGTTTTGCTACTTGTTGATCATTATAACTGCACTGCTTATGAGATTCTGAATAATGTGCTTTCCAGTCTGACCGTATGGTATTTTATATGTGATTTCATTTTGCAGTGAAAATTTCTAAACTGAGTAGTTTTCTGGTGTGTTTTTTGTACTGGTGATTCTTTTTCATGTTTCTAACCTTTTTGAGAATTGGAGTGGGGTTGACCAAACCATTTAGGATAGAGGGTAGTTGGGTTAGCTAAATTGTGAATGCACAGCCTCTCCTTCTGGATATATACCCAATTGAAATTTGTATCAATGTAAATTTCACCAATCTGGCTTTTCTATTCCTCCTGCCTAAGGTTAATTATGTTAGGTAGAAACGGATTTTGTCTTATCGGGGATGCCCAATGCCTGAAAGTGTGAAGTTATTGCATAAATTGTAGTTTAACATATTCATATAGTTAACAAAATTTAGAATTAGAGCATATGTCCAAGTGTAGGAAAGTAAAAGCTACAAAAGCTTATTTACCTTTTTCAATTGGGGAATATCAAACTAAGTGAGACTTGATATTGCCACACATAAAAATTAGTATTGACAAGTTTATGAAAATTTATGTTGCAAATTTGAACATCCATAACTCTAAGCAAGTTCTAGGGTGAATATTTTAGGGAATCATGTGTTATAACATGTTTTTGTCATCTTAGATATATACTTTTAAGAGCTGTCAGCTTTCAACTATGGTATCTTTAACATCTTATGGTCTTATATAAATTTACTTCAGTTCTGTATTTATAATTGAATCCTTGGGGATGGTTACATACATAGCACTAGCATCATTTATTTATTTTTGCTTTAAATCTGACACTGAACGGATCAAAGGTCTGCTACGACTTGCTGATATTAAGCACTATATGTAGAGCTCGAGTATTTACTCTCATTACCGGGAGATATCTACTCCCCCAACTCCATGACAAAATCCCCCCAACATATGCATGTAATTGTACATTGTGAGACTTGAACCCCCACTACAAACGTGAAAGGGGAGGTGCATACCACTTGAGCTAGGAAGCAACTAGCATCATTTTTAATACTTATGAAATCAACTTTAACTAGAATTATACATTTCTTATAAGGTGACTTGGTGAATGCAGCATTCTGAGAACATTTGATTATTTATGTCGTCAATTAATTAGATTAGAGTTTTTGCGTTTTTTTTTTTTTTGGTTGGTGATTTAATTCCAAATATTCTGAATTATTAGGACCATGTGCTTAGAATTTAATAATGTTATTGGGCATTTGGGTATAGAGAGTGAGTTTTGAAAATGTGGAAAAAATGTAATTGCCTGGTGGCCAGGTAAGATTTAAAGGCCATTCAAGTATGTCAGTTTGGGTACCAAAGGAAGATCCCATTGCAAGCTTGTTGTTTCTTGAATTGACTAGAGAATCTTTCTGCATATTTACTCAGAGATTCTATAGCTCTTGCATCCAAAAACAAAACCAATTCTGCACCCATTGGAAACTTAAACCGGATAATAACATAAACGATAGAATGTATTGCTTTCTTATATATTCATCTCTAACACATTTCAACAAAAATTGAAAGAGAAAAATAACCACAAATAAATAAATAAATACATATATAACTGTTATTAGTATATGAAATGAATAGTGGAAGCATAGTGTTTGTTTACAAAAATAATTGATTAGAAGACAGCATATAGTGTTGATCAAACCGCGTGTATTGAATTTTTCATTTCTTTTCTTTTCTTTTCTATTATATTTATTATTGATTATTTTTTTATATTGAGTTTGCATTGAATATGGTGTTTGACTCCTTAATGCATTCGCCTCTTTTGTTATGTTTTGTGTAGATTATAATAAAAATCTTGGAAGGCCTACTTTGTGCCCAGTTTTCTTTACATCTTCTTGAACTTGTTTTCTGTACTCTCCAAATGTGAATTGTTTGTAAATAGAAGTTTCTTTGCAACTCCCAATTAAAGAGTCATAAGAAGGGCATAGGAAGTAAGCTATTGAGTATCTTTCTTTCTTCCCATTTGTCATCACTTTATGCTCCACACTCTTATAAACATCATTGCTCCATGCCTGCACACCACAAGTACAGTAGCTAGTGATTAAGGTTGCTTTTCACTTTGGTTTCATATAGTAACAAGAGGATCAATCAAATGAATGGAAACTTTACCTGGAAAAGATCGCCGATGTTAACAATAAGAGCATCTTGATTAGGTTTAACAGCTACCCATTTGGAATCCTTCATGAGTTGAAGTCCACCAACTTGATCTTGGTAAAGGATTGTAAGAAAATCGCTGTCGGTATGGGGCACTAATCCGAATATCTCTGCAGAAATTGGACAGGCAGGATAATGATTCAAGCGAAGAAAGCAAGTGCTTTCATCACAAATATCATCAATCACATCCCTTTGGTGTCTTAGATTTTCAACTAGAATGTCTGCAAGTAGCCTAGCTAGCTTTGACATTGCTGCTGCGAATTCGGTCATCACTTCCCTGTTTCATACAAAAAGGTAGGCGAGAAAAATGAGCTTGTATTTTAGCAGAATGACAATGCAATGAAGTTGATGGAAACAAAGTAGAAATTGATGAGTTAGATGAATATAGTGAAGAATAGTAACTTTCTAATGTAGGATCACCGATTATCACCTTTGACAGATAATCAGTGATCCTGTATGAAAAATTAGTATGGGATCCCGCACTTGATAATTTTCTGAAGAAGGGAGTAGGTATATTTACCTTAGAGAGATAAACTCTCCATAGCAGGATTCTTCGGAGACTTTAGTGAGAGGAATATGGAAAGCTTCAGACCAGGAGGAGTGCTTTGGAGAAGTAGCTGTTGTTGATCCCCCCCACCTATAAGAATTATTCAAAAGGCCACAAGTAGATTTCCTTTCAAAGGGTGTTTGAAACAACAACTCTTGCTCTCTCCTCATCTTCTTAAGTAGCTCAGGACTAATGCCATGATTGACTACTTGGAAGAAACCCCATTCCGATGATGCTCTACAAATGGCTGCAGCACAATCGACAGTCTCCTTTTGATCATTGCTGTTAAGGCCACTGAGGTCTATCAATGGAAGTTGGCATTCTTCCATTACTTGGCATTTGAGATTGGGGGGTGGTGGGTTTGGTGAAGAAAGAGCTCGAAAATGGTGTAGGAGAGGTGGGTTTGAATCAATCATGATGTACGTTTAGTGTTTAATCAAAAGAAAGAGTAGTAACCATATATTTATATGGTTTTGAGAAACTACCAAATGATGACAGTTGTCATAAGGAGAGCATTTCACTCTGAAATTGTCACAAGAGACAGACAGACAAGACAGACCAAGTCCTGCATTAGCTGAGGAAGTTGGAAAATGATGAAATGGATGAATCCAAAATCTGATTTCATTTTTTGACTCCACCTCCTCCTCCTCCTCCTCCTAACTGTCTTCTGCTATATTAAAACTACCAGGGCTGACTCTCAATATTCACACCATCTTCAATTCAGTAACTTGTAAGTTGGTTGGTTTCTACTGTTACTATTGTAAGTGTTAATGTAGCTCTAAGGTTTATTGTTTGTGGCTAAATGATTTGTTTTCCTATTTTGTGTAGTTAAAATATGATTTTAAAGGCATGATTGCATCATTAGATACCCTTCTTGAGGTAGGACATCAGCAAGTCCATAACACCTACAATTTTTCTATCTTTAAAAGTTGACTATAATAGTTGAGATACAAAGATTCTTATTCTTTTTCTCTTCTAGAAATTTAATAATCGGAACCAACTAGCCATTTAGTCGGATCATAGAATTGTTAGGCTGAATGAACGTTTTACTATCAAGTCATCCTTTTGATATTATAATTTTATTGCCTCACTCATTAACATTTGATTTTCATATTTCATCTAGTTATTAACAGCCACAACCGTGTCCATGCATGTATGAGTTTGGAAGTTTTCTTATGATTAATCAATAGTTCACAAGTCTAGTTCTAATCTTAAAAGTTTTAGGACGGACGAAACGATCGAAGAACAACGGCATTGAAATTGAAGGAACAATATTATGATGCCATGCATCATGCATGTATGTTGCTGGGTGTTGGGTGTTGCAGCTGCCGCCCTGAGAAGTGAGTGCGCATCTGATGCCGCCCAAAGACAATTGAATTGCACGAGTGCATGTGATGTGATTTCTTTTTTTTAATTACAAACAACTTTCAAACTCCATGCAATTTCATTAACCAATCATAGGCGGCTTATTATTATTATTATTATTATTATTGTTCTTGTTCTTGTTTTTTTTTTTGGTTAGGGTATCTGATGCTCTATTTATTCCCTTATGTCTTTTTTCAATTATTTTACCAATTACATGTCACATGTGAATGTTCATATCAAAAAGGAGTTGATTTTGATTAAATCTAACCATTTATTTTTTATTATCTATAAAAAAAAATTAAATTAAAATGTATATGTTTAACAAGTTTTTATTATTAATAAAATAGATAATGAAAGCTTTTTTGCATAAGAAACTTTGCTCCATAAAAGAAATATAATAATGATTGAAGAAAACAAAAGCAGGTCATTACATTACAACTCAAAACAATGTAGAAATTATAGGAAAGACAAAAACATTGCTTTCTCAAAAGGAAAGTTTTATTGAAATTAAAAAAATTGAAAGTCAGCCAAAGATTATTATCAAATCATGAAATGCCAAACAATTCGGTGTGGACTAGACAGTCTAGACTCTAGACTCGTTATTTTTGTTTCTCTTTGTATTGGAATTATTGGCAGAACTTCTACCTTTTTTTATTATGAGGAAAAAGACGAACACACACTTTTGTTTTTTCCTGATAAATGATAAACAAAATCAAAAAGTTGTAGGCCGTTACAATCCAATTTTATCTTTATATATATATATATATATATATATATATATATATGCGGTTTTTCTATTATCAGTTCGAACTGACAAAAGTTATATCAGTTCCTTGTATATGGGCCACTGGATTTAAATATTTTGACTAACAAGTGCATACAGCCAAGTCAAAGTATTTAAATCCAGTGGCCCACATGCAAAAAGCTGATATAACTTTTATTAGTTCGAACTGATAATAGAATTTCTGATATACGGTCTTTCTATTATCAGTTCAAACTGACAAAAGATATATCAGTTCCTTACATGTGGGTTATTAGATTTAAAAGATGCTTTGACAAGTGCATGCAATCAAGTCAAAGTATTTAAATCCAATGACCCACATGTAAGAAACTGATATATCTTTTTTCAATTCGAACTGAAAATAGAAAAATTGTATATATATATATATATATATATTTAAAACACTTCATTCTAATAAATATTTTTAGTTTGTGTTAAACATAATCATGAAATGATTTTGTTATTTCAAATATTTGTATTAAATTTGATTTGAACACAAAGTAAAAAATTAAAATATTTCAATCTCAAATTCACTTTAACAATAATGCTATTTTATGTAAATTTAATACAATTTAAATGAATGAATTACAGTGACGATACATCATTTAGACACCAAATTTAGATAAAGTAACATTATACGAACTTCTTTCAATCCCACGACAGTTTTGGGCCGATGAATTATGAAGTAATTGAATTTGACTTAAATTTCAGACAGGGGAACAAATTATTAGTAGTTGTCTGTATGTGTTTCAAAGTAAGATGCTTAAAATGAAAATAATAAATAAAATGAAACGGCTACCTAATATTATGACTTTTCGGTTTTTTTTTTTTTTTTTTTTTTGGTATTTTAAATGTTTTGGCAAAACATAATCCAACTAGATTCACTCTCTAGCCGTTTGGACTCAAGAGAGTAGAAATACAATCCTTTTCAACAACAAAAAGCAAAACATGTTTGAATTTATAGATCTTATCATTTAAATCATTTCAATGACCGTCTTGTAATTTCAGAATTTCCATCTAAGTTTTAGATTTAGAGCAGTGAGCTTATAATTTCACCACCATCAAGAAATTCAAATAAAAAACTCAAAATTCAAAGAAAAATCACAATTAAATGTTTCATTCTATGCTCTATCCGTCTCAGAATTCCACAGTATTTGCTTGGGAAGAAGGATGTCAACTTCTTCAAAATTAAAATCAAATGCCATCTTTTCAATAACAAAACAGGTCAAATTTAACCATTTCTATCTCAAACACAAACTTTCCATAACACTCTCACAACCTACCCTTCCAGTCTTAGTAACGGTACCTGATTCGATCTCGATCACGGTCCCTGTCTCGCTCATATTCTTTCTCCCGATCATAATTATAATCTCGCTCTCTATCTCTTCCCCGATCCCTCTCTCGACTTCTACTTCGGCGCCTCTCCCTATCATCACGCTCTCTGTTCTTACTGCTTTCCCTATCATCACGTTCCCTCCCTCTATCTCTGCTTCTTTCTCTTCCATCTTTATCAGCGACACCTGCATAAAAAAAAATATGGTTAACAAGTCACTAACTACAAGAGCCAACCTAGTTAAAAATTATTATTATTATTATTATTATAAAAAATTTACAAAGCACAAGTAACAAACTGAAGTACTGAACACAAAAACTAACAGTCAGCACAACAAAATAAACACTGACCAGTCCTGGACTTTCAGAAAATGTTCAAAAACATAAACAGTGGATAAAAACTGTTTCTACTTATGACACCACAACCTCCCAATTCAGTATGTATAAAGAACGAGAAATGCCTAGAAATTCTGAAGAGAGAGAATCCCAAAATTTGACTCTTTCCCATAGTGGCAGAACCCCCTCCCCCTTCGTTTCAAAAAAAAAAAAAAAAAAGGAACCCACTCCCCCTTATAGTCCTCAAAGATTTTCCTATATCTTTCAAACCATATACCATACCCAAAAAGGTGGCTAACACCACACAGTTCCATAACAACCTTGCTCCCCTTTCTCCTCCAAGTTCATAAAATCCTTCCATGGAAAAAAAAAATAAAAAATGATTGCAGTTTAGATGCTGAAATCAGCTTATTCAAGAGTTAACCAGTAAGGACCATGTCAGAAAAGATATTCACTGCTTTCTAGGTTCTTCCATCAGACAACACCACTAAGGAAACAAACACATTCTAGTTCTTCGATGAATTATATTACTTCGAACTCAATTAAGTTACCATGCAACAATATTGATTTTTAACACAAAATGAATTAGGGTGCTTATAATATGCACCACTAATTACTCTTGAGAAAACATTAAACACAAGCTAAACATTTTACCAATAAATGAAACCAATACAATATACTTCATTTTACCTATCAAACCCGATTAGAAGCAAGTACCTATCTACTTTATTTATAACCATGTGTGTCCTGTAAAGAGGTAACTGGCAGATGTAGAAAATCTGCAAGTACTATATTGTAAAGACTAATTCTTATTTTGTTAGATTTTTAATGATCTTGAGGGCAGTAACAGCTTGTGAGTTTGTTTATTTGCTTTGTTGTAGGCAAGCATCAGAAAACAAAAGTGAGCAAGGATAGAGTGCTTAAATACTAATGTTAGGCTCTTTCATAATAGCTTGAGTTTTTAGGTTGAGCGGTTTGTTACTAATTTGATATCAGAACTAGTTTACTAGAAATGCCTAGGTTCAAGCACCACACGTGATTATATTTGAATTTTTTTTGTGTTCATGTTTGGTCTTGTGCATGAGGTAGTGTTTAGAGTGCTTAAATACGAATGCCAGGTTTTTCCTAATAGCTTAAACTTTTAGGTATAGCAGATACTAGTAGAAAAGAATTTGGGATGTCATATTGTGGAAGATGGATCAGACCATTATCTGAATTGGGTTTGGAAGAGCCGATTAAGGTTACTGTTTGATTGGGCTTGAAAAATCAGTTTAGGTTGCTATTTAGCAGACAGAATATAAAGGTAGATTGCTGAATCATAGTTTTTAAAGGCGCAAAGGTCCCCTTGGAGCCTAGGCACAAGGCGCTAGGTGAGGGGCGAGCGGCGAGCCTAATTGAAGTGAGGCTCACTTATTTTTTTTATAAATAAAAAAGTGCCTAACAGCTTTTTATGAATTTCCCAATGGGAATAATAGAACACACAAAATACGTGTTGAATATGCATATCTTTCTGTTTCATTCGAAAATTTTAAACTCATGTTCACCTGCAAGAGTTTTATGGAAAAACAAGAGCAATAACAATAACAGTATCAACAATAATAACATGAACAACAATAGCAATAATGATAAATTGTTCTGGTGCCAAATTCATATTTTATTTCTTAGATTAAAATCGATTCATTTTCTATAATTTTGAATAAGTATAAGAAATCATATTGGGTTATTCTAGTTTTGTACTGAAAAAAGAATTAAATATTACATTTTAAAAGAATTTGTGGCAGATGTACAAAAGAGGAAAGAATCGAGATTGGTTTGGAAGTTAAAATACTATAATTAGGGGTAACATAAATAATATCATCAAACATAAATGTAAAAGCAGAAAACGAAAGGCAGAAGAGAAGTCATCCCTACAGTCTGCTGCACAAGACCAATTTTGGCAAATGGAGAGGGGTGGCAACATAATCATCAACTCATTATTCTTCCTCATCCTGTTTTATGTTTCCTATGTCCTCAGCCATTACAACCCTTCTAAACAATGTTACTATCTTATAAAAATTTCAATTATAAAATCTAAATTCTAGTGTCTTTAAAGTGCAAGATTTCCTTCAAATAGACAACCTTATTCCTTACACAAACATGTCTGCATGCTTTCAAGTCAGGGTCAAAGGTATTTTGACACATCTCGAAATGGAGAATTTCAGTAGAGAAGCATGTCAACTACATGATATCTTATTTTATATTAGCTGCAGGGGAGAGACAGAGAGAATAGCATCTTCATTAATGGGTCTATTTGAGACATGTAGGCATGTTTAACATGTCAGCATGTAAACCAAGTCATCTTTTGTTTGACATGGATGACACAAACTCCATTCTGAGAATATCTACAGCCTATACACGCACTTTAAAAATTCATTCACAGCTTCAGCCTCAATACCAACACATCAATATGAAAATGCAATATTTATGTCAACTAGCAAGTGTCATGTTTTATTTATGTGATTGCAGCAAATACCAGATATCCCCATGTCCATTTGCAGAGTTGTTAACTCCACCTACCATCTTTGAAGTGGGCAAAAATGAATTTCTAATGCATCATCATGATTGGTAATCATAAAGTGCAGAATAAAAATACTAGGTTTTTGTACTCATGTTCCTTAATTAAGCAACAAGTGTCCTCTCACTCCTACATTTTTCACCAGTTTAAATGCAAGCTGCCGCTGATTTATATTACCCTATAGACGACTATTACATCTATAATTATTAATAATGCTAACTTTATAAGTACAAAGAGAGATCCTAAGAACAGGGTGTGACAATCGAATCAAAGTATAAAAGCCAAAACTCTTGTGGGAATGACTATCGACACCACTGAACCCCAATTCAGTCAATATAAAAACACATGAAATCATCACCACTCTATCAATGTGGCATATTTTGAGCCACTAACAGGTGAGCCAAATGCTGAGAAGCACATATCTTGTTTCTAGATGTTGAAAATAAATTGCCCCATGGAATGCATCAAACGCAAAATGCAATATGCTCAAACATGAAGAAGGCCAGTCGGTAGTGATTTCACATAACTAGAGACAGTGAAATTCTAAAGGACAACTATCTCATAACATCAAAAAGGAAAAATAGAATACCACAGAAAATTTTACTATTAAAATGCTCAGAATACCTAGATCTTCAACCTCCCATCCTGCACGACCAGCACCTGGAGCCCTTCCAGCTTCTGCTTGTGTTTTAGCACGGAACTTCTTCTTGAGATTGCCAAACTCATCATACAATTCACCATCATCCTGACACAGACCATCAATCCAGAATATGTTATGCAACTTCAAATAGATCTGGCTACTCATGTTTCTTTTTTTGTAGAAAGTCTATGCTCATTGTGGGGGTAAAAAGGCTGAGATTCTATAGTTTCTTTGGCTGATTTGGGGGGAAAGGAATACTAGAATTTTTGAAGAAAGTAAAGGTGAAAGCTGCAGGTTTCCAAGGGATATGAAGCCTTAATTATCTTCATTGAGGGCTTCCGTTATAAAGAATTTCAAAAGTTTTCATGGTTTCCATGGGATATGATGCATTATTTATCTTCATTTAGGGCATCCGTTATAAAGAATTTCAAGAGTTGCTCATTGTGTTTTTATTTCACATATTTGGAAGGGAGTTGTTAAATGATCGTTTCTTGATTCTGCAAGTTATATACAGATTGGATGGCTTTTAATGGTCGACAGCTGGTCCACCTATATATTCTTCCTAGTTTTTAACAGAATGTTGTTGCTTATTAAAAATAAACAAATAAAATAACATAATGGAAATGCAACTACATCTTACTTCTTCAGCCTCCCGGCGGCGTCGCCTAGTTTCCTCTATTTCTTCTTCATCCAGTTCTTTGTAACCACCACCACGTCCTCCTCTGTTCAGCAACAGAAATGCATATTTAGCAATATTAACTAATCACAAGAACCATAAATATATCCCAATAAACCCTCTCCCTCGAGGAGTAACAAAATCATGCATGCATACTAAAGCACATCTTCATAAAAACAATGTCTTAGGCATGAGTTATATAAGAGTTAAGATTAAAAATCACTTGGATGATAGCTATAAAATATAAACATATTGACTATCTAAAATACATGGACCAAAAAGAAAAGTAAATTATCATATAATACCTCACACCGCCTTCATTGTGACCAGGTTTATTGGTATTGCAAATATTGCACTTTGTTCGCTTTGCCCAGTTGATATTCGCACACCTGAAAGGAAAACAGAAAAATAAATAAAAAAAGAAAGAAGATGAAAAGGCACAAGAAAATCAACTAAACAACATGCCACTTAACAGATAGTCTACTTAACAATACCTTTAACAAAATCAATTCATCAAATATCAAATATACAAGATAATTCCTAAGTATCTGATTTAACCAAATTGTTAACCAGTTAAAAGTATAACAAAGAATGGAAAACAATATACAAAATTTTCCTGTTGATATAGTTACATTCGGTAATTATAACTCTATCAGTTAAAAGCTTGCTGAATCATGCAATACTTTGGCTTGCTACATAGCTAACTCAGAATCCCAAAGAAAATACTAAAGGAAAATCATGATATGTATGTGTCCTAAGAACAATATGGTAGAGCACAGACAGATGTATGCAAATTTTAGAAATATATATTTTGAAATATAGTATACTAATAATGATTTTTGCATCTCAAATTAATAAATTAAGATCTTCACGATGATAACAGTGTATACAAATATTCAGACAAACCGTCACTATGACAAAAAGTAAACCTCAGTTATGCTAGTTAGGTGTCAGCATGGGCTCAAGTGGAGATAATATTTTTCCCTTTCATGCTCTAGCTCAGAGGTCAAAACCCCACCACAAATTACACCCAAGCTCACTTTGAGCTGAAATTTCTTAGGCTAAACACAGCATGCACTCTTTGGAACATACTGAGAATCAACTGGACTACCAACTCAGGGACAAGACTCCGATATTAGTAAACCAAATTTTAAACAAGACCCTATTATCTCCTTCTAGCCAAATGCATGTCCATTTACATTGACTCATAACCTTTAAACTCAATTACAAAGCCTTATGTTTATCCAAAGCTGAAACTCACCAAATCAATCAATCTGCTCTGTTTGAATGTTTTCAGGTTGTTGTTAAGTCATGACAAGTGCAACGATCTTTGTCATATTAAAAAGTAACAGCATAAAAAGGAAATCGAACTAAAACTGATCCCAAATAAGTATCAATTAGCAAATAAATAGCTACACTAAAAGGCATTTAAGAAATCACAAAATGACATGAGTATAATTTATAACTTAGCATAAACAGTCTTACATGGGACAAGGCCAATCATTTGGACCAAAGAGTCCTGTAGAAGCACCAACTTGCCGACCAGGATTCCCAGAGTCATTGCCACCACGACCTCTCCCACGACCGCCAGCTCCCATACCACCACCAGATGCACCAGCTGGTCGAGCAGTTCCACAACGATTGCACACACCACGAAATGCGAAATTGACATTGGTACAACTGCTACCAAGATAGAGCATGAGAAGCTATTTCTAGAACAATTAGTGTAAAAGAACAATAAGACATTGCTACAAAAGATCAAGAAAGAGCTGCTCACCAATATCACATCACAGACCTTGTATTCGGACACAACCAGTCTCCCTCCTGTTGCCATGCTTTCCCAGAAGCATCACCTCGACCTCTACCTCGTCCAGCCAAGTCGTTCATATCCATAGAATTTTCCTCTGATCCACCGTAATCACCAGCAATGATGGGATCTCCTCCCAAGTTACAGGCATGGTCATCTTTGCTCTTTGTCTCCGCCATGAACACTCCAATAATGTTTCCATGAAAGTCCTTGTTGTTGAACCATTCAACTGCAGCCAATGCAGCATGTGGGTCCTCATATGTGACCGTAGCATCTCCCTTTGGTTCATCTGTTGCCTTATCTCGGTATAACCATATCTTTGGTCCACCAGTTCGCTTGTCTTTCTATAAAGAATACAGCATGTAAGTAAGCAACACATTTAACTAGTTACTTTTGTTATAAAAAAAGTCAAAACAAAGTAAATCAAACAAAAGGATGGTAAACAAAGCAAAAGCGCAAATTCAGAATAGCTGGTGAAAATTCCCTGCCTTTAGCAACCCAATGGTGCCAAAATATTCAGCCAACATATTCTCATCAGTCCCATGAGGCAAATTACAAACATAAACAGACCCATTTGAAGGGGCTGCGTTCCCTGTATAACTAGCCATTGTTATCCAATCTCATCAATTGATGTGAACCTGGACAGAACTAGCTCCAACCTATACACCCAAAAATAAAAACATGTCACTTACAAACAATTGAAGTAGCAGAAGCAGTGCACATGTGCCCATCGGTTACAGATTATAAAAGCATCAAAAAAACACAGATTAATCTCAAGAAATCCATATCGAATGAAGACAAGTAAAATTAGCATCAACAAAAGCAACAAGCATTCAATCAGATGAAAATTGCAGATCGGGATGATAAAAAGTCAATAAATTTATGCAAAAGCAAGAAACCCTAGAGAATTCGAATCGACAAATGAAAAATGAAAAATAATAATTACCGGTAAAAATGGAGATAGGCAGAAAGCCGCCACAAGTCTCTGATTCGTTGTAGAATGACAGACAGGGTAGTGTTGATTTCTTCTTCTTCTTCTTTTTGTTTTGTTTTCTTCTGAAAATAATGGGCTTTTACCTTTTATTATGGGCCTCTCATGATATGCAAGATGTTATTTGTCACATTTTTAAAAAAAAAAAAATTTTAATATTACAATAATTCAGGAAAGAAAACCAAAATAACCGACTTTTGTTAGTAACCACTTTTGAAAAGTTAATCGTTAATAACCACTTTTTTTGTAAAAAAAAAATTCACTATATGTCCATAATTTACTAAAATACCCCTGAAATTAGTTTTTTTTTTAAAAAAAAAAAAAAAAAAAAAAAACCTCGTAGCAAACTTGAAATCACAATTAAAATCTGGAGAAAACTTGAAATCATTACTAAAATCTAGAGAAAACTTAAAATCAAAACTAAAATATGACCAAACTTGAAATCACGGCTAAAATTTGGACTAAATGTGAAATCACGGCTAAAACTAAAATGTGAAACTTGAAATCATGCCCAATTTCCTTTCTTCCCCAAATTTCCCAAATTCTCCAATTTTTTTTTTTTTTTAAATTTAAGATTTGAATTTTTAAGTATTAAATTTATTTGTTATAAATTTACAATATTATTTTAACAATTTACCTTATGTATTTTTAATTGTAATTTGTTTATCTTATTTATTATTTTAGTCTAATAATAAATAATAAAACAGAAAGAGAAAATAGAATGGTCATACCGTGCCATGTTGTGTTTGTATCTAAAAAAGAAAGAAAATGGCCGAAAAGCAATAATATCTCTCTCTCCGTCTCAAAATAGCTAGATTAACATTTATGAGTGAACAGACAAAGATGGTAGGGGTCTTCTTATTATTCATTTTCATAATTTCATTACTATAATTATTATTATTTAAATATTTTATTACCTGCCTAAAATTGACAAACCCATTTAAGTTTTCCAAACAATTAACTAATTAAGCATCCCTCTCTGTTCATCAAACCAATACTACTCATTACTCGACCTCTTCCTTCTATAGATTACGGTTGCATGTGCTACGTATTTTTGCTACAAATAGAAACAAAACTCTCAATGTTCGTCTTTGTTTTAATGGAAGGTTTGATGGATTAATGAATGTGAATTAAGCATGAAAAGCCTATTTTCTAGACAAGCTTTTTTTAATTAATTACACATTTAACCCAACTGTTAAATGAAGTAGGTTGTGATCATGCCATGTCGTGTCATGTTGTGTTTGTACGGAATTGTCCTTTGTCGGATCTGCCCAGGCTGACTAGACCCAATTGTGAATTACTATTAAAATTAGTAAGCTTTTTTGGGCCATGAATTTTAACTTGCTCCCTCTCAAAATAGCATGCTTTCAACTGACAAAGGTGGTAGGGGTCTTCATAATTTCATAATTTCATTTTTTAATTTCTTATTTAAATATTTAATTACCCTGCCAGCCCGCCTATATATTGACAACCCCATTTAAGTTTTCCAAACCATCTCTCTCTCTCAATTATCAAACAATTTCTTTGTACGTTCATCAAACTCTCACTGAAATAGAGATACTGTATCATGATATGAATGATTTAGTCTACATTGCTCAGCTAGGTAATAATTTCATATTGAGCTACTCATCCTGCAGCATTCTCTCTTGACATTCTTCTTCATATTTGAAATGTCTCCGTGTTCATAATTTGATTATAAATATAGTAATTTTTTATTTCTGAATTTAGCTTATTACAAAAATTCTGAAACACAAGAAAAACATGAATATTTTGATTTCCCTAGGTTCTCTTATTTTTATTGTTGTGGAATGGTACAGAACCGTTTATGCATCAATTATTTTTTGTAGGAACCTCTTTCTTGGCTTCTGGCCAAAACGTATTTCCCTCTGCTTGAAAGCTGAAGAATCAACAGACGGCAACATCTGGCAGATGCGAACTTGGTTCTCCAGTCAAACACATTTGTTTGGCCTTTGGGAATGTTGGAATATCAGATCAAGCAGAATATGATCATCGAGATGATCAAAGGGTTAAAAGGGATAAATCAGAATGCAGCCTAGCTGTCATGATGCCTCAGCAACTTATGGTCAAGTGGCCATCCTGATGACATCAGCCTCTCTAACTAACTCAGGCAATACAAAAGCTGACGTAGAAATTCTGTTATGCTTCTGATCAACCAATTGAAGAATTGGCAACCCATCTGATCATTAGCTACCGCTATCATAGAGTTAGTTAGGAATCAAAGGCTGAGATTACTTTAGCTAGTTAACAGTTAATGGCTAGGATTACTCAATGTATTTATATATAAAGGCATCTCTTTTATTTATTTATTAGATATACTCATACATCTCTTATATGTATATGTATATGTATATATACAATATTTTGTATATATAAGGGTATTTTTGTAATCAACTTTGTATAAATTTGATTCCATTTTTAATTCTAAAAAAGTTAGTAAACACAGTAATTGAATTTGTAACTTAATTCTGATTCCCTTTCATTCCTTTTCCAGTGGAACTTGATTCCGATTCCACTTATTCCCGATTAGTAAACGCAAAGATCAATTAAAGAGTTGGCATACAAGAGACATATCAGGTATTTCAGAAAATTATAAATATTTAAATGTTTTTTTTTTTGGTACACTTTTGACACAGTCAACCATTATAGTTAACATTTTGTAAAACTGTATTAACTTTTGTTGTAAATACTAAATAATGTAAATAAGAGTTATGATTTAGAATAAACCTACTTAAAGTTATAATTTAATTTTTATTTTATTTTATTTCAACATTAAGCCACTCATACTCTCTTAATCCAAAAGTCATAATACATTCCAATTCAACAATAGTAGTGGTTGAGATATAAAAAAAATTGAAATATACACTTATACAGTCTTTCTATTATCGGTTCGAACTGATAATAAATATATCAGGATGTAGAATACTGACAATAAATATATCAGAACGAAGAATGTGGACCACAGATTATGGAGAAGTTTTGACAATTGCATACACTTTGAGTCAAAGTATGTAAATCTAGTGGTCCACATTCTTTGTCCTGATATATTTATTGTTAGGACGAATTGATAATAGAAAATCTGTACACTTATAATAATAAATAAATAAATAAATAAATAAATAAATAAGAGCAAATTGTACAAAACCTGCCTTGCGGTTTGGTTTTTTGACATATAAAATCAAATTTTACTTGACAATAACATCCTTTGCCTTTAATAGTTGATTGTTAACTTTAACTGCCGAAAGGCTAATTTGGTCATTTAATAAAACTAATGAAATTAAAATTTAAAAGAGGGAGAAATTCAAAACCAAAAATTAAATTAATGAAAAATCAAAGACAGACACAGCGCCTGAGCCCCATCACAATTCCTCTGAAAATTGAAAGGTAATCATGGCGGGCGGTGAAGAACGAAAGTGTTTTGGTCTTTGATATATGTTGTTGTTGGGGTTTTGAAACAAATATTGCACGGTGTGTATAAAACTATCTAGAGAGGGGATGAATAGATTTTAAACGTATTACTCAATTTTTTCGTGTGAAGTCAATATTACGAAATTACCCCTAACTAGATAAAGCAATAAATCAAGTATAAAATGCGGAAATTAAATAACACTTGATTTTTACGTGGAAACCCTTACGGGAAAAACCACGGGCTAATAAGTGAGCCACACCCGAACCTCGAATCCACTAAGTGATGAAAATTACAACCTAATCCCGGAAGTAATCACACACCTACTTAATCCCGGTATGAGTGAACCTAGTTCGAATACTTGCGATCTAAGCAACCTAATCCTGGATGCTACACACAAGACTTATGTTCTCAATGAAGAGATTAACACCCTAAGTGAATATATGAATATCCAAATGCAACATAGAGCAAGGGAAACCCTATATGCTTATCTAAGATGATAAATTAGCAATTAGAACAATCCTAGATATTAAAACTAAATGACATGTCAAATAGCTTAGCTAATCATGATTATACAAAAACCTAATTAGCTATCACAATACAACACTCAATCATGTCAAACACAACAATCTCTATTTTGAATATTAGATTTTAATCTAAGAACAAACAAATAATAAAAGAGATGCCTTGATAAATAAAACACTAATTATAAATGATAATAGTGAAAAACATACCAAGGGAAGTGTGTTGACCAAGACCCATGCAAGTAAACATCCTAACTATGCTAGAAAATGCTTAGATGATATTTTGATGCATATGAAAATGGGTTTTGAGAGTTAAAGACAAGTTCTTGGGAGTTTCTTTCTTGAAGATATTTATCTCTCAAAAGTGTGTTAGGTCATGAAACAAAACTACACCGTTTTAAAGTTTTATCCATATATATATATATATATATTTATATTATCACACACACACACCAAACGCACAGGTTGCTAAATAATATATATATAAAATAACAATCAAAACGCACAGCATTTGGATGTTGAAAAGAGTGACAAATGAGAGTGATCCTGTGAGGTGAGCTCATGTGAGAGGCAATCAAGTAGACCAATGATTGAACAAGTCAAATCTACTAAAACAACAAGTCAATCACACATAAATGAGCTCACATTAAATTACAACACTCAATAAAATGCTATGAGAAAAACAAAAATAAAAAGCAAATCAGTGATATGGGTGTGCGCGTGGGAAGTGGCCGTGGGGCAAACGGGACCAGAGAGAGATTGTCCCCGTGGGCCACACGCCCTTCACATGCCACTACCTCTCTCTTGGTGTGGCTTTCATGCCACACCACACCGACTTCCGTTCCGAGCGATCTTCAGTCCAGTTAATCTCGAATCTTGGAATTTAATTCCGTCTTCGGAAAATTAACCCAAACTCAATTATAAATATGAAAAATTACATAACTTTTCAATTTAAGTTCGGAATTGAATTTCGGTTTCCGATAAAAACACGGAATGTCCCAAATGTCTCGAAAATCATCTGAAACATATAGACAAGTCTCCGAATCGCTCGGAACTCATCTATGGACAAATCCACACATAAAAAAAATATAATAAAGAAGTGCAAGTGTGGAATGTGACATGTGAAGAGAATACACACAAATGCTAGTATGCTAAATGTGTGTGTGCAACTAATCTCTTCAAAGAAAAATAAGCACTAGAGATTATACCTTTGGCGTGCTTGTCCCTTGAGGTCTTGAAAGGACCTTTGAGCTTGATCCTCAATCACCTAAACTACCCTTACACAATAAACCCCAATATGTGGTTTGTCCACGAAATAAGCCAATCAACAACCGGGAATCCTTACAGGTTTGTTTGAACCGAAATTTCTGGAGGTTCTATTTGCCGGTAATATATGTTATCTGTGGATGTGATGTGATAATGGTTGTATATTGATGAAAGTTCTTCAAAAAAAAATTAGTGTTCTCAATCCTCTCTTGAAATTCTTTTTTGTTTTTCTCTCATGGCAAATCTTACACTTCATTGTTTTGCTAAGACCAATTTCTAACACAGAGCAAATCAGCTTCATTCTAGCACGTTAAGCTATCGTGCCGTGTCGTGCCATCTCGCGTGCCTTCCCGACCGGCCTTAAGGGGCCGAGCCCCCAAGCCCCAATTCAATTTTTAAAAAAAATTTAAGATTTAAATTTTTAAGTATTAAATTTATTTGTTATAAATTTATAATATTATTTTAACAATTTAACTTATGTATTCTAATTGTAATTTGTTTATCTCATTTATTATTTTAGTCTAATAAAATAAAATAAAATAAAAATCCAACTGTTGGATTTTTTTTCTTAAAAAAAACATTTATGGCTGGCCAACGGTTGGCCCACCGTTGGGCCTGACACGACTGCACGAGGGCTTGGCGTGCCGTGCCGTGTTTGGTGCAACATTGGATTGGACTAAAAATAATGATATCTTGTGTTTGGTATGTAATGGAATTAATAAAAAATTATTAATTTCTTATTTTAATTACTTTTATTATTATTTAAATATTTAATTATCCTGCCAGCCCGCCTATAAATTGACAACCCCATTTAAGTTTTCTAAACCATCTCTCTCTCTGTCTCAAGTGTCAAATTAACAATCTCTGTATTTTTTTTGAATAGCTGAAATATTATTGAAAGCTAAAGGCAAAGGAAGACAACACGCAGAGAAACAACCAGGCCAACAAGGCACAGCAGAACAAGAGCAAGCAGAAAAACAATCTCTCTGCATGTGTTTTTGATTTTATAGAATAAAAACTGGTTTTACAAGACATTGTGACATGATGTCTCTAATTCTCTGTTATGTCTTCTTCACCTTGCAGGTTGCATTTAAACAACAAGTTATTTTTGTTGGTGGGCAACTGATCGAGTATGTTAACTTTCATATTGTTAGCTTTAACAAATACATTGCTTAATTTCTGTCAGTGTTTATGGTTTAGTTATTCCCTCCATCTCATAGAAGTTGTCTTCTTACATTTAACATGAAGAACACAGAAATTAATGCACTCACACTTGCTAGTTGCTACGAAGAAGGCAGATAATATTCTGAAACAAATGGACAAGCAATTTGGAATTAACTAAAATAAAGGAAGATACAGTTTCTTTTTGATGGAGGGATTAACAATCTGTCTTAGCTTTCTGTTTTAGTTTTTTTGGCCTCGGTTGTTTTGTTTGTGCTGTTGTTTTTGTTGGTTTTGTGTCTCCTCTGTCTTGATGGTGTTCTTGGTCTCTCTGTTGTGTTATGTTGTGGTGGTTTTTGGGGTCGTTTTGTATCTGTTGCTCCCTTTTTGATTTTCCTGGGTCCTTGTTGGTGGCTTTTAATCAATAAAACTGCTGTTTAAAATAAAATTAAAAAAAAAAAAAAAAAGTTCACAACCAGGAGAGACCTAGGACAAAACAGAACCTATACAAGTTTTAGTATTTATTTGTTCCTTGATATGCCGTATATGTGCAGTTTGATTCTTCAACCTCTATTGGCAATATGTAACTCATGCATTTTTAAGTTGTAAACAACGTGGTAGTTATAGCATAGAAGAGATGGATTCAATTATGTTCCGTACGTGTCTGTAACTCTGCATCGTGTGTACGTGCACTCTCATCTTCGTCCCAGAGACTCAAAGGAACGGTGCTCCCACCACCACCACCACCTCCACCACTGCCACTTACGAACCTTACACCACCCTCACCGCCAACACAGAGAATTATGAACCCTACACCACCCTAATCAGCTCCAACAAGCCATACAACACCCCTATTAACTCCAACACATCCCAGTTCCAAAACCATAACCATACCAAATTGGAACTGGTTCATAGAGACCAGATTTCATCATCCAACAAGTTTCACAATCACTAATGTCCTTTTGGCCTAATGCTGTCAAAACGTGACGGCACGACCCCTTAAGGCCTGGCCGCCATAACGTGCCATGTCGTGCTGTGCCATCCCAACGGGCCTTAAGGGGCTGGCCCCAAGCCCCGATTCAATTTTTAATTTTTTTTTTTAAGATTTAAAATTTTCAGTATTAAATTTATTTGTTTTAAATTTATAATATTATTTTAACAATTTAACTTATGTATTTTTAATTGTAATTTGTTTATCTTATTTATTATTTTAGTCTAATAAAATAAAATAATATTAAAAAAAACATTTATGGCGGGCCAACAGTCAGCCCGCTGTGCTGATCGTTGGACTTGGCACCTGTGCCAGGCCATGCAACCTATATAAAGAGGCGGAAGCCTCGGTTATCATCACCACTCTCTCTTTCACGTCTCCTTCATCACTCCCCAGTCATTTAAAAAGAATCGAACATTATGTTTTTTGATGGGCTCCCAACTGACTATACTAGAAGAGAAGTAGGTTGTATCCTTTTGTTTTGTATAGACTCTATGTGTGTGGGCTATTAAGTCGACACTGCTTCAAATTGTAAACATAATTGTAAATAATATAATGGCATGTTTACTAATCAGGAATCCTATTTGGGAAAGGGAATTAAGTTCCCCATTTTTAAATTTCAGTGTTTACTAAATTTGTGGGGAATTAAGTTCATGGACCCTACACACATATCAGGAATTAAGTTTCTGAATGAAAGGGAACTTGATTTCCCTCACCTATCCTAGAAATCAAGTTCCCTTTCCTGATTGAAATGGGGAATTCATATCTTTTTACAAAAATATCCTCATTTAATTTATTTTTTTTATAAAAAAACTATATACATAATTAATTATATATATATATATATATATATATTTTTCATACTTCACTAGTTCACCGTATATAAATATATAGACTTACTCTTTTTTTTATACTTCATAGTTCTTTTTTTTTTTTTCCATATTTTACTGTTCATTTTTAATATATATATATATATATATAACTATGAATTATAAAAAAAATTGAAAAAAAAAAAAAAAAAACTATACTGTGGCAAAAACCAAATTGTGAAAAAAAAAAAAAAAAAACTTTTTATTTATTTATTAGCTATACTCATACATCTCTTATATGTATATGTATATGTATATGTATATATATATATATATATATATATAATATTTTGTATATATAAGGGTATTTTTGTAATCAACTTTGTATAAATTTGATTCCATTTTTAATTCTAAAAAAGTTAGTAAACACAGTAATTGAATTTGTAACTTAATTCCGATTCCCTTTCATTCCCTTTCCAGTGGAACTTGATTTCGATTCCATTTATTCCCGATTAGTAAACGCACAGATCAATTAAAGAGTTGGCACACAAGAGACATATCAGGTATTTCAGAAAATTATAAATATTTAAATGTTTTTTTTTTTTTGGGTACACTTTTGACACAGTCAACCATTATAGTTAACATTTTGTATAACTGTATTAACTTTTGTTGTAAATACTAAATAATGTAAATAAGAGTTATGATTTAGAATAAACCTACTTAAAGTTATAATTTAATTTTTTTTTTTTTTTTTTAATTTCAACATTAAGCCACTCATATTCTCTTAATCCAAAAGTCATAATACATTCCAATTCAACAATAGTAGTGGTTGAGATATAAAAAAAATTGAAATATATATTTATATAGTCTTTCTATTATCGGTTCGAACTGGCAATAAATATATCAGGATGAAGAATACTGATAATAAATATATCAGGACGAAGAATGTGGACCACAGATTATGGAGAAGTTTTGACAATTACATACACTTTGAGTCAAAGTATGTAAATCTAGTGGTCCACATTCTTCGTCCTGATATATTTATTGTTAGGACGAATTGATAATAGAAAATCTTTACACTTATAATAATAAATAAATAAATAAATAAATAAATAAGAGCAAATTGTACAAAACCTGCCTTGCGGTTTGGTTTTTTGACATATAAAATCAAATTTTACTTGACAATAACATCCTTTGCCTTTAATAGTTGATTGTTAACTTTAACTGCTGAAAGGCTAATTTGGTCATTTAATAAAACTAATGAAATTAAAATTTAAAAGAGGGAGAAATTCAAAACCAAAAATTAAATTAATGAAAAATCAAAGACAGACACAGCGCCTGAGCCCCATCACAATTCCTCTGAAAATTGAAAGGTAATCATGGCGGGCGGTGAAGAACGAAAGTGTTTTGGTCTTTGATATATGTTGTTGTTGGGGTTTGTTTGAACCAAAAATTCTGGAGGTTCTATTTGCCGGTAATATATGTTATCTGTGGATGTGATGTGGTAATGGTTGTATATTGATGAAAGTTCTTCAAAAAATTTAGTGTTCTCAATCCTCTCTTGAAATTCTTTTTTGTTTTTCTCTCATGGCAAATCTTACACTTCATTGTTTTGCTAAGACCAATTTCTAACACAGAGCAAATCAGCTTCATTCTCAGTTAATCAGTACTGGGTACCCCACTATACATATACTTGACCAATCACCTACCAACATAGACTATGCATTGAATTTGTTCGACAAAATGCCTAGATGAAACTGTGCTGATGATTTTTTTTTTTTTTTTTTTTTTTTTTTTGGGTGTAATTTTTCATTTGAAAGTTGATTTGGTGGATGAATTTGGGTGTATTGTGGATGGTGAAATTGGGTTTTTTAGGCTGAGGTTTTACAGAGGAGGCACCTCCTCCTGCACAAAGCTTGGTTTTGGAGGAGACCACCAGCCTCTCTCGTTGTGAGGCGGTGGTGGCTGGAAAAAATTAAATAGTTTAAATGATTTTTTGTTTTGTTTTTTCTCTTTCTAATTGTGTTAGAAATTAGAATCCCCCTCCCCAAATTAACCTAAAGTCTTAAATAAATAAATAAATAAATAAAAAATTGACTTATCAGTTTTTAATGAAATGATTGAACAAGCTTAGGTGGGTTGGAAATGGCTTTGGAGAAAGGGTGGATAGAAGGGGATGAGAGCGGCAAAGAAATGCTATTGAGGGTTTTAAGTGAATGGCCTCCCTTTTTGCTTCTTCCTCCATTTCACAGGCTTCCTCTGCGCGTCGGTAATGTGGTTGAGCTCGTCGGCCCCTCTCTTTCTGCCAAAACTCATATCCTCATTCAGGTTTTTTTATTATTTTTTATTTTTATTTTTATTTTTTTTATAAATTTTTTTTTTTAGAGTATTATTAACACTTGGATTTTGTTACTGACTTCAAACATATCAATTAATTACATACATGTACATATACATATAATACACAGGTTGCAATCAGTTGCATTCTTCCAAAAGAGTGGAATGGGGTTCACTATGGTGGATTGGGGCGTTTGGTGATGTTCCTTGACTTGGATTGTCGTTTTGACGTTTCATGCCTTGCCCAATTGCTCAAGCATAGAATTATCCAAGCTAATGGTATCTCTCTTTTGAGTTTGAGTATGCAATTAATTGTTATTTGAATTACAAATAATGAAATCAAGTAGCATTAACATTTTAGAGATGTGAAAACTGCTAGTAGATTTCATTTGGAAAGATAAAATTGTTATCTTATCGAATATAACATGTTTACAAGTTGTATATATATATATATATATATATATCAACTTTTTTGGAATTGTAGAATTGTTGTAGAAGCTATAATAAGAGAATATTGCATTTTTGTGAGTGTGAAAAGGCACATAATTTAACCTTTTTTTTTTTTTTTTTTTTTTTGTGGGATTTGTTTACTAAAGAATTTTAAGACTTTCCGTTGTCTTTCATTTTACAAAATTCAGAGTGTATTGCTAAGTGACTCTATCTTGATTTTTTTTTCTTCTTCTTCTTCTTCACTGTTGGATGTAATTTTGAGTGCAGGTCCACTCTCTATCACTTATTTTTTTAGATAAAAAATTATTTTAATTTTTGATTGCTAACTGTATTACTTTCTATATATCTGTTCGATTGCTTAGCTTTTTGTATTTTCTTAGTCAAACTCCCCACATACATATGTAATATGTTTGTGCAAACACATGGGCATAAAGATGTGCTAATGTGTAAAATTTTGGTTTAAATTGTTTAGGATCAAGTAGTAAAGTTCATTCGGAACAAAATGATGGTGGCTCGTGGACCTGCCATGCGAAAAAGAAATCTAGTATTGCTTATGATGAGGAGTTATTTGCATTGTGCTTGAGACGGTTCTTGTATGTCCGTTGTTATGATAGTTACGAATTTCTTGCCACTCTTAAGGTGATCAAGCTTTCCTATTTTACAATCTGTTGAGACTACTAAATCTACTGAATTAAGGTGCATAAAATAGAAACCTTTACTAACAAAGTTTTTGGAATGCCTGAGAATTACTAATTGAAGACACTCTAGAGTATTCTTATAATGTTAATGTCTTTTGCATTGATACATCAAAATTCCATTCAAAACTACCATTAACAAATAATGGCGATTAATACTTGAGCCATAAAATCCTTTCTTCTCTAGGATACCTCTCAAGAGCTTAAAAAACTCCCTCAATTTGTGGCGGCTCTCTCATCCACCTTAAAACCTCTAGGATACTTCTCAAAAGAGATTCATAAATCTCCCTCTCCTGTGGCACTCTCTCAAGTCTCTCAAAGACCTCACATTATCACACTTTCACTGTTGACCCACTCTGTCACATTCAAAATAATACAATGAACACCCTATTTATTTTTTTTCCCATGGAGGAGTAAATATCCCTAATCCTAATGGTTAAAAAAAAAAACACAAATCCTGAACAAATAAAGAAATAACCAATTCATTTCTTTAAACTTAGTGGGATTCCTTTTTCCCAATTGGACTTGTATTCCTCATTCCAGAAAGACAAGCTTTTTTAGACACAAATTTCCAATATATTCTTTTTGTTTCTTTACTTTGTTGCATTGCAGACATTGCGTTTTCGGCTTCAAAAGGAAAGAGAAGCATGTGGAATTAATGTTCATTTTCTTATGATTGATAGGTTAGTTTATATATATTTTAATTTCTCATCTTGCTATAAGGAGAAAAAGCTCTTTAGAAAGTCATTTGGTGATGGATTATTGGTTCTATTGTCTGTAAATTTTGTTTTACTAAGACTTTGATTTGATCATTTAAAATTGGAATTGAAGTTTGGTGCAACCATATATGTAATGATGTTTCAAAAAAAGAATTCTTCAGAAAGTAATTAGGTCATGGATTACTGGTTCAAAAGCCTATAAATATACTCTTACTAGGATTTTTCTCAATAACTCATGCAATTCGAAATTGTTGGAAAACATATAATAGAATGTGATGCTTCAAAAAAAGAATAAATTAAATAGTAATTAGGTGATTTTGCTAATTTGAAGTTGAATTGGAAGAAGTGCTACAAACATGTTGATGTAGGACAGGAAAAAGAAAAGTAGAAATCAGTATAGGAATGGGAGAAATTTAGAGGAAATGAGAGAAACTTAAAAGAATAGGAGGTTACAGAGAAAGAAAGGGAAGAAAACGGAAGAAATAGAGGTGGGAAATCAAATCTCAAGTTTTATTCATTCATCTACTCAATTATGAAAAATCAATACAACCTAATCAAATGAGGAAAAAAATAAATTAAATCACTTAAACTAGGAATCTAGAATCAACAAAAATAAGTCAAATCCTAAGAAAATCTTAAAGAGAAAAGAAAATTGTCGAATAAATGGTAATTCTAAAAAAACCAAAAACTCTAAAATAATTATTTTCCTATTCAGCATCACTAATTATTGACGTGTGATATATATATATATTTGCAGCATTGGAGCTTTTCATTGGGTAGATCGGGCTTGTAGACCCTTGCCACATGAGGGTAATAATAGGTAACCAATTTCATGATTATTTCCGAAGTTCTCTTAAATTCTTTGATAAGGCATAATGCAGAGTTTAGGAGGAGAGATTTTGGAAATTTATTATTTTATTAGGACTAGGATTCATCTGGCAATTTCCTTATTCTTTTAGGCTGGAGTAGCATAAAAATGAGGTGTTTATGTCTTTATTTTGATTTGATAATTAAAATAACTACTTTAGATTTCATAAATCTTTTCTCTCCCCTCCCCATTACAAAAAATAAAATAAAAAGTCTGAATGGTTTGGTACTTTGATTGGTGTAATTCTTCCTGAGCTTCACAGGCCTCATTAGAATAACAAAGTCTGAATTCTCCCATATATCAATGTGTTGCCATCTTATACATGCTTCTAATTTGTAAGATGAAGTTGATATACATTTCATTTCAATTGATGTTCAGGAAAAGTCTCTCTCTCCAAAGTGTGTCAGAAACGGTTGTTCAGGAGATGAGAAAGCTCCTACTAGTGCATCCCATGGTTGTAATAGCTACAAAAGCAATCATCATTGGGGATAAAAATTCAGCAAAAGAGGTCAAATGGTGAGTCCCAGAAAGGCCAAAAAAGGTTTGTCCTCTTCTGTTTCAGTATTTTAATCTTTGTAAGTAGAAAGTCTGTATAGTCTTTTCACTTAAGGGATATGTCCAGCATTTTCAGTTGACAAAATTTGAAGTTTCCTTGCCACATTGCTGTTTAGGAGCATGACAGTATGACACTCTTAACAGGTTTTGGAATCTGCTAAATTTGATATGATCTATCATTGAAAATAGAAAAATACTTGACATATATAAAGTTCCCATGCAATTAGATAATATGCACTGAATTGTGACTTGTTTATAATCATTTTGAATTCTTTTTGATGAAATATGTTGCTGTCTTTAAAAAATGCCTCTTTGATTAGCTTAAATTTGCTCTTGAACAAATTAAGATATAGACAGTTATTAGTTTTTTTTTTTTTTTTTTTTTTTTTTTTTTTTTTTTTTTTTTTTTTTTTTTTTGACAGTGATAGTTATTAGTTCTATGTTCTGAATCTTCTGATATTTACTATCTTATTATCGGAAGTCTGGAGCTACTGAGTGTAAGTTAGAATGACAATTTTTGACATACCCCATCAACATATCTTGAAAACAATAAGGGTAATGTGTTATTATGTTCTAATAAAAATTACTTAACATAGGTTAACATAATACTTAAGCTAGTCGAGGTTAAGTTGGCTAACCTAACTCAAATCTTTTCTATTTTCTACTCATTCACTAATGTGATTTCAACTCATTTATAATCTTGTATAGTTTACATACCAAAAAACCCCTTAGATAAGGCTTAATTCCAAATCAATCCTCGTCTTTTTGGAAATATACAAACCCGTGCCCCCATTTTGAGAGTAAACAACTCAGTCCTCGTCCTTTTAGCATTGCCTAAGTCTTACCTCACTTGGTGGACCGAAATGTCTGCCTCATTGGGTAACTTTTATTTTCTTTCCTAAAGTTTGGTCTAGTTAGGCCATCTCCAACCCAAAACTCTATTATGCAGCAACTTTCACACTTCCATCTCCAACCAGAAACTCCAAATCCTCCTCTAAAAAGAATATCCCCTAAATATTCCCCTTTTTATTATTTCACAACAATTAACATTTCACCCTTTAATTATGATAATATTACGATAAGTTAAGAAATTAACATAATATTACGATAAGTTAAGAAATTAATAAATTAATAAATTTAAATCCAATTTAGTGTTTATAAATATCATTTAGTAATTTTTCTATTATGTACTTAATTTTAGTTTATTATAAATATTAATATAAATAATAATTAAATTAAAACAAATATAATATAACCAAAAGCATTAGATAATTAAAAGGATACAATTGGAATACATTTGATTTAATAGGGGTAAAACTATGATTAAACAAAACATTTAAAGAGGGATACAAGTGCAAAAACAGAAAATAAGCATATAAAACTGTCATTAAATAAAACTGAAGGGACTTAAAATTAAAAAAGTCAAGAACATCTGCATAATAGAGCTGCAGTTGAAAGGTCGCCAGATTTGGAGATGAAAAATGAAGGTCTCTACTTTGGAGATGAATATGCAGTCCGGTTGGAGAAGATTTGAGCTGCAAAATGGAGATTTGGAGGCTGATTGGAGATGCCCTTACCGCTGCATCTATCAACTTAGCGAAGATAGACAGAAATATCTTCTGCAAGAAAGCTTTCTATTAAATTTTTTAAGATTCCAAAAATGGTTTTCACAAATTTTAGTGGAGGTTATTGATGAATTTTAAAGCTACCGGACTTTTATTTGTGTTTTAACAAGCTCATACATAAGAGGCTAATGTTTCCCCCCACTTGGAATTTCTACATGTAGCACCTATTAATCTTCATAGTCTCCATCTGGTTAGAAGTGTTTTCATATGCTTTAATGCCTTCATGGTGAAATGTGGACATTTGTACATTGTGTCTTTTTTTTAAATTGATTCACCAACTTGAACATTCAAGCACGCTTAATTTGTTTGGTATGTACTTGCTCACCAATTTAGAGTTAGATGAAACAATGCTTCATGACTGAAAATTGCTCACGAATTTAGAGTTAAATGTAACAATGATTCTTGATGTCTGAAAATTGCTCACCAATTCGGTTCTCTTTTTATTGCTTGTTTCTACTCAATGTTGACTTATCTCTTCTGTTTCTCTAGAGCATTTCTATGTATTTATTCTTAGCAAAATAATACTTTTATTGCGGAAGGTGAGAAGGTTGAGTGGTACTTTGATGATTGTAGAAGGGGATCTATGGAGACAATGATTGGCCTTTTCTTTTAATAGATGTGATAGCATTATGAATTGTTCTTTATATCGTCATTTTTGCTTATCATGAAAACCTTCTGTTACTATATAGTTTTAAGCTAGAAACTGTTCCTCCTGACAGGAAGTTGCGAAAATTATCTACACCAGATACCTCCTATGCAGACAATGTAAAAAGTAATACTCAGCATGTCCCATATTACGAGTATATGCCTTCTGTATGGCAGGTAATGTTTTATGATTTGCTGCATGATTCAAGATATATGGGGATTTCCCTTGAGGATATATGCAGCATACTATAACTACAGTATAAAATATGTTACTAGTTGCAGATTTATAACTTATTAATTATATCAAAGCTGGTGTGGACTATAGAGGATTGAATCATTGTGCTCGATTTGGTTTGTGCGGATAAAACAGGATGTTAGAACTTTTGGTGGGATGGAGTTGATTCTAATAGAAACAAAAGAAGCACAATAAAAAAAAAAAAAATCACCAGCTGTAAGGTAAATAAAAGAATGTGCTATATTTAGAAAGAAAATAGATTTTTTTTTTTTTTTTTTTAATTCACTTTGGACCATTGAACAGTATTTTCTCTCTGATACAAAGAAATAGAAAGATAGATTTTTTTTTTCAAGAGGTATAAACTCTTCTATTGTTTAATTTAATACGACATTAATTCCGGTATCCTCCTAAAAGCATCTTTCTTTGAGAATTAGATCTTTTCTCGTCCCTCTTGCATTAATAATTGCATGGAAGGCCTTGTTCTCTGTTCATAGTGATCTAGGGGATAATCTACTCCCATTACAAGAGTGACAAATATTTTCCTCGTTTACTGTTGCATTCCCAGAAGATTCCAAGTAAGCTCCCTAGGGTTATCCAGGCTTGGTTCCTTGTTTTTTAGATTGTCTAGTCCATGGTCTGTTTCGTGTACTCTAGTGGGCTTCCAGTACACCTCTGGCTCATGAATCAAAATCAAACTGTATAAATCTTGAAGAATGCACTCAAACGTGCTTCCAGTATAGAACAATAATCAAACTGTCAAAATCTTGAAAAGCATGCTCAAACATCTTCCTGGATAGTAAAAGATTCAAATTTGTAAGAATATCAAGGTTTGCATACTCTTTTTTTGTTGAAATATTACAATAATTTAGGGTTTGGGGGAGGGGACACGACTTGAACCCAAAACCTCATGGGGTAGGTGTGAGGGGCTTACCACTAGGTCTACCTCATCTTGTTATCAAGGTTTGCTTACCAGCATGTTTTCAGCATGAAAAATAGAAACATGAGTTTTTCTATAGTTCTTGGCCTATTGCTTCTTGGACTTCTTTGAGACTGTTTTCCAGGCTTCTTCTGCTGATTGAAGGCTAATTCTTCTCTCTCTTGAAGACTTGTGATTCACGATGCCTAAAGCTTATTATTTTGTTCTAATGTAGACTATTCTTCTGATTTTTATGAAGATGAACTGCTTGGTTCTGACCACACCTTGTGCCTGAAAGACCTGCATTTGATTTTTTAATATATTAGGTTTCTATCCTTTCATTTATTTTTTAACCCTAAACACAATTACAGGCTGAATTGCAAACTAGCATCTCTCATTCAATAGTTTTTGCACTTTAAGGAGTAAAAATGTTAATGTTTCTTTTCTATGATTTTCTTGGGCAATTACAATTTGTATTTCCTTTTAAGCTTTTATGGGAAGCTAACATACTTTTAGATGTTTGGATATTGGATATAACACACAAATAATTAGTTGTTATTTTTAAGATAGTAAAAGGTGTTACAATCCTGCATTTTCATTCAGTACTCTTGAATTATCTTTTAATCGGACACTATTGACTGCTATTTATACATAAGTAGATTTACAGTTACTTTCATTACTCTAAGCTTTCTGATTTTTCACCTTTAATTATTCCTTGTTGCTGTTGCAGTCCTTTGTTACACACAGAATAGCTATACGGCCAACAGGTTCAGAATTCTCTTTATGCTGGAAATGTAACTGTAACATCTGGTTTTTATTTCATGGTGGAATATATATAATGTACTGTTATTGCTTTCCAGGTGAGCATTGTGCTATGGGTGAGAACAAGGAACTCTCTGTCTATTTGTCAGAATGGTTACTGCCACCGCTGAAATTTTCGGACAAATTTGCTGTGCTAGGTGTAAGAAATGCAACTATGTTCATGTATAATCTATTTGTTAGTATATATATGTTTGTCATCAAATCTTTTTATTCTTGTGAATGTGTCATGCAGGATGGTACCATTATTCTATTGTGAGGTCAGATTTCGGGTCATGGAAGTTCAGCTTGCTCTCTCTCCCTCTCTTCTGATGAAAGGTTGAAATTATTTCTTGAGTAACAAGTTTCTTTGCTTAAATTGTATAATGGAGCTCTTTTTGTCTATTTTGGGTTTTTAAACAATACTAACAAGTAACACCTTTTATTTTCTTGTACATATTTGGCAATGCATCTCATGAGAGGTATATGAAGATCCAATTTGTTAGAAAAGTACTATGAGCTTCTTGAGGTCTGAATCCACCAATGAAGTTGCAATTGGTAAATTCACAAATCACAAAATTATACAAGCCAGAATCAACAAAACTAAACAACGACATCAAATTAGTTCATTAAACACACCATCAAAGGAATTGAAGTTTCTTACATTGCAGAAATGGAGACTTGGTCGTTTCGCATTTCAACCACCTAATAACCGTAGTAGATTTGCCAAGTCGGTATATACTATCTAAGATTGATTCGACGAATCACTAGCAACTACCCATAGGTCCCGTTTGGTATTGCTTTTTAGAAGTTAAAATCTAGGTTGATTTGACAACAATTTTAAGTAGATGGGAGTTATTTTTGCAAAGTGATTATGATAGAATCTACTGTCAGATTTAATGAATTTTTTAAAGATTAAATCATCCCTATTGATTTAACATAAAATACAAATATATCAAATGTTTAATTTCATATAAATCAATTTTATTAGTTCATCATTGATTAAATACAAGATTAATGAAAATATTTTTAAATAATTGTTCATCAATGATTAAATATAAGATTAATTAAAATATTTTTAAAAACAATTTGTTCATCTTCTCAACCCAATTCCAAAACAAAGACCCAAACTTAGAACTTAGAACAAACCCCTAAAACTCATCTTTTTCGCTGTCTTCTCCTTCTCCACCCTTCTACTCCTTCTCTGCCCTCCTTCTTCTATACAATCACATACTCACCCAAAAATATGATCAATAAAAATTATAAATAAAAAAAAAAAGTGGTAAAGATTGAAGTGTTGTAGGTATAAGTATGTCAAGCAAAAGAAATCAAAGAATATTTTAATGAAAAGAAAAGAAAGGAGCGAAGGAAGAGGCATCAATTTTTTAATTTTTAAAATTTTTTTTTATAAACTTGGTGCCGTCAAACTCCTAGATTTTTCGGCTGCCATGGGAGTTTGAGATTGAGAGGGGTGAAAATAAGAATTTTGCTTCACTTGAGATTCAATTTCATGCATGTTTTATTTAATATGTAAAATCACAGCAATTAATAGTAAAATTTACCAAACTCTTGAATACTGCTTTTCAATCCACATCAATTTCAACAGCAGCATTAACCAAATAGTTGTCTGATTAATTTTACAGCAAATTATTTCGTTAGCATAGCTAAACGTGATTATTTTAAAAGTTACAATAATACCAAACTGGCCCATAATCGGTTCGACGAATCACTAGCAATTACCCATAGTCGATTCAATGAATTACTACAAAATTCTCTATATGTTCTCTCTCAAGAAAGCAATATTCAGTTTCTCTCTCTTAAATTTTCTTTTGAATTTTTGTTAGATTCTCTCTCTTTTGTTTCCTCTACACAACCGAAAAAGTTGCTTCTTTTTATTTCCTTATAAAAAAAAAAAAAATCAATTGTTTTCAAGGACATTTTTGTTCAAAAAATGGATAGTTTGATAGAAACAAATAAAATATATATATATATGAAAAGACATCAATATTTAGAGTGGTGCTATTGGCACACCCCCTACTCATCTATTTATGCCCCGCTTTTTAAATTATTTAGTATTTTTTTTTTCTTTTATCAAAATTACTAAAAGAGACATACAATTTTTTTTTTTAAATATTTTATAAAGTAAATCTAATAAAACCCCACATTCCTTTTCAAAAAATTTTTTAAAAAAAAAATGTTCTTTTAATCTTTTTCTTGAAATATATATATATATATTTCATAACTCTTAAACCCTAAAAATACTTGTACTGGATCCTATTTAAACAATAAATCAAACACTTGAGGTGCATTAGACAGATGAGATATTGACCATTATTTAATCTCATTACTCTTTTAGAATCTAAAAGTAAAATGATGATAACCAAAACAAATACTTGCTCTTTGCTTCTTATTTCGTTTTGTTTGTGGGTTGTTTCGTTTTTTTCTCCCTATATGTTTTGTCTTGGATTGCTCTGTTAGTTGCACTTTTCTTGGGGCTGTTTGCTTGTTTATTGTCTTGTGACTTCCTGGCTTTTTCTACAAAGCTTGATGTTTTTTTTTTTTTAAAAAAAAAAACACTAAAAAAGAAATAAGAAGAAGAAAAAAAATTGTTCATGGAAGGTGAGAAAAAGACGAGAGCAGAGATAAAGAGATCTGAGATAGATAGAGATATTAGAGATGAGGTTTATTAAGTTTGAAAAATAAGTAAAATGGTAGTTTTTGACAATCAAACGACCAACAAATTCAGAAAGAAAAAGAAGAGTATTTTCTCTATAGGTCTCCGACCGAAGAGTATTTTCTCTGTAGGTCTCCGACCAAAGAGTAAAAGTTGGGTGGCGGATTCAGTTTTTTTGATTTTTTTTTTCTAGTTGTTTCAATTCCGGTGTAAGATGAACGCAGACGAGATTGCGAGACTATGTGGATCTTTGTCTCTAAAGGAACGTGAACCAATTTGGTGGGGAAGGTGCTAATGAAAAAGTCGGTGAATAGTGAAGTTTTTCAGTCAGTTATGAGGAAAGTTTGGCAAATGAAGGACTGGGTAGATATTGAACATGTTAATGGGAATATTTTTACTTTCCAGTTTCAGAACATGGATGATAAGCATAGAATTATCTATGGTGGGCCGTGGAGTTTTGATGATTCCCTAATGTGATGGAGGAACCTAAAGGTAAATGGGATATTCAACAAATGAAATTTAATAAGGCAAATTTCTGGGTGCAAATTCATAACGCTCCCTTAATGTGTATGACTTCAGATATATCCCAGTTCCTTGAGAGTATCATTGGGGAAGTTTTGGAGGTGGATGGGGGTGAGAACAGTGTTTCTTTGACAAAGTTCCTGAGAGTGCGGGTGGCTATTGAGATCGATAAACCATTACGCAGATGTTTGAGCGTGGATGTGATGGGAGATGGAGCGGAATCGATTATGTTAGTAAAATATGAGCGGCTTCCTAACTTCTGTTTCCGGTGTGGTTTTTTGGGCCATACAATTAGGGAATGTTCTGATAAACCTATGGGACCTGCGGTGTCACAAGGGGAGGAGCTTCTTTTTGGTTTCTGGATGAGAGCCCCGGCATCGGCGAAGAAACTAAGGTATTGGGGTAGACGTAGGGAGGGTAGCGAGGGGGGAAACTGTACAAACTGGAGGTCAGTGGCTCGGACGGTAGATGACAGAGGCGGTGGTCGGTTCTCGGAGGAAAATTTTGATCGCCTGCGGGTGCATCCAAATTTGGCAGGTAATATAATAGGAAAGGAGGTCGTAAATATCTCGGGTTCCATTACGGAGATTGGGGGATTAACTGAGAGTTTGAATGTCTTGAATAATCAGGAGATGCCAAAAGCTAGTGATTTTGTTTTCAAGAGCACACGGGTTTTCGATAACGCGCGGGAAAGGAAAGTAATAGAGTCAATTGATGAAGATTCTGGGGTCGTTGATTTTGTGGTGGTGGACAAGAGGAATAGAGATTGCCCAGCTGTGCTAATGGGCCAAATGAGTGATAGTGGCTGTATTGGGCCATCTGATTCTGAATTACTGGGCCAGGAGATCTAGTTACCTAATATGGTGGGGTTTGATGGGCTTAAAAATTGTGCTATCTCCCAAACCATAAGCCCAGACTCAGTGTTAGTGTCAAGCCCAAATGACTTATGTAGTCCTCTGAACTTACAGATGCCCCTTGTTGACCTAAATCCCCAAATTGCTGTGAAGGATTCATCGATGTCTGGTTCTTGGAAAAGAAGAGCGAGAGCACATCAGGGTGGGAGGAACTTGGATCGTTATGGGTCTTCTTTGGGGAAAAATAAAGCTACTGGTTTCACTGCAAATGAGTTAGAGATTAGTAAAAAGCAGAAGTATGTTTCCTCATCGGAGGATTTAGTTGAAGCATCCGTTGAAGAAGGATCGGCGGGTTGGTTTTCACCGACCTACCGCTCACAATGAATGCATTGGTGTGGAACGCTCGAGGCTTGGGGAGTGATCGGGCGTTCCGAGTTCTACTGAAGCATAAGCAGAAATACTCTCCAGACATTATCTTCTTAATGGAGACGAAATTGAAGCATAGTCGTATGGAAAAAATCAGAGTTAGTTTAGGTTTTATGGGTAAGCTGGCGGTTGATTGTGATGGTCGGAGCGGTGGTTTATGTCTTTTGTGGACCGATAAGGTATGTATTTCGCTTATTTCATTTTCTCAGTTCCATATAGATGTGAAGGTGAGTTCTTGCGGTGGTAATGATTGGAGGTTTACGGGTTATTACGGGAATCTGGAAACGAGCCAGCGTATTCATGGTTGGAATTTATTAAAACGTCTTCATGATATGATTCAGCTTCCTTGGTTGTGCTTGGGTGATTTTAACGAAATTCTTGACTTAGATGAGAAGTTGGGGGGTCTGCCCCGGAATAGGTTGCTGTTGGAAAATTTTCGAGAGGCCTTGGATTATTGTGCTTTTGACGATTTGGGTTTTCAAGGACCAATGATTACTTGGTGTAACAAATGCAATGGCAGTGATTTAGTGCAGGAGAGACTGGATAGAAGGGTGTGTAATTCAGAGTGGAATTTTCTGTTTCCTCGTGCTAATGTTTATCATCTTGAATATTGGCACTCTGACCACTGTGCCCTCTGGATTGATTTTTCTGGGCAGTTTGGTAAGAAGTGGGATAACGGTAGGCGGAGATGTTTTCACTTCGAGGCTTGTTGGGCTAAGATTTTAAGAATTGCTGGGGTCAAGGTAGAAACAGAGATGGTATGCAGGGTATTATGTCGAAGATCAGTAACTGCACTAATTCCTTGAGTAAGTGGAATAGAGATAACCGTCGTGTGTTAAGTAAGGATATTCATGATAAGAAGAAAGAATTAGAGGCTACTATGAGTGATATCAGGGAAGGTTCTTGGCAGCATATTAGGGAGATTGAGCTACAGCTGGATAAGTTACTTCATTGTGATGAAATCTACTGGAAGCAAAGAGCTCGCGCAGATTGGCTGAAAGAGGGTGACCGTAATACGAGATATTTTCATCTTAAGGCTTCAGAAAGAAAGTCTCGTAACAGAATTCATGGGTTGTTTGACTGCAATGGTGTGTAGCAGACTGATACTAGTGCCTTAACGAATGTGGCGATCCAATATTTTTTCGATTTATTTCAGTCTTCCCATCCCTCAGATCAACTGATGAATCAGGTCTTGAGCAAAGTTAGTGCCCGCTTGTCTCCCCGAAACTCCTTTCTTCTTGATAGGCCGTTCACAGTTGAGGAGGTTCGCACTGCGGCCTTTGCGATTGGCCCAACCAAGGCCCCTGGTCCAGATGGTCTTCCTGGTTTGTTCTGTCAGAGATACTGGGATTTGGTGGGTTCCTTTGTGTCTGTTGAATGCTTGCGGTGTCTGAATGATGGGGAATCGTTGGAAGCCGTTAATAAAACTCTCGTGGTCCTAATTTCAAAGATGAAGAATCCAACTCAGATTTTTGAATTCCGTCCGATTAGCTTATGTAACGTCATCTACAAAGTTGTCGCTAAGGCTTTAGCTAATTGCCTTCTTCTGGTCCTTAATAAGGTGATCTCGGATTCCCAAAGTGCCTTCATACCTGGCAGATTGATTGTGGATAATGCTGTGATTGGTTTTGAGTGTCTTCATGCCATCCGGAATAGGAAGCGTAAAGTAGGGTCTTTTGCTCTGAAGCTGGATATGTCGAAGGCCTATGACCGGGTCAAATGGGGTTTTTTAGCTAAGATGATGAGTAAACTTGGCTTCTCTAACCGTTGGGTGTCGAATGTGATGAACTGTGTTTCTTCTGTTTCTTTTTCCTTTGCTATTAATGGTGAGGTTTGCGGTTTCCTTAAGCCTTCAAGGGGCTTTCGCCACAGGGACCCTCTGTCCCCGTATCTCTTTTTACTGTGTGCCAAAGGCCTTTCTTGTGTTATCAATTCGGCTATCCAGGAGTCTTGGCTGTCTGGTTTCCAGTGTAAGATGCCCGGTCCAATTATTTCCCATCTTTTTTTCATGGATGACAGCCTCATCTTTTCCAAGGCTACGGATAGGGATTGTGGGACTACTCGGCATCTCCTTGATATCTATGCTGCTGCGTCGAGCCAAATTATCAACTATGAGAAGTCAGCGATGTGTTTTAGCAAGTCTGTTGGCTGGGAGGATGGGAACTGATTAGCTGCTATTTTGGGTGTTAGACATGTGTGCTGCCATGAAAGATACTTGGGGCTTCTGAGCCTGAATTGCAAGAATAAACGGTAGCTTTTCAATGGGATCAAAGATCGTGTCTAGTCGAAAATTAAGGGTTGCAAGGGGAAACTGCTCTCTATAGGTGGGAAGGAGATTCTGTTGAAGGCTGTTATTCAAGCAATTCCGACTTACACAATGGGTCTATTTCGGCTTCCGAAAATGCTCATCCGGGATTTTCACAATCTCTGTAATCGCTTCTGGTGGGGTGGGTCTGAGGAGTGTTCTAAGCTGCATTGGAGTTCTTGGAAGAAAATGTGTTTTAATAAGGAGGATGGGGGTCTGGGTTTTCGTGATTTGGCGATATTTAACAGGGCTTTCCTTGCAAAGCATTGTTGGAGGCTTATTAAGAAGTCGGATTCCTTAGTTGGGAGAGTGCTTAAGAGTTGTTACTTTTCTGATTCGTCGTTCCTGGATGCAAACCCGAAGTCTAGAGGTTCGTTGATTTGGCAGGGGCTGGTTTGTGGTCGGGGGATTATTGCTTTGGGGTCCCGTTGGAGGATTGGTAAAGGGGATACTGTTAGAGTGTATGGGGATTGTTGGATTCCTAGGCCTTCAAGTTTTAAGATTATCTCCCCGATGAAGCTGCGCGAAAACACCACGGTTGATTGTCTGAAGACTGATTCTGGCGACTGGAACAGAAGTTTGTTGTTGGATAACTTTTTGGTGGCTGATGTTGATTTAATTCTCTCCATTCCCCCCTCTTAGTCGTCTTCTGATGATTCTCTTTTATGGCATTTTGAGCAAAACGGGGAGTATTCGATTCTTAGCGGCTATCGGGTGGGTTTGGAGTTTTCTAGGGCTGATTCTCCTTGTTCGTCTAGGGTGGATGGGGCTGGTCTCTAGTGGAAAACTCTTTGGTGCCTTCATATCCCTCATAAGATCAAGTTGTTCTTGTGGCGTGCTAGCCACCACAGACTCCCTGCCATGGTTTACCTTGCTCAGGTGTCCCTGCAAACCCTATTTGTCCTCGTTGCCGTTGGTCTCCGGAATCTATGTTGCATGCCTTGTGGGGTTGTCGCAAATTGCTTCAGGTCAGATCTGATTGCCCCTTTGCTAATGGTATTAATTTGACTGGTGATTTGCATTTCCACGATTTCATGCGTGTGTGTTTGCGGTCTTTGGATACCCATTCCCTGGAGTTGCTCTGTGTTATTTTTGGGCGTCTTTGGTTTTGTCGAAACCAGTTGGTGCATAATTTGCCTGAGCAGGATGTTGGTTCTATGGTTAATTGGGCTTGCGATTATATTGTTGAGTGGAAAGCGACGAACTTGGTGCATAAGCCTTCCCCTTCGGTTGATGTGGGGGTTAGTATAAAATGGAAACCGCCAAATGCTAGTTTCTTTAAGTTAAACACATATGCAGCTACTGACTATGACAACCGGAGAATTGGTATAGGTGTTATTATCCGTGATTTTTCTAGTGGTGTTAGATTCGCGGCTGTGCGGAATTTGAAGGCTACCTTCTCCCCCCTTGTTGCGGAAGCTATGGCTGTCAAGTGTGGTATTGTTTCGGCGTTGGGTTCTGGTAACGTGCCTTTTCAAATTGAGACTGATTCCCTCCAGCTTGTTAATCTGCTTAGCAATGGTGTTGTTCCCTTTGCTGATGTGGGTCCTGTTATTCGTGAGATTTTGGATCTTGTCAAAGCTCTTCCTTGCTGGTCTATCTGCCATGTCCCCAGGAAAGGTAATATGGCGGCTCACAGTTTAGCTAGAATGGCCGTTTCTGTGGATTCGGATAAAAATGGAGAAGTATGTTATTTCTGATGTTTCCTTTTAGTTTGTTCCTGTTTTGTTCCCCTTTCAAAAAAAAAAAAAAAAAGAAAGTAAAATGGTAGTTTTAGAAATAAATAAAATAAATTAATAAAAACATTTAATTTTATTTAATTAAATCAAAATTTAAACAAGTGGGGCATAAATAGATGAGTAGGGGGTGTGCCAATAGCACTACTCAATATTTAAAGGTTTGGCTAAGTTTTTTTTTTTTTTTTCTTCCTAAGTGAGGTTTGGCTAAGGTAATGGGATTCTATTCCAAGTAATTTGCTCTCAAATCGAGAGCAAGTTTTGTTAAGTTAAATAAGTAACAATTAACAGAAATTTATTTTAAAAAACAAAAACATTATAGAGGCGAAACCCCGAACAAAAAACATACAGGATCTCATATTTGAGAATTATTATCAAAGTAGTTTATCCAAGTTATCATTCGATTGTCCTTATTGATTAGTTGTGTACTTGTGTATGTCTATTGTTAAGTTAAACTTGGCGGCAGTTGCTTATTTTTATTATATATATATATATATATATATATATATATATATATATATATATATTTAAGTATTACAAGAATTAATACAATAGGATTGTCGAGATTTACCAAGATTAAACAATACATATGCGGTCCAGATATCTACTTTCATAACGGGAGATAACTATTCCCATAAATCACGAATAAAACTCATCACACATACTTGTGAAATGCGCATTGTGAGATTTAAACCCCTAAACACTAATGTGGAAGAGAGGTGTACAACCGTTTATGCTAAGAGGTGATTACTAGGTTAAATTATATTAACTTATTTCCCAAAATCCAGAGGCATTTACTTGTTATAAAAGGACTGGATAATTTTGTTTAATATAGTTTTGATGCATGCGTAATTAATAGTGCATACTGTGGTCAGATTTATTTGTTAGTTAATTTACCTTTTGACCAATCTCTATTAATGATTTAAAAAAAAAAAAAAAAAAAATTAAAGGCTATTAATGAATTCTTTTGATAGATGTTATTTATGTTATCTTTGAATATTGTTATGTATACCAATTGAAAATAATAATATGAAGAAATCAACTTAAAATATAGGTTATAACATACTAGTATCAATCTTCGATGAGTGAGTAAATTGATTACATATAATTAGTGTTCGATAATAATAATCTTGATTTTGATTTATTAATTTATAGAATTTTGGTTACAATACTTTCCTAAAAAAAACTTAAATAGTGATATGCTAATACAACACGAAGAGCTTACAACTTAACCAATCTCATCTTGTCGATTGAATAGATGAAACTTGAAATAAAATAGAATCTATAAAGGAATGAAAGAATTAGGAAGCTCAAGACAGTGTAATACACTTGTCGACAGTGAACAAAAGAATTTTTATCTTATATAACACCATGTATCACACTGTCTATAATCGGCTTGAAGATGATGTGAGTGGGCTTTGATCTAGTCCTTGGCTGGTTTCAACCCAGGAAAGTCCCCCGAGCCATCCTCTGTAGAGATGTGTAGTCACAGTAAAGATACCATGTGTGGAAATTCTCCTGCACTCGTGCAGGCAGCTGAGACACGTGTGGATTAATCACATGGGGCTTATAATCTTATAGTCCTTTTCTTTTTTCTTAAGATTAATCCAACAATACTAGTAAAATTGTTTCAACTCTAAATGGTATTATATTACTTGTACATCTTTAAAGGAAAAATAAAAAATAAAAAAAAATTCTTCGTTACCAATAAATGTACATTAGTACATACACAATGTTCAAATTAATGGGTTGATATTTGTCGTTTTTTCATAAAATATTATTATATATGATATATGATTTGATTTGTTTTGTAAGATTATTGATTTGAATATTTTCTAAGTATTTATTAATTGCTAAGATTATTATATATTATTGATTTGAATATTTTATAAGCATTTATTTAATTTCCACATGGAGGCCTCCGGTTAAAAAATGATGTTATTATATATATATATATATATATATATTATATATATTACCGATTTAAATATTTTCTAAGCATTTAAATTGCTAAGATTAAAAATTGCTAAGATTATTATATATTATTGATTTTGAATATTTTATAAGCATTTATTTAATTTCCATATGGAGGTCTCTAGTTAAAAAAGGCTGTTATTATATTATTATTGATTTGAATATTTTCTAAGTATTTATTAAATTGCCAAGATTATTATATATTATTGATTTAAATATTTTCTAAGCATTTATTTAATTTCCACATGGCGGCCTTTGGTTAATAAAGGTTGTTATTATATTATTATATATTATTGATTTGAATATTTTCTAAGCATTTATTTAATTTCCACATGGTGGCCTCTGGTTAAAAATGGCTGTTATTATATTATTATATATTGTATATTATTGATTTGAATATTTTCTAAGCATTTATTAAATTGCAAAGATTATTATATATTATTGATTTGAATATTTTCTAAGCATTTATTTAATTTCCACATTGCGGTCTATGGTTAAAAAAGGTTGTTTTCTCCTGAATTGTAGGAGTAGATCACTGGGCCGTAAATGTATTGTCTAATATTGGTAGTTCCCGACAGTCCGTAATAATTGTAATAATTCAAAAAAAAAAAAAAAAAAAACTCACTTGTCCGTACAAAATTCCAGTCATTTTTTTTTTCTACCAAACTTGTAAAAATGCAATATATTTTATTATTTAAAATATAATTAAATTTAAAAATCTACTCAATATACAGTATAATTATATATCTTCTAAATGTGCGATCCATAACCAAAACAAAAGCCCTTGTGCTTGTAGAGTGTCTAAAATAATCTAACCAGACTTGAAAAGCTTAAACCAACTGTTGTACTTGGTTCAGTTAATGTATGGTTTTGTTTTGAAATGTGATACCTCAAAAATTCACTCAATTTAGATTCTTTTGTTCATTAAACCAAAATAAAATAAAACGACCAAACTGAAGATGTACATAAAATACATCTTGGTTTACAAGCCATGCACGCTTGCATTATGATTGAGATCCCCTCACTTTGTTGGAATTAAGAGATTCTTCTTGATTATTTCCTTTCATAGTTATCTTATTTTAGGGTCAAGTTGACCAATCGATTATTATGTTTTTAATATACATTATTATAATTGATTCTACATTATTAATTTATTATTAGGATTGATTGTTTCCCTTTTTAGTTTGTGCATAACCAGGGCTATATATATTAGGGGAATGTATATGAATAAAATATGTTTTTGATTTCTAGAAACTCAATTCACTTTGACAGTAAAATGGATATGGGATTCATTTTAAAACGTTTTCTTGTGATTCTTGTGATGACATCTATTTGTAAGGTAACAATGGTTGCAGGGTCTATTTTTTCAGGTAAGACCACGATCTTTATCAAGAACAATTTCCACTCGAATGCGAACTCCTTGTATGTTCATTGTCGTTCCAAGGACGATGATATTGGTGAACATTGGCTTGACGTAGGCCAGACAATTGCGTGGTCGTTCCACGAAAATGCATGGAGTACAACCCTTTTTCATTGCTATGCTCAATGGGGAAATCAGAAGAAATATTTCAATGCATATGAGTATGAAGGTACAACTAAGAACTGTTGTGTTGATAAAGGAAGAGTTACTTGGGTTCTCGAAGAAAATGGTCTTCGTGCAATCGAAACTAATCCAGAAAAGAAACCCCAAGACCAAGATGAAGAACTTACAAAACTTAATTGGGATTAATATGCTATTGAAGAAATGAGTTTGGCTAAATTGCTGTAATTGCTTGGGCTACGAGTTATCAAAAGCAAATATTTTGTATTGTCAACTATTTGAAAGCAATAAAATATTATTATTATTTGAGACGGACTCTAATGTAAGAGTTCAGATTCCTGGATTTTTTTTTTTTTTTTTTTTGGATGATTGCGATGGAAGGTGGAGGCTGAGCTTTCAGTTGCCATTGTAGATGAGATGATTGCAGTGTTATCGTTGGAGATTTTAATACCATATAAGAACTTGAAGAATATGGAAGATACTAAGTTTATATAGCTATACATGGAAAAATATCTGACAATAATTACACAGATAATAAAAAGTAAATGCTATACACAAAAAACAGGAAAGACTAGTACAAAAAATATGCTAGAATGAAGGATCGGTCAATGATGGTAAGAATTAGAGGAACGAATGATATTTTATTTCCTAATAAAAATAACACTTAATTGGAACAATTCCAAACAAGAATAAAATTCCTCCTTATTTAATAGAGTAAGACTGGGGTACCTAAAATATTTGTTCAAATGATGTGGAATATGAGTTGTCATGATCATATAACTCACTATAATCTCATGATTTACAAAATAAATTATTCGTCCCTAAAAAGTTTGAGATTTTTTTTTTTTTTTTTTTTTTTTTTTTTTAAGAAAAGAAAAAAAAAAAGCTTGAGAATTGGGGACTTATTTGGACAAAAATAATATTGGTAGCTGATAATGATTTATTGGGACTATATTTTTCCCTTTTTTTTTTTTTTGTTTAAAGTTTTTCTTAAGAGACATATTAATAATTAAATTTGCTTCACTTTTTAATATTAATTACTATAGATTAATTCAAAAAATTATGAAATTTTTTTATATATATATAAATATAATAATAAGAATCTAAAATGCAAAACCATTTTTTAGAAAAGTTGTACATTTCTCCTTCCCTTTTGTGATAGGGATTCAAATCTTACATTTGTCTATTAAATTGAAAAATGTAAAAAAAAAAAATCTCTCTATTCTAAGTACGATTAACGATAGACCCTTTGATTTAACAATATATTATTTTTAAAAAAATAGTTTAATTAAATGCTACTATATATTTTTTTTAATATTAATTTGTTTATCATATAAAAATAAACTTTAAATTATTGAAATTAATCTACAAATAAAATTTTAATTGAAAAATAATCAATAAAAATGTAATAATATGTAGAGGTTAAAGAGATAAACATTAGGCTTTAACTAACAAGTTCAAAGCAGTAACAAAGTGGATAAGGCTTTCTTTCTAAACAATGTGTCAAGTTCGACATATTTAAACGCTTATGATTATGCTAATAAAGATTATAAGGATTGTTGTGGAGAGAAAGGAAGAATAACTTGGTTTCTCAAAGAAAATGGTCTCCTCGCAGTCGTCAATGATCCACAAAGTAAAATCCAAAATGAACTTCTTTTAAAACTTGATTGGTATTGTCAAATATTTGAAAGCAATAAAATCATAATCCTTTATGACATTTTACATTCAAGTACAATATTATTATTAAAAATTAAACAGCTGTTTAATGTTATAACTTATAAGGCCCTGTGATTTTTGGGTCTCCATTCTAGAGAAGCTTCACTTGCTGTAGTATGCCCACCATCAAACCACGGATACTCTCCAGGATTGCTGCAAAGTTGATATGATTGTGATGACTGAGGTGAAACAAATTTGTTATGCATCAGAAAAAAAAAAAAAAATATATATATATATATATATATATATATATAATTTGCATTCGATGCAAGTGAAATTCCAGGGTTACTGCAAATTAAATATAGATTTTATATAGAACAAGCCGCTGTCAACAGAGCTGTAAGGGTTCTTGATGGGACTATTGTGAATCATAGTCCTCATCTCGCTTGGACACTAAGGGGAAGTGCAATTGATAAATGTGAGGGCAACTCTCACCCTATGAGTTAGCTTGACACTGTATAAATGGAGATTAAAATAGAAAATACCAAATGAACACTCCGAGATAAACAACTCGCCACTCTAAGGAATCCACCTAAGAGATAAGAGCCGGAAAGATAGGAAGAATACACTCTTCACTAAATTAATATTAAAATAAATTCTCACAATTTTTGGATGCTTTATTTCATATGGGAGAAGGGGTTTATATAGTGTCATGGAACATCCTTCCACGGATAAGTTACATGTATTTATTCATTATTAAGCACCAACGTAAATAAAAACATTGAACTAACTTGAATTAAATGAGATAAATGCATCATGCGTGGATTGAAATAAACCATGTGCTTATTGTATTAATTGAAGGAGTTAAGTTTCGGTGTTATAGCTTTTGGGGTTCAGTTAGGCCCAAGAACACTTTCACATGGTATTAGAGTCATGGTCGTCCTTCCAGGAGTCCTGGGTTCAAGACCCTCCACGTGCACATTTGTGCCAAGCCCATCGATCTGACATGTGAGGGATCCTTTCCTATCGGCTTAAGCTTTCTATTCATTTCTAATTTCCACAGTCAAATATTTACCTCAAATTTGGATTCTTGGTCATTACAGTATTTTTCAAGTTCTGGAATTTAGTATAAATAAGAGTTCTTGGTAGAAAAGATTGTAACATTCTTCACACGTTTTTCTTATTCAACAACTTCCATTTTTCTTGATAGTTATCTTAGTTTATTTATTTTCGCTGTGGATGATCAAGTGAATAAATGTTTTTGAAACCAGAAATGAAAATAACAATTTTTCTAACAATTACAAACAAGAATAAAATTCATCCTTGATTAAAAACCAGAAATGACCACCAATATATGTTAATTTTATAGAGATGTAAATGTGTCTAATCTTTCAATTCATAACATTTTTGGGTTGGTCTTGAAGCATTTTCAATTTGTCACAGCTGGTGCTGGTGCTCCAATGATCAGCTTAGCACAAAAGCTCTTAAGCAGTGGAGGGAAGAGTGGATTAAATGAGAAGATTATTTGCAAGCACTTATCGGTAATTACAGTGACCGCCTTGCAACAAGCAGGGCCGATACCACTGATCTGGCCACTGAAAAGTGCTTTATTGATCTCTGAAGCACACCCTTTTACATTTGCAAGAGATGACCAGCATTCTGCAATTGTCTCATTTTTTGGTACTGGTAACAATCCTGGAAAAGAGATCTTGCTCACGCCATTCGCTCCAACTGCTTTAGGAGCGCAAAAATGTTTGAGCGAGGGAGAGAAAGATGGGTTTGTTGGGAACATATTCTTCCAGCAATTTTCACTAACTTGGGTAATAGCTGCACAACAAACAGGACCGATTTTATCATTTTTGCCATCGTGAAGAGAATTGTTAATCTGTGCAAGACAAGCCGGCACACTTGTCAGAGTTTTCCAGCATTTAAGGAGTTCTGGCATAGGTTGTATCGGTAATATCCCTGGAATCGATCCAAGTGGAAGCTGTGCCAGTCCTGTTGGAACCAGCATTGCGATGCACACCACAATCAACTTCATAGAAGTAGTACTCTTTGGTGATATGCTTGCCATCCTACCAGCAAAGTGAAAGCTTTCAGTAATTTTTCTTCTGATCCTCGAAATGAGAGGCAGTTTATAGAGCTTTGCATTATTAACATTGAGACATTTCCTGTGAATTAATGCAACAGTTTCCCTGAAACTGATGGAATATATAACATGGCTTCGACAGGTTCACAAAACCTGGAAGCTAGCTAGTGGTTTTGTCAACTTAAATTTAATGTGACCAAACTTGGAGTTAAGAGATGGTGACTGCTGCCTTAAATTTTATACATAACTGGTTCTGAATTTAATAGCAGTCAAGAAATCGGTGACATTAAGTCATTGAACTTGTAATTGGGTTACAATAACTGTAGAAAACCAGCAAGATGTCACAGCCTGTGAGTACATAGTTTGTTTTAAGGTACTTCACTGTTTCAACTAGGCCTAAAAATTTCCAACTTTTTTTTTGCATAGATTACTGAGTTCTGTTCTGGTTTCTTATTTGGATAATGATCAAAGAAAGAACTTGTATAATCTAGCAAATTAATATGGAAGAGGTGCAGGTTAGAAATTGATTTCTTCGCCATTTTGCCAATAAATCATAATTCTTGTGGAGAATTGCAGGATGTATGAGATTACAATGACCAATACCTATGATTCGATTAAATCCCAAATAATCCAAGATACCATCTTCTTTTTTATCAGAAAAATCTAATTGTGTCTCACTTGATCATTTTGAAGATGTTTCTGTTTCAGAAATCCATAGTAAACCGAAGCAAGTATGACCTAATAAATCAGCCAGTTTATCAAGAATTTTGCTAAAGCTTCAGAAATCAATTTCCGAAAAATTAACATATTCATTACTTAGAGTTGTATTTTAGCAGATTTTTCTACATGATGCTTTTGTTTCCATAATAATTTTGATTAGAATTTGATTTATTTCTCCTGTAGCTCTCTTTTAGTTCCAATCCTTATCAAACTTCCAAGTCAAGTCAAAGCACAAATTTTGCATTTCTTGTATATATAAGAGTTTTCATAATTGTCAAAAAGTTGGTAATAAATTTTACAAATCTGTCTTCTTCAATTGTTTGAAAAATACGCTCAAGTGGTTATATCAGTTAATTAATTGACAATTACTGACATGGATTAAACCACCTGATAGTTTGAATTTAATTTATCAGAGATATTGATAATTGGGTTAAATTCAAACTGATCAGTTAAAGGGTTAAATAGATAAATAAGATATTAAATTTAAATTACATTTAAATTTGAATATCATAGTCCACCCAGATAGGATTCTGGACCCTATAAATAGCATAGTGTGCTACTGATTAAAAACATCTCATCAGAGTTTATCAGAGCGTATTATATCAGAGAGTGATATATATAGAGAGTTTCTTTTTTGCAGGTCTTTTCCGATGACAGCAAATTGCACGGTGATTTGAGTTAACTTTCTGGAATCCGTGATTGAAATCTGTGATTGTTCTCCGACCAGTGATACAACCCGCTCACGATCCCACTTCCGCCACATGATTTGGATTTCCAACGGTGTAAGGTATTAATCCGAATAATACTTGTTATTTGATTGTATGTTTATTATTAATCGTAATAATATTCAACATCAATAAAAAACCCTTTCGTGCATGAACAAAATACTTCAAATTTAGTATAAAAATCAGAACTAAAATAAATAAATAAAGATAACTTATGAACTAGAACAATGGGTATCTCCTTGTAATTTAACTGAAATTCTAGTTACATCCCCTAAATTAACCTCTGTGAAGTAAGAATAACTTCCTCAACTAAAACTATCCATTTTATTTTTTGAAAAGAAAAAAAAAAAAAAAAAGATGACATTATTGTAAGACATTCCAGCTCCACTTGAAGAAAATTTGTAGTTCAAGTTAGACTTGGTCTTGCAGCTTGTTCATTTCAATCAACCTGAAGTTGGTGGTGGTGCAACGTTAGAGACCGTTGAACAAGTGCTCTTGAGGAGCGGTGGGAAGAATGGATTGAACGGGAAGGCCAACACTTATCATTGATTTCAGTGACGGCTTTGCAACAAGCCAGACCAATTTTACCAATGAGGCCAGTGTCAAGTATTGATTGATAAATCTCGGAAACACAACCTTCTATGTCTGCTAGAGATGACCAACATTCTATTATTTCAGTAACATTTGGTACAAGTCCTGGAAATGAGACCTTGCTCATTGCATTTGCTCCAGCAGAGGTTGGTGAAGGTGCAGCACAAGCGGTTTTGAGCAATGGAGGGAATAATGGGTTTATTGGGAACATCTTAGGCCAGCAATCTTCAATGACATGAGCGATTGTCACGCAACAAACAGGACCAACTTTGACGATTTGGCCACTGAGAAAATAAGTGTAAATCTCCATGAGACAACCTGGTGTGCTTGCTAGAGATGCCCAGCATTTCTGAAGTTCTGGCACGGGCGGAAACAGGCCTGGAATTTGTGCCTGTCCTGCTGGAACCAGCGTTGCCATGCACGCCACGATCATTATCAGAGGAACAAGAGTATTATTTGCTGACATTCCTGCCATTGAATTGGCTCAGAGGAAACCTTGTCAAATTTTGTATGATTTGGAAAGATGCTTGTGCTTCTGTCCTGTGGAAGCAATTGAGAGGGAGTTTATAATTCTGTGGAGTCATTAATATTGAAAGGTTTAATTTACTTTGAATCAATGCAACAGTTCCTGAATTTTATCTCTGAAACTCCTTAATTAGTTAGTTAGTACACAAAGCACCTGTTTTATCAAGTTTAATGCTCTTTGCGAAACTGGTTTTGAATATTAAGTGCTAGTCAAAGAGTGAAGAATGTTTTTTTATTTTTTATTTTTTATTTTTTACAATATCTATTAATACGGGATCGACCAGGTATTTTTCTGATAGCTTTCGCCATTAGTAAGATTCGAGCCACTGACCTGAGAGTCATTTACTAAGCCTCAAGCTCGTCTATCTACCGGCTGAGCTTAAATATATTAATAACAACTAAAACACAATTCAACCATCAAATGCATTTCACAGCTGCTGCAGGAATTGTATAATATATAAATAAAAAGAATTTACATTCGAATTTTTATAAAACGATAAATCCACACTACATACAGTTTGAGACCCATTTTACGATAATAAAGCTGTGAAGCTATATAGGTTAATGCCGCATTCACCACTATAGTAGGTTTAGTAGTCAAATACTCGATTATCTGCATATTTGATTTTAATGTATAATTAATCACAGTTCGAAAAGAAAAGTTAATCATTGTCTTAGTTTAACTAGAGTTAAAATTCGGTGTACTCGAAGCAATCTATCCTTGTAACTCTAGAAAATTGTAAACAGTTATACTATCTTCTTAATCATCTTGTACTTATTAGTTATTTATCTACAAATTGTCCATATTATTCTGGGTTATGATCAGTCATGTTAATTAATTAAATCCAAAAATATGAATATGGTTCACTTAATTGGTGTTACTATATAAGCATATTCCGTTGCACAAACATAATTTTCCTCTGTTCTTTATGAGCTAGCTCTCTCTGCCATAGAAATTCTATCAAAAAAGGACTTCAATCCAATGGAGACTCAAATAAATTTCTTGAAATGGATTTGGGAAAATGTTCTAATTGTTTTTGTGTCGGATAACAAAATTATCAGCACTAAACACTGCTAAGCTATAAAAGTAAATTTATTTTTTATTTTTTATTTTTTGTATTTAAAAAAGGGTTATTGTCACTAGTCCCTTCTGAACTTTACACATTTTACCCCTTGAACTTTTTTTTTTAGGCGTTAAATTCCCTGAACTCTCATTAATTGTCAAACAGTGTGGTTTATTGCCCCTAAATGCCTGTTTGAGGGGGCATCTGCATTCTACAATCAGGTTTTGCCAATAAATGATAGTTCAGGGGTTTAACGCCTAAAAAAAAGTTCAAGGGGTAAAATGAAAACTCGCGTAAAGTTCATGAGACTAGTGCCAATAGCCCCTTAAAAAAAAGGCGTTTTTAAGTGAAGAATTAAATCAAGAAATTGAAATTTTGTCACACAAAACAAAATAAGTCCCGGCTAGTTCATGAATTTCAACATTTATATGCAAGTCACTTGCATTTCAGTCAACCTTAAAATGTATATTATCACTGGCTCTATCTCTGTAATAATATATAAAAATTAAAGGAACACAAAAATTGGAAAAAATATATATATAGATCTTAACAGAGAGAAAATATGAAACAAAAATTATTCCCAGAAACCACACAGCAAGGAAAGCAAAATCATCAACAAAAACAGAGTGAAAATATGAAACAAAAAAGGGGAAAAACAAAGATATTAAAACAGATAAACTTACATAGAAAAAATAAAAGGTGGTGTATGAGATCAAGATCCAAGAAAAAATGTTTGAGAAGTGAAAAGTGAATAAGAAAGTTCTAAAATTTATTTATTTTTTTAAATATTTTTAAAGAAAATTAAAAGATGATTTTATTTATTTTTAAATTATCTTCACTTTTAAATTAAAATTTTGTTTGATGGTTTTAAAATATAAAATTTTAAAAAAGTAAAAAAAAAAATATAAGTATTTATATAAGCTATTAAATTATTTTCATTTTTAATAACTAACCATTATAAATTGTAAAAAAAAAAAAAAAAAAAAAAAAAAAAAAAAAATTAAAAATGAGGATAATTAAAAAATTTTAAAAATAGTTTTAAAATTTTCAATTTCAAAATTATATTTTTAATTATATTTCATTGAAATGGTTATCTTTAATTAATTTAATTTAATTATTTTTATAAAAAATATATATATTTTTTAATTTATTAACTAAGGGTAATTTGATCTTTTTATTAGTTTAATTTTAAGAACAGGAGAGATATGAGTAGACAAATACATACTTGCACTCTAACTGTATTTATGTCAAATTTCAAAGGAGGTGAGTGTATTTCCCGTTAATAAAAATCATCAAGTTTAGATCAAGAGTTTCTATTTTTTAAATATTCCTATAAAGAGTTAATGCTTTTAAAATGAAGGGAAAATTGCATCAATGTGCCCTGATGTTTGATAAAATTGCAACTAGATCGTACTTTACCAAAGTGACATATTAGTACCCTTGACCAAATTGTTGACCGTTAGAGTTAACTGGGTTTTTTTATGTTAGATGGGTATTAAGGTCTTTTACCCTTAAATAAATTGAACCAATAAACGATCTTAAAAAAAATATTAAAAAATAATGAACAAAAATTGAAATAATAATTTTTTCTTCATCAATCATCGTAAACAAAGTCAAGTAAAGAAAAAATAATAAACAATTTTTTCTAGATCTCCAATTTCTTCTTTCTTAAGATAATTTTTTTTTTTTTTTTTCAAAATGAAATAATAAATTTCAACTTGAATCATCAACAACATCGATTAAAGAAAAAAATAAAAAATAAAATAAACAACCTTTTTTTTTTTTAAATCTAAAAACTCATATCTACATCTTCTTCTTACTCAATCACCATCAACATGCTTCATAGTTCACTAACACAATTTTACAATATTCCAACTCTCTCTTTCATGTTCAAAAAAGAAAAATTTCTCTTTTTCATGTTAAAAAAAAAAAAAAAAAAAAAAAAAAAAAAATCTCTTTCAAACAACAACAACAATTGGGTTCCATAAAGACTATGAGTTGAGTAGCCAAAACCAAAACCCGAAAAAGAAAAAGGCACAACTTTTTTTAAAAAAAAATTATAAAAAAGAAAAAAAATATATACTTTTGTTTTTTAGAGATCTGGTTTTGGAAACCTAGATCTTGCGACTTGCAGATGGAAGAGAAATATAATTTCATTTTCTCGAGAACAAATTTTACAATGAGGAAAAAAAAAAAACTAAGTGAGTTTTGCAGTAGAGGAATTAGATAATCTGGAGCGGTGGGAAAAATGGTAAATCCATGAGAGAATAAAGAAGGGTTTTGGTGGAGACAATTTTAATTAGTGGGTTTCTGTTTCTAATCTCCTTTAATGGAGCTCCCAATCTTCATGAAAAGGACCTCCATACAGATGAATCTGATCTCGGAGGAGTTGGCTTCTTCTAATAACCTTTAAATTTTTTTTATAATAATTGATAAAATATGTGTTTAAGGGTAATTTGGTCATTTCGTAATATTTAACTGGTAAATAGTTAACTCTAACGGTCAAACATTTGGTCAAGGGTATTGATCTGTCATTTTAACAAAAGTGCGATCTAGTTGCAATCTTAGCAAAGGCTAGGGTCTTTAGTGCAATTTTTCTAAAATGAAATCTATTTTGACAGGAAAACTAGAAGAAGAAAAAATAAATAAATAAATAAATTAAGAAAACCATCATCAACCTTCACCTACATAAAGCAGCAGCATCGAATGAAGGCTGTTCGACAACCACAATAATACAAATTACAACCATGTCGTCGCTCATCAAATCCAAACTCAAACGATTTTTTCTCTTCGTGTTCCTTTTATACGTGGCTCGCACCCCCACAACAGCCGCTTCCCGAGGCCCCACGTCATCAACTTCCGGTCACCTAACCTCTACCCGGAAGGCCTCACGTGGGACCCTTCCGCCCAGCACTTTGTCGTCGGCTCTCTCCTCCACCGCTCTCTCCACTCTGTCTCCGACGCTGGTGTCGCCCAAACCCTAATCTCCGATCCCGACCTGCCCGTAAACGTTACCATCCTCGGCCTCGCCATCGACAGGACCAACAAACGCATCCTCGCCGTCGTCCAATCCGCTCCACCTCCTCCTACCTTCAACGCCCTCGCCGCCTACGACCTCCGCACCCGCCAGCGCGTCTTCCTCGCCCTCCTTGATGACAGTGAAGGAGAATCAGCCGTAAAGGCTACGACGTGGCGGTAGACTTTAAGGGAACGCTTACGTCACGAACTCGGCCGCCAACTTCATCTGGAAGGTCGACAAGGACGGCGCAGCCTCGGTGTTCTCCAGATCCCCGGCTTTCAGGGCGCATCCTCTGGCGGTTGACCGCAACGCGCGGCTCAGCGAGTGCGGGCTCAACGGGATCGCTTACGTCAGCAAGGGGTACCTGTTGGTGGTACAATCCAATACGGGCAAGATGTTTAAAGTCAACGCCGAGGACGGGAACGCGAGGCTGGTCCTGTTGACCGAGGAATTGGTCAGGGCAGATGATATCGCGATTCGAAAGGACGGCGTCGTTTTGGTGGCGTCTATTCACACGCTGTGGTTCCTCAAAGAGTCATGACAGCTGGGGGGAGGCAGTGGTGTATGACAAAACTGCCCTCGAGGAAGAGAAGTTGGCTACTTCGGTGGCAATGGGAGATAACGACAGGGCATATGTGTTATATGGGCATGTGATTGAGGGTATAATGGGAAATGTTGGAAGGGAAGAGTTTAGTATAGTGGAAGTTAGGTCTAGCAAAGATAGTGAAGATGAGAACATTTGGTTGTTTGTTTTGATTGGGTTGGGTTTGGCTTATTTCTTGTTTTGGAGGTTTCAAATGAAACAACTAGTTAAAAATATGGACAAGAAGATTAGTTGATAATTTAATTTCCACTTTCTTGTATTTGCCCTTCCAATGTTATTGTTTTTCCAGGTGTGTTTTTGAAAATGAATGGAAACCTAGAGAGATGGGCTGTTCAGGTATAAAGCTTACAACTTTATGTACCTTGTTCTTCCTGACCCTGTTATTCACTTGTCTTCTTTATTTTATGACATTATTTTACATTCTTTTTTATTTGAGGGGAGACTTGTGTTAAGATTTTTCTTACAGTATTTTCTGTGCTTTTTCTTAGTTTAGTTGGGTTACTGGCTAATTTGTTTGCAAGTGTTTTCACGTTGGCATATGTATGTTTTTTTAATGCAGTTCTTTACTGCTAGTTCGGTTGTCTTTTATGTATAATTCCATCTACCTGACTATAAATTAGTTAAAATATAGTTTGGTATCAATAGTTATGCCTATGTGAACAGAAACTTTGAAATTGGATCATAGTTATGTCTATATATATGAAGTTGCATAATCTTTATAACACTGTCACTGTCTTGCTCAACATGTAGAGTGGTGGTAAGATTCCTTCTTTTTCAAATTAGAAAGCGTTTGCTTAGAAAATACCCTCCTGAACTCCTCCTCCTTTCTAAATTTTTTAAGATTTCGAAAAAGGTTTTCACAATTTTTAGTGGAGGTTATTGATGAATTTTAAAGCTACCGGACTTTTATTTGTGTTTTAACAAGATCTTACATAAGGTTAATGTTTCCCCCCACTTGGCATTTCTACGTGTAGCACCTATAAATCTTCATAGTCTCCATCTGGTTAGAAGTGTTTTCATATACTTTAATGCCTTCATGGTGAAATGTGGACATTTGTACATTGTGTGTGTGTGTGTGTTTTTTTTTTAATGAAACAATGCTTCATGATGGCTGAAAATTGCTTACCAATTCTGTTCTCTTTTTATGGCTCGTTTCTTCTTGATGTTTACTTATATCATCTGTTTCTTTGGAGCATTTCTATTATATTTATTCTTATCAAAATAATGCTTTTATTGCGGAAGGTGAGAAGGTTGAATGGTACTTCGATGATTGTAGAAGGGGATCTATGGAGACAATGATTGGCCTTTTCTTTTTGTTCAGAGATAGCATAAGACCCAAAAACAGTTAGAAAATGAGAGAAAGAGGTGAGCAAGAAGAAAATTGAGTGAGTTTTATTAATCAGCTAAGGTACAAGATTTATAGTGCTAGGCCAAGAAAAGGAAGTAGAATCAATCTACACTAATTTCTCAATCAATCTATAGCTGATTAGTAGCCTAATTGAAGCCAATTAACAGTTGATTAACACTTTTAATAGATGTGATAGCATTATGAGTTATATTTGGAAAGAATGTGCTATATTTGGAAAGAAAATAGTTTTTTTATTTTATTTTTTATTTTTTTACTTCACTTTGGACCATTGAACAGTATCATCTCTTTGATACAAAGAAACTAGAAAGATAGATTTTCTCGGAGAGGTAGAAGCTCTTCTATTGTTTATTTAGTATGAAATTAAACTCTTGCATTAAGAATTGCATGGAAGCTTTGTTCACTTCTCTGGTCATAGTGATCTAGGGTACCTACTCCCAATACAAGAGTGACAAATATTTTCCTTGTTTACTGTTGCATTCCCAAAAGATTCCAAGTAAGCTCCAAGGGTTAACCAGGTTTGGTTCCTTGTTTTGTAGATTGTCTAGTCCATAGTCTGTTTCGTTTACTCTAGTGGGCTTCCAGAACGCCTCTGGCTTATAAATCAAAATCGAATTGTATAAATCTTGAAGAATGTGCTCAAACATCTTCCTGCATGGCAACAGATTCAAATTTGTAAGAATATAAAGGTTTGCATACAGTCATGCTTTCAGCATGAAAAATAGAAACACGAGTTTTTCTTTAGTTCTTGGCCTATTGCTTCTTGGACTTCTTTGAGGCTGTTTTCCAGGCTTCTTCTGCTGATTGAAGGCTAATTTTTCTCTCTTGAAGACTTGTGCTTAGTGAGGCCTAAAGCTTATTATCTTAATCTAATGTATAGACTATTCTTCTGATTTGTATGAACATTAACCGCTTGTTTCTGACCATCAAAGTTACTCATTGGTTAGCACCTTGTGCCCGAAAGACATGCATTTGATTTTTAAATATATTAGGTTTCTATCCTTTCATTTTTTTTTCTAACCCTAAACACAATTACAGGCTGAATTGGTAACTAGCATATCTCATTCAATGGTTTTTGCTCTTTAAGGAGTAAAAACGTTAATGTCTTTCTTGGGCAATTACGATTTGTATTTCCTTTTAAGCTTATGGGAAGCTAACATACTTTAAGATGTTTGGATTTGGAATTTTGGATATAATATATACATACACACACAAGCCTGCACACACAGAGATAATTAGTTGTTATTTTTTTTATACACACACACACAGAGATAATTAGTCATTTAGTTTTATTTTTTAGATAGTAAAAGGTGATTTACAATCAGAACTGGTGAATTATCTTTTAATTGGACACTATTAGCTGCTATTTATACACATGTAGCTTCACAGTTACTTTTATTACTCAAGCTTTCTGATCTTTCACCAGTTATTCCTTGTTGCTGTTGCAGTCCTTTGTTACGCACAGAATAGCTGTGCGATCAAAAGGTTCAGAATTCTCTTTATGCTGGAAATGTAACTGTAATATCTGGTTTTCAGACAATTGTTAGCTTTCCTGGTGAGCATTGTCATTGTGCTATCGGTGATAACAAAGAACTCTGTGTCTATTTGTCAGAATGGTTACTGCCACCGCTGGAATTTTGCGGACAAATTTACTGTGCTAGGTGTAAGAAATGTAACTATGTTCATGTATTATATAACAAGAAGTTAGTATATATGTTTGTCATCAAACTTTGTTTTATGCTTGTGAACGTGACATGCAGGAGGATGGTTGTGAGGTCTGGTTTTGGGTCACGGAAGAAGTCCTGTTTGAGCATGGGACCTGTGTATACGGAAAAGAAAATCCATGAATCTCATCTTGAGCATTTTCTTAATTTCTAAATATCGACATATGTATTTCAGCTAAATGAAACAAATATTTTCAAAACAGAGTGGCCCTTTTAGTTCCTAATTAACTAGAAGAATCACTTTGAGAAGGCTTGTTCTTCAAAATGATTGATAAGCTAGTCTGAAAAGTGAAAATCCTATAATACATTGCCTCCTCCGTTAATTACTAACAGTAGGGTTGTTGGAGTGTAAGTGTGTAATAACTAATAAAGGATTTCACCTACTGGTTGTAATATGCAAGGAACTTAAAATCGATATGTACATCGATATATCAATATTTTGGAGGGACCGATATCGAAACAGGGGAAATATCCAATGTTTAGTAAATATCCGGTCGATTTCGAAATATCCATACAAATCTCCCGATATTTTTGAAATATCCCGATATTCTAGAAATATCCCGATATTTTCGAAATATTGTGAATTTCATCTCGAAATCTATGGATATTTTAAAAATTATTTTTTAAAAAATATAATAATCCTAAACACTAACACTATGTTTGGTTTGAAGGAATTGGAGAGAAAGGAAATGAAAGGATTTGGGGGGATTTCTAATTTCTTGTTTGGATGGTTAAATGAGAGGGAAAGGAAAGGAAAGGAAATTGAGGGAAATGGAAGGAAATGAGTGGAATAATTTCTTTCTATTTTAAATACTTTGGTTTCCATCCAAATTTGGGAGAAAATGGAGGGAAAGGAAATGAATCCACCATTAATAATTTTTTCAAAATCCCAAATAACCCTATATATTGTTTGTATTCATATTGTTAAAAGAAGGGTATTTTCATAAATAAATAAAAACCACTATCCTTTCCTTTCCTTTCCACCCATAACTATCCAAACAACAATCATTAAAAGTTTAAAACCACTATCCTTTCATTTTCTTTCCTTTCATTTCCTCACTATCATTTCCTTTCCTTTCCATCAAACCAAACAAATTTTTATAAGAAGCATTAACAAATTTTTAAAATTTTCCAACACAAAAGTCAATAGTAGAATTACTGAAATAGAATTGGGCAAAGATTGTGAAAGCAATTTGATTTGTTTGTGTAAAACGTGTAAAACCCATAAATTTATTATTATATATATATATATTTTTTTTGTAACTTTGTGTAGAGAAAGAATCTCAATTCTTTTTATTAAAAAAAAAAAAAGTACTTCAATTATTCACAGAGAATACAATGCATACGTTTGAAAAAGTGAAATGCAATCAATGTATTTAAAAAAAAAAAAAAAAGATCATCATAATGTATTCTTTGTAGAGAATATAAATTATTAGAATTAAGAACAAATTTGTTCATCATTTTCACTTCATATCATCTTCACTATTCTCGTTCAAGTTTTCATCCTACACGACTACATTACACATAGCAAATTTTACATCACAATTCACAAGTTTCTTTTAAAATCTTCATCAAATAATCAGGTACGTAAATGTTCACTTTGATGTTTTGTGGTATTGTTACAAAAACTTATTAGAATTTTCATATTTATAAATTGAAATGTACAAAATTTAATTTTGTTTTGATATGGAATTACATTGCATAAGATGTCTAGTATTAGAAATGATCCAGCATACTTGTGTCTTTGTTAATTAATTTATTGATTTTTTATTTTAACTAATTTGTTTGTTATTTTTATACACAGTTGGATATTTAAAAAACTTCAAATAAATTAAATTAGATAATATTATAATATTTCTATAGAATAATATTAATTGTTGATTGGTAATATAAAATATAAAATAACAAATACTGTTTTCATAAATAACAAATTAAATTAGAAGAATGATGGGCCTATATACATTTTTTTGTTCATAATATTGTTTTCAATTATTTATACCAGACGCATATTCAATGTTTTCAGTTTTTAAAAACATTAAAATCAAATGAAAATTTATGAAACAGAAAACGAAAAACGAAAATATTATCGACAGGTCCTAAGAAAAAACACACCTTTTTTCTCTAGAATGGCCCTCAAAAGATATTTTCCACTTTCAACCACTTTCCATATGTCAGTGTTGCCTCTATAATAAGTTCGCTGGTGTTGTCATTGCGTCGTCGATGTTGATGATGCTTCGTTCGTTGACAATGGTTCCTTGTCGCCTGCGCTCTCTCCGTTCTCTTTGGTCGCGTTTTGAGATTTGGTTTTCTAAAGCTTTTGGGTTTGAAATAGTGAGGGAAGTGATTGTTTAAGTGGAGGGTATATGGGTAATTCCCCAAGCCATGTGGGTACAAATGATTAAACTTTTACATGTTATTAAAAACGAAACTTTAATGTTTAGGAGGGCTATTTCTGAATTTTTCCATTTAAAGTTTAAAATATGAAAGGGTCAAAACACTTCTCACCCCTAAAGTTTGCATAAATGCAGTTAGAGAACAAGTATGTATTTATCTATTTATACCTTCCCTGCTCTTAAAATGGAAATAATAAAAAGATCAAATTACCCTTAGTTATTAAAATTTAAAATGTAAGATAATATTTTTATAAAAAATAATTAACTTAAATTAATTGAAGATAGTTCTTTCAATTGAATATGAATGGAAAAAACTATTTTTAAAATTTTAAATTATTTTCATTTAATTTTTTTATTATTTTTAAAGTAAATAAAAATGTTTTTAATGTTTTTAATTTATATTAATTTTTAAATAATTTTTTTGGATAGTTTTAAAATAGTAAAAAAGAAAATAGTATTTTATGAGTTATTAAATTATTTTCATTTTTAATAACTAACTTTTAAAAATAGTAAAAAAAAATTTAAAATGAAGATAATTTAAAACTTATTTTCCATTTCCAAATTATTTTTTCATTTATATTAGATTGAAAGGATTATCTTCAATTAATTTAATTTAATTTTTTTTATATAAAGTTTTTTTATCATCATTTTAAAATTTAAATAACTAATGGTAATTTGGTCTTTTTATTAGTTCAATTTAAAATTTTTAATAGGAAAAGAGGTTTAAGTGTCCGTTTGGGAGAGCTTGTCTACTAGCTAAAAGAGTTTTTTTAATTAAAAAAGCTCTTTTCAATTTTTTTTGTATCGTTTGGTTGTCACCCAGTAGAGCTTTTAGATGATTAAAAAAGCTGTTTTACGTCTACTTAGAGAAGCCCAAATTTAAAGCTTTTCCAAGTAGATCTTTTGGAGTTTTTTTAATAACACTAAAATCTCCGATATAACCCTATAATTTAATATTTGTTAGAGCATTTTGGTAATTCTATCATTAAAAAAAGCTCTCTTTTAATTGACAACCAAAAGATTAACGACTTTTATTTAAAAGTTTTACCTCTAAAAGATCTACTGCAAAAAGATCTACTTGAGAAGCTCTTCCAAACGTACTCTGTAGAGAAATGTATGATTGTTCTCTCTCTATATTTATATTTATGTCAAATCTCAGAAGAGGTAAGAATATTTATCCCAAATATTAATGATAAGTTGATAACAAGGCATCGGCCCTCTTTCAACCAGCCAAGCGCCTTAAACTCTCCACCTCCTCTGATAACTCCAAACTCATTCAATCCATTTCACCAAAATCACTTATTGCTGCTTCTGATTCTGATGGCACCAGCACCGTCACTCCCCAGCAAAAATCGCGCATCGAGTTCAACAAATTTCTCGCCAAATCTAAACGAAATCTCAAAATCTGTAATCAAAGAGTCTCCAAGTCCAAGGGTCAGTTTGTTGTGCTCGCTCATTTTTGTTTTCAAGGGTTTCATTTTTGTTCAAACATAGGGAGAATGTGATGTATTTTCTTTATTTCCTTTTTCAGCTGAAGGCGTGGGCTACGTGAAATTGGAAGAGCTATTGGTAGAGGAGACGTGGTTGGAGGCTCTTACTGGAGAGCTTCAAAAGCCTTATGCTAAACAATTATGTGAATTTGTTGAAAAAGAGATATGCAATGGTGGCGTGCCTATATATCCGCCGCAGCACTTGCTGTTTAATGCTCTTAACTCGACCCCTTTTGACAGAGTTAAGGCTGTTATCCTCGGACAGGTATTGATGTTTTTGTTTTGTGATCCATTTTTCTTATTTTGTTGGGATTTAGCTACTATAGTCTATACATGAACAATTAGTTTTAATTTTTGATTTTTGTAAACCTTTTGATTGAAATTTAATGACTAAAAACTCATCCAGTAACTATACAGGTACTGTATAGTAGTTGAACCCATTTTGTTGTTATTGGTGGTACGGTGGTTCTGTGCACAAATGACTTATTTGAGGGATGGGTTGAGTGGTGGAAGACTTTTTTTTTTTTTTTTTTGGTTCCATCCGAGAGCAGAAGAGTTAAAATTCAGATGGAACTGACCTTTTGTTGTTAGTATATCGGTTATTGATCTTCATGTGTTTTTGCTTTTGGTAGGACCCTTATCACGGACCTGGTCAAGCAATGGGTCTTTCATTTTCTGTGCCGGAAGGAGTGAAGCTTCCTTCAAGTTTGTTAAATATTTTCAAGGAGCTTCATCAAGATGTTGGCTGTTCGATTCCATCTCATGGAAACCTAGAGAGATGGGCTGTTCAGGTATAAAGCTTTGAACTTTATGTACTCTGTTCTTCCTGACCCATTTATTCACTTGTCTTCTATATTTTATGAAATTATTTTACGTTCTTTTTTATTTGACGGGAGACTTGTGTTAAGATTTTTCATGCAGTATTTTCTGTGCTTTTCTTAGTTTAGTTTGGTTACTGGATAATTTGTTTGTAAGTTTTTTCACATTGGCATATGTATGTTTTTTAATGCAGTTATTGTCTGCTAGTTCAGTTGTCTTTTATGTATAACTCCTTCTACCTGACTATAATTTAGTTAAAATACAGTTTTGAGTATCAATAGTTGCATCTATGTGAACAGAAACTTTGAAATTGGATTGATAGTTAAGTCTATGTATATGAAGTTGCAGAATCCTTATAGCACTGTCACTGTTTTTCTCAACAGGTAGAGTGGTGGTAATATTCTTTCTTTTTCAAATTATAAAGTGTTTGCTCAGAAAATACCCTCCTGAACTCCTCCTCCCTCCCCTCTCCCCCATTCCCCCTACTCCTCCCCCTCCCCCTTCTTTTATGTTTTATGTTAAAAATAATTCAAAGAGATTATCATGAACAAAACAAATATTATTTCTTTGTGTTTGGCTATTTCTTGTTTTCTTTTCAAACTGAACATTGCTTGACATTAATTTTAACCTTTGTGTAGGGTGTTCTGCTCCTCAACACTGTTCTTACAGGTAATCGCCCATCTCCAGTCTTGGTCCTCCATTGAATTCGTTCTCATCTTATATCAAGATCGTACTTGCTCTTAGTCATCAATTATTTTCCTTTTCTTTTTATGGCTAGAAAGATATGGGGGCATTAATTTAGGAATGGTCACCATACTGCTGAAGTCATGCTTAAAATGGGATAAATTTCTGACTATATAGCAAACATCCAAAAGTGAGATCTTGAATGGATGAACTGAATTTCTTTCCCTGTACATTGTCCACCTTCGATCATCAAGAAACTGTTAACAGAGATAATTGACATAAACACAAATCAGATCCAGTTAGAACTTTTATATAGTTCTATCATTATTGAATATATACTTTCTTTTGTGTTATCAAGTCTTAACCTATGCATCTATTTTGTTCAACTTGTTTTACTGTCATGCAGAATGAAACTACATGGATGCTGTTGTTAGCATTTGGACACAAATACAATCCAAATGATTTAATTAAAGAGTATAGAAGATATTTTTAATTACAATCAGGGAGGTGCCTTGTACAAGAATATGTTAAAGAGTTCTTACTGAAGATACAATCTTAAGGCCATGGTAGTTTGAATCATTGACTTCAGCTTTAGCAACTTGGCAATACACAAATTAAGAACCTTAGTCAATAAGAGAAAGTAGTTAGATCAATGATAGTGTTGTACGTCAAAATGGACGTGATATTGAATATTTCTAACGGACCATGGTCATGCATAAACTCATTACTGAACTCATTCCCTTTTTGGATCCTGTTTGATTTTTTTGTTAGAGAAGTGGTACCCTATTTGATTATTCTCTGAAAGAAGTGGGAGCTTAGTTGATGTTGAAGTGATATTTCATGTTTTATAGAAATTAAAGATGTGATGCTCGTTCTTTAAGATTTTATTCAGGATGCTTATAATAGAAGCCATCATCACTTTTCAATTAGGATGACAAAAAAATTGGATCCTGTCTGGTCTGGACCTGATAATACCTGACCCTAGGGTGTTTAAACTTGGGACTAGGTCCATGTCTGAGTCCTGACCCTAGGACCCATGTGACTGTCATAAAAATAAATAAATTAATAATTTGTAAACGGAATGAATCCTACGTCTTAATCATTTGAAAAGTCAACATTCTAGGTTAGATGCACCAAAAGCACCATGGCAACCATGGAGAAATCAACAATGATGATGTTTGCAATAGCAATGGCAATGGGGGAGATAGTGGTAACATTGTTGGTGAGGACTTGGATTCATTTGAAAAGTCCAAGTGACTATCGGTAGAAGAAGGTGAAGATGGTGGAACTAACAAGGTACCCAAGTTTCTTGGATTCCATCAAGTACTCAGTAAAGAAACCACTGACGTTGATTGGAGTAAAGAAATTAATGACGATGTTTGCAATAGCAATGGCAGCGAGGGCGAGAGTAGTAATCATTTTTTGCTAGGACTTGGTTAATGGTTCCAAGAGAGTACTGGCAGAGGGAGATGAAGATGGCGGAATATATTAAACTTTAATATGGTTAGTTAAGAGGTCAAGTAAATGCTTTGATATGAAGCATTTGTGCTACTTCATTTTGCTTTTGCTTTTGCTTTTGCTTGTAAGATGATTGAAGGTTTTTGTTTTGTTTTGTTTTTTCCTTTTCTTTGATCTGTATATAGTCTATATAACTTATGCGATTTACCAATTTTCTCCTTTTTGCTGTTTTTGCAGTTAGGAATCATCAACCTAATTCTCATGCAAAGAAAGGATGGGAACCTTTTACTGATGCTGTTATAAAAACAATTTCAAGAAAAAGGGAAGGAGTTGTTTTTCTCCTTTGGGGGAACTCAGCTCGAGAGAAATCCAGGTATTTTCATTTTTTTAGGCTTTATTTTGTGGAAAATTAACTTTTATGATGGTAAAATTTGTGGGGTTCACTTTTTTTTTTTTTCACTCGAGTAAAACAAAATTTCATGTTTCTTACATACAAAAAGTGTGGTTATACCTGCACTTATCAGACAAATGAAAATTGCCTACAAACCCCCTTTCTCTTCATCCCTCTGTTCTCTCAAACCCTTACCCTCTGCATGGATGGTTTGACACTTGGGCAGAAAGAAACCTATGCAGTAATGAGGGGCTATCATTCGCTTCCACTCTGTTTCTGTCTTAGGAGACAAATTTAGTAATAATTCAGCATAAGAGTGAGATTTCTCTCAAAAAAAAGACTGAAGAGGAAATTCTTGGCGGGTACTGTTGTAAGTGGCTGGCTTGGCCACTTGGATGGCACATATGGTGCTAGTGCTAGTAGTACAAGAGCTAACAGTAAAAGTGTGTTTATGCGAGGTCTAATCCTAATGGAGTTCCGCTATACCTCAACTCATGCTCCACAAAAGGTTAATTTAACATGATTTATCTTATCAACACAAAATACCCTATCCAAAAAAAAAAAAAAAAAAAAAAACAATAACTTTGACTCTAAGTTATAGTATTATCTCAAGTAGGATCTCCTCCCTCAATCTCTCCTATTTTTTCTCATCATCTCCTTTTTTTTTTTGGTTTCTCTTCTTTGGTTTTACTTATTACTTTTATTGTTATATCTTCTCATCGGCTTTTTTTTTTCTTGGGTACAGTAACTTTTAACCTTTTTTTTTCTCCTCTTTTGATCTCATCTTCACTATAATTGTTTTTAACGCAATGCTGCTTTCATTGAAGTCTAAAAAAAGTGTGCCTTGCTTCGATCGGGCGCCATGCCTCGTGTCTTTAAAAACGATGAAGTTGGGCATGTTCTAGCACAATTGTTGAATCTCTTGGCACCAAAATTGGGCGGGTCGTGACATTAAACTCTCCCAAGTTGTCCCTTGTTCTTGGAGTTTTAAACCTACCAACCAAAACAACAAACACAAGAAGTGCATAACTTGAATTTTTTTCACTCAATTCCACCAAAAGAGAAAAAAAAAAAAAATGAAAGGATAAAGAAGCTAACCTTTGAATTATCAACTGAACCACTGATCTAGAACTTTTAGGGGTTTTCATGATGAACTAAAGAGGAAGTAAAAAAGAGAAAAGGGAGAATACGATCTTAAGAGTATGGATTTGGTGAGGGATTGAGAGGAAGAAGAGAGAAGAAAAACAAATATGAAGCCTTTCAAAATCTTAAGTTTTCATTGTCATTAATTGACCATACTTTCCATCAGAAACCGATAAAGAACCCTTATTTTTGTTTTTTTTTTTGGTTATTTTCTTTGTTCAATCCTTGCACATGATTGATAGAGAATTATTCATCACCTGTTTGTGTTTAGATGACATATGTATCCTTTTCACTTTATTAACAAACGAGGGATTAAATGTCTGTTTGTTATAAAACAAATCTTAAAAGAAATAAATTTTTTTATGGCACAATTACCCTTATTTATTAATAGGCTAATAGCTACACAGTATTTAGAGTAATTTTATTCTTAGAATACTTTAAGCATACACAAGTCTTTATGTTATGAAACAAATGCTAATCGTACTATAAATCAAGTACTATTCACAAGGGCCACAAGAGCCTTTTATATAGGTAATAGATATTTAATGTTGCTTGATGAATTAGTTGAGAAGAATTTGAGGTTTTTCCTTTGAAGAAGTTGAATGATTTTGTTATTGAACTTCTGGGGATGATTTTTAACAGGTTGATTGATGAGACAAAGCATCACATTCTCAAAGCAGCTCATCCCTCTGGTTTGTCTGCAAATAGAGGCTTCTTTGGCTGCAGGTTAGTCAATTTAATAGGGAATATGTAACCGTTATGCAATTTCCTGCACATAAAGATGGACAGAAATACACATGGCATTAATTTCAACGTGTATATGCTTATTTTCTTTGAATATAAGACAAGGGTGGGTGATAGGTTATGAATTAGTTTACTGGAATTTTGTTTCATTGGCACCTAAGTGACTTTTGCAAATTTGGTTTTCCTTCAAGGCTTTATACTAATGAAAGCTTAAAGTGACTAGATGAAAACTAAAGAGTTTTTGGAAAATGGGAGTGAATTAAATTTTATTTGACATGGAGTATTCTGTGACTTTAAAGTTGTCTAGAAAGATAGCGGTCTTGTCAAATATTGATTCCTTTTGGATTTTAATGATAAATCATAATATGTTTCACCATCAAGGAACCTCCTTTGAGAGGTAGTGAGGTACGTAGAGGTTAATATTAAGGATTTTTCTTAGTGTTTTGAGCTATTTGTGGTGAGATACCTTACAGATTGTATGTATGATGCTTCCAACTTTTGGATGTGATCATACTTACACACACTCTTCTTCTCAACTTCCTACATGTCAGATGAAGTTGTATTGAATAGAATGTCTAGGCATATATATTATCATGAGGAAATATATATTTACGACAAAAGAAGAAAGTAAATGATATTTGGTAACCATTCTACTTCTCATGATGTGACTAGGTATTTTTCTTGGACAAACCAGATTTTGGATAAGATGGGAATTTCCCCCATAGATTGGCAACTTTAATTTGGAGCGCGCACCAGCTTTTGATGATGATTTCAATTTTGTGTATGCATGGGAAAATCAGTATTCAAGCCTATTCGATCTCCTAGTAAGTTTTTGGGCACTGTTTACGTTTACGTAAATGTGTTTGCCTGGCTATAGAGAGATACTATAATTTATAGATCTGATGTAGCATTATTGTTTGCTATGGGTTTGTTTGTATGACTAAAAACCGAAAATATTTTTCAAGGATCAGTGTTTATTTGCTATTCAAGTAACATAATATATATATCTCATTCATAATTTTAAAATACTCAAAATACTGAGTACTTAGTAGGGTGATAAAAGTGAAAATATAAACAAGATCATTTCATTATATGCTTAAAGGACGGAAAGCTCCATCTGTTCCGTATTCAACTTCCTACATACTTCTAATTTTGTAAGTAATATATAGCTGCATGGAAAAAAAAATCCCACTTTGTAAGTAATTTGAACGATAGCTCTTAATAACCGCCCTTACTAAATTAATACATTTGAGACATGGGTTATGCTTACGAAAGATTTTTGGTTTTGATAATTATTTAGAACGAATATTTTCAGAGTTTGATAAAAAACAAAATCAAGCTTTTTGGTTTTTTTTTTGCTTCAAAAATTTCTTGAGACTAGATACTGTAGTGTTTGATAAATATAAAAAAAAAAACAATTAAGCTTTTAGATGGACAAAGGGGCTCATTATAGATTTTTCACCTCGGACCTCTAAACAGTCAGGACCGGCCCTACTTGATGATCCCTAATTAGAACACAAATCGGTCTTTGAAATGTTAGACCTTGACGACATTTCTTGACAATCTATAATTAAGATGAATCCTTTCATATTAAAAGTATATATATATATATATATATATATATATATATATATATATATATATATAGTGAGTCTCTAATAAAGGATCTCTTATTTTAATTTCGGTTGTAGACGGTGATTTCTCAATGGTCAACCGGTCAACGATTTATGTTAGTAAAACCTGTAAAAATAAATGCAATAAAGAACGTAACAAATAGTAAATAATAAAGAGGGCAAGATACGTGGTAAAACTTCGGTGATCGGAGAAACGTTCACAGGTTATTGCCTTAGCAACTAAGTCAAATCCACTATTTTGTTAAATAATACACACTCTGGTCTCTCTCTTTTGCTAAGATTTTTCACCACCCGGTTATTGTGTTTTTGCAGGTGTATTTATACATGGTGCCGCTAGGGTTTTGAACTGCTAGGGTTTTGAGCTGTGGCATACAAGTAAAGGATTACATAGTCGATTTTAGGACTTTTTTTCTATTTGATATTATCACTTGTTTAATGCTATGGATTCCGAATCTGCTTTGGACTCTAATTGCCCAATACTTAGGAGAGAATACCTGTTAGTTTCCTTGTTGGACTCCTGGTGGTTGTACAGTTGACCAGTGATTGCCTGTCACAACTGTATAACTTGTATGTGGTGGAGAGACCCTTAATGTGATCGTTCATGTTTGTGCCGAGTAGAGCCGAGCAAACATGGTCTTCTGCTCAGCTTACTCGGTTTTACTCGGTGTTGCTAGCCTTGTTTGTTTCTCTATTAGTGCTGTGTTAGTGCCAGATGGCCTATCCTCGTGGGATGCCAACGTGTCCTTTGAATGGTCCTAGACTTCCTACTTATGTGGTAAGATTTGGTCTGTGCTTGCTAGTGACGCGTCTTCTTGGCGAATATTATATACAACAATACTCCCTTAAATATTTGAGCCGAGTGGACTCGTTTATCTTTAAATAGGTTGGTTTGTCTTGTTCTATCTCCACTCGGTGAAAGGTATTTAAAGAATTCACTCGGTTTTTACCTGACCATACGACATTTGGTTTGGTCCAACCTGGTGTCTAGAGATAGGCTTCATTTTGAGTTTGTCGTTTTCCTCATAAATGCCCCATAAATGCAGCAATTATGACTCCTTATAAATTCGAACATTAATGACATGTCTTTAACCTTTGAAAAAAGAAAAAAGAAAATACTGGGTCATGTTCAGGTTAGAATGGAAGTGGAATATGGTGATGATAGGCTCCTGCAAACACCTAAGAAGAAAGACACGTGATCAAAGCCTTTGAAAACTTGATTATTGATCAAAGTATAATTCTGATTCTATTGTTTCTGATACTATTCTTAATTAAAAGTATACAATTAATTACCATTTCTTGGGTGTTTGTGGTGGCATCTTATCTGATACATATGGGATTGTATTGTAACAATTATGGCAAAATTTTGAAAAAGAAAAAGCGAAAAAAGGCATCAAAGAAATATATGAAAACAAAAAGAGTTTACCCTCCAACAATAATGATGGACCTAATTATTTTGAATGGAGGATCTAAAGAACTAAGAAGGCTAGGACTCTTATCATATGAACTAGTGATTTTTAGATACACTCATTGACATAGTATTTTTATAATTATTTAATAATTCGACCTCATTAATATTGTAATAGTACTTCTTTTATAATTGGGAAAAAGAACAGGAAAAAAAAAATAAAAAAAAGATAAGAGTGATAGTAAGCTCCCCTAGATTTACTTACTTTTCAGTAATCTCATAATAATAACAAAATAAGTGTCGGGAATCAACACTTTAAAGTTTAAAATTTAAATAAGGGCCTTAAAATATTGTTAAATGGCCTCTATAAAAGTAACAAACTAATTACTAGACTTATTGAGACTTGTACTAGTCAAAAGTATGAAAATAACTTCTCACATCATTGCAACAAGTGAAGTGAATAATAGGGAAAAAGAAAAAAAAAAAAAAGATAAAGAGTGAAAAATTGGCAAAAAGAACGAAAAAATGATAAAGAGTGAGAAATGGGAAAAGGAAGAAAAAAAGATAACGCATGTGGCTTCAACAGGTGGATGCTTTTCTTTTCTTTTCTTTTTGGTAAAAATAAAAATGATATAATGAATTATAGTCATTAGAAGCTGGAGGAGAGTCCTTAACCAAATTCAAGTAATATGATTTTTTATTTATTTATTTATTTATTTATTTTATTATTTTATTTAATATATATATAAATTTGAATTGGGGCCTGGGGGGGGCCAGCCCCTTAAGACCCGCCAGGACGGCATGCTGGATGGCACGGCACGGCACGACACGTTAATTTGAATTTTTGTTTTAACTTTTGATCTTTTTTTTTCTTTTCTACATTGTTGTTTAAAAGAATATTTTGATCTCCACCATCCATCTCAAAGATGGATAGTTGAGATGGAGGGTGGAGATCCATTTAATTTATATATTTTTTAAATTTATAATGTTATTAAAGTAAGAGTAAATGATGATAATTCCCTTTTAAGATGTTAAACTTAATCTTGATAAAAAATTTAATTAGCAATAGAGTCACTTTTACTGAAATCGGAGAAGAATCTTTCTTTTAACTTTTGATCTCTTTTTTTCTTAACCATTTATTACTTACACAGGGGAAAAAAATTATTTAATGAAAAAGAGAAGCTAACTTTTCTGCTTTGCATTTTTTTTATTTGAAATATTCCTGCTTTGCATTTTGCTCCAACTTTCCATATTTGGAAACATATAAAATGGAACTCTCTCTCTCATTTTGTTTCAAAACAAAATCTAAAACTTTTCTTTAAATTTTCTTGGTCTTGATTTTTAAAATCTGAAGCTTTTTAAAAGCTTTCATATCCAACGACGGAAATGAAATAAAAATTCATTCAACATTTCTACTTTTAAAAGATAAGTTGCTATTTCAATAATAATAATATTAAATAATAATAATAATAATAATAAGTTGCAATTAGTTTTTGGGTGGCTCTATTGCCACTCACAAAATATCTTCATACACCCATAAGTTGAACACTCAATCAAAATAAACCCTAATAATATATACTTAATCAACCCTACTAAGTTGCATTTTACTAAGTTTTTGGAAGGCACGTGGGATTGCACGGCACGGCACGACACGGCCGTGCAGTTAAGCTCCCATTTATTTCTTAATTTGAACCGATTTTTTTTTTTATTTTTTTATTTTTTTAAATTCATGTCTCAAAAAAGCTTACCAATTTCAATAGTAATTCGTAATTGGGTTTGAAGTGCCCTCATAATTTGAGTATTATGAGAAATATGAAGTGCTGCATTCTACCTTATCAAATCCAAAAAGAAACTGATACTTATAACTATATATAATACCTCTTGAGCCATTATGGTTGTATATGTTGCGATATAAATTGAGAAGTTTTCACAAAACTAACCTGAAATGGATCAACGTTCCTACCCGTAGGTTTTGCAAAGACAAAGTCACTAGAGGTTTTTAAGAGAGAGTATTGATAGATTTTCAGGCTTCTTATTTGATGACTGAGGAAGAACCGAAGAAGAAGAAGATAGGTGATCTTTTTGTCTTGTGCCCCACATACATTGATTGATAATTTTATATTAAGAAAATTTCATTTTTGTCCTTATATTAATCACTATTTCATTCAAATATATGTCTTGCAACTTTCAAGAAGATTGGTCATAAATGTTAAATTTTAACAAGTCACACACACCTCCATTATTTATCTACACATGTGGCCATGTGTTATTACAAGTCAAAATATTACTATAAAAAAAATAAAAATAAAAAAACTTTTCGGATTTGTACATTAACCTTTTCAATTTCTAGGATTAGGAGTAGAATTTTGAGTGAAAATTTTGTGTATTTTATTGTATTACGAAATTATAAATAGAAAATATTCATTTTTGATGTCTATTTTTCATTTTTCACTCATTAATAATGTGTCTTAATTCTTAACTTTGTTGCTCTCTATTATTATGATTTTTTAAGTCACAACAAATCAAACCAATATTAAAAATTTTCCAATTCAACCCTCTCATATATATATATATATATATATATATATTGCTCCAACAAAGCCTGAAAAATAAAGAAACACATACCTTATTAATCCTAGAAATGATCCCAAAGAAGATTTTAATTCTCAAATCCCCGAGTCTAGCTTAGCAGGAGCTCTGCAAAAATTATATAACCAAAAAAAAAATTAATACTACAAATCATGAAAAAAATAATAAAATAAAAAAACAAATGTGAAGAAGAAGAAGAACCTTGTTGATCAATTATGACAAGAGAGGGAGAGTTGGTGATTGGTGATGATAACAACAAAACAATTATTAATAAATTGCCAAATAAATTGAGCAATTTATAAGAGAATGGAGAATGATGTTAATGGTGTGTGTGTTTTAAGTTCTAAGACCCTCCTCTTTAAATAGGCAAAAATTAATTGTTTTTTTTTTAATTATATATATATTTTGTAAAATTTTACTTTTGCCCCGTAAATATTGAATTTTACTATATTGACCCCAAATAAATTATAGTCTTCGATCATGGAGCATATGTATATATTATTGCTTTTGGCACGACACGACACGGCACGGCACGTTAAAGTAGCCGGCACTCTTTGTTGTCTTTGTTAATTTCTTCATCTTTGCATTCGTCATAAATGTATGTCTTGCAACTTTCAAGAAGATTGGTCATAAATGTTAAATTTTAACAAGTCACACACACCTCCATTATTTATCTACACATGTGGCCATGTGTTATTACAAGTCAAAATATTACTATAAAAAAAATAAAAATAAAAAAACTTTTCGGATTTGTACATTAACCTTTTCAATTTCTAGGATTAGGAGTAGAATTTTGAGTGAAAATTTTGTGTATTTTATTGTATTACGAAATTATAAATAGAAAATATTCATTTTTGATGTCTATTTTTCATTTTTCACTCATTAATAATGTGTCTTAATTCTTAACTTTGTTGCTCTCTATTATTATGATTTTTTAAGTCACAACAAATCAAACCAATATTAAAAATTTTCCAATTCAACCCTCTCATATATATATATATATATATATATATATATTGCTCCAACAAAGCCTGAAAAATAAAGAAACACATACCTTATTAATCCTAGAAATGATCCCAAAGAAGATTTTAATTCTCAAATCCCCGAGTCTAGCTTAGCAGGAGCTCTGCAAAAATTATATAACCAAAACAAAAATTAATACTACAAATCATGAAAAAAATAATAAAATAAAAAAACAAATGTGAAGAAGAAGAAGAACCTTGTTGATCAATTATGACAAGAGAGGGATAGTTGGTGAGTGGTGATGATAACAACAAAACTAAGAATTGAGTAATGATGTTACTTGTTAGAGAGAAATAAGAGAATGGTGTGTGTGTGTTTGTTTATGTTCAAGACACAAACACACACCATTTATATAGGCAAATTTTTTTTTTTTTTTTTTAATTATATATATATATATTTTATAAAATTTTACTTTGGCCCCGCAAATATTGAATTTTACTATATTGACCCCAAATGAATTATAGTCTTCGATCATGGAGCATTTATGTAGATCACATCTTGATTGACCCCTACCATATTTGTCTGTTGATCTAGCTATTTTAGGAGATATATATATATATATATTATTGCTTTTGGGCCATTTATATATATATATTATTGATTTGGGCCATTTTCTTTCATTTTTCATTTTTGGAAGGCACGTGGGATTGCACGGCACGGCACGACATGGCCGTGCCGTTAAGCTTCCATTTGTTTCTTAATTTGAACCGATTATTTTATTTTTTTTTATTTTTTTTTATTTTATAAATTCATGTCTCAAAAAAGCTTACCAATTTCAATAGTAATTCGTAATTGGGTTTGAAGTGACCTCAAGTCATTGCCACTTTTTGGGCTTTTTGTCCACCATGAGTCCAAGTGGTGGCTATTCAAAACCTTGAATGGCACAGTCCCAGTCCCATTTGAGGCAAAAGACCCATATATAATTATCTGTTGGGCTCATTGATGAGACAAGAATCTCACTCTTTTTTCCATACTAGGAAACTAAAGTCCAACTTTATCCCTCCAAGCCCACATGGGTCTTCTATTTATAATTTCAATATTTAAAAAAAAAAAAATTTCTTATAATTTATAAATTATTGAGGAAAATGAATCCGACTCTAATCCAAAACATCATTGGAATGTGTGACTTAATTAGTCCTTTTCCATCTTAAAGGTTTAAAAAATATATATATTGGATGTTAAAAGGGATTGTGACTTTGTGAGGGACAAATTAAGTTGTGGCATCTAATACTTTTAGGTTGTAAAAGTGTTGTTGATGATCGATTAAATATATCTTCAAGTCTCAATTATTCACTCTTTATCTTTTTCTTTTTTTTCCTTCCTTTTTGTCAATAATTCACTTGTTGTATCTCACATCACGTGAGAAGTTGTTTACTTGATGTCTATGCGAGTGGAAGCTGAGTCAAAAGAGATTAAAAAAAAAAAAAAAGTGTTGAGGGACAAATTAAGTTGTGGTATCTAATACTTTTAGGTTGTAAAAGTGTTGTTGATGATCGATTAAATATATCTTCCTTTTTTTTCCTTCACCTTCACCAAGACAGCTTGAAAATTATATATATATAATTGAATTGGGGCCTGGGGGGCCAACCCCTTAAGACTCGCCGGTACGACACGCGGGATGGCACGGCACGGCACGACACGGCACGTTAAGGCAGCCGGGCCTTAAGGGGCCGTGCGGGCACATTTTAACAATATTAGGCCAAATGGACACTGGTTTTATAAATAAAACCAATATATATTCAATAACAAAATTCAATAACAAAGCCGGAGGAGAATCAATAACAAAATTCAAGTAAGATTCTTAAACAAAGAAAAAGGGCAAAACCTAATTAAAAGGAAAGCAATATAATAAAAAGAAAAATTAAAAAAGTATTATACATGTACATATATGTATAATACACAGGTTGCAATCAGTTGCATTCTTCCAAAAGAGTGGAATGGGGTTCACTATGGTGGATTGGGGCGTTTGGTGATGTTCCTTGACTTGGATTGTCGTTTTGACGTTTCATGCCTTGCCCAATTGCTCAAGCATAGAATTATCCAAGCTAATGGTATCTCTCTTTTGAGTTTGAGTATGCAATTAATTGTTATTTGAATTACAAATAATGAAATCAAGTAGCATTAACATTTTAGAGATGTGAAAACTGCTAGTAGATTTCATTTGGAAAGATAAAATTGTTATCTTATCATGTTTACAAGTTGTATATATATATATATATATATATATCAACATTTTTGGAATTGTAGAATTGTTGTAGAAGCTATAAGAGAAAATTGCATTTTTGTGTGTGCGAAAAGGCACATTATTTAACTTTTTTTTGTGGGATTTGTTTACTAAAGAATTTTAAGACTTTCCAGTTTCCATTGTCTTTCATTTTACAAAATTCAGAGGGTATTGCTAAGTGACTCTATCTTGATTTTTTTTCTTCTTCTTCTTCTTCACTGTTGGATGTAATTTTGCGTGCACTGCAGGTCCACTCTTTATCACTTATTTTTTTAGATAAAAAAATATTTTAATTTTTGATTGCTAACTGTATTACTTTCTATATATCTGTTCCATTGCTTAGCTTTTTGTATTTTCTTAGTCAAACTCCCCACATATATATGTAATATGTCTGTGCAAACACATGAGCATAAAGATGTGCTAATGTGTAAAATTTTGGTTTAAATTGTTTAGGATCAAGTAGTAAAGTTCATACGGAACAAAATGATGGTGGCTCATGGACCTGCCATGCGAAAAAGAATTCTAGTATTGCTTATGATGAGGAGTTATTTGCATTGTGCTTGAGACGGTTCTTGTATGTCCGTTGTTATGATAGTTTCGAATTTCTTGCCACTCTTAAGGTGAGCAAGCTTTCCTATTTTACAATCTGTTGAGACTACTAAATCTACTGAATTAAGGTGCATAAAATAGAAACCTTTACCAACAAAGTTTTTGGAATGCCTGAGATTTACTAATTGAAGACACTCTAGAGTATTCTTATTATGTTAATGTCATTTTGCATTGATACATCAAAATTCCATTCAATGCTACCATTAACAAATAATAGCGATTAATACTTGAGCCATATAATCCTTTCTTCTCTAGGATACCTCTCAAGAGCTTCACAAATCTCCCTCAATTTGTGGCAGCCACAATCTCTCTCATGGCTCTCTCATCCACCTTAAAACCTCTAGGATACTTCTCAAAAGAGATTCATAAATCTCCCTCCCCTGTGGCACTCTCTCAAGTCTCTCAAAGACCTCACATTATCACACTTTCACTGTTGACCCTCTCTATCACATTCAAAAGAATACAATGAAACCCCTATTTATAGATTTTTTTTTTCCCATGGAGGAGTAAATATCCCTAATCCTAAAGGTATAAAAAAAAAAACACAAATCCTGAACAAATAAAGAAATAACCAATTCATTTCTTTAAACTTAGTGGGATTCCTTTTTCCCAATTGGACTTGTATTCTTCATCCCAGAAAGATGTTTTTTTAGGCACAAATTTCCAATGTTCTTTTTGTTCCTTTACTTTGTTGCATTGCAGACATTGCATTTTCGGCTTCAAAAGGAAAGAGAAGCATGTGGAATTAGTGTTCATTTCCTTATGATTGACAGGTTAGTTTATATATTTTTTAATTTCTCATCTTGCTATAAGGAGAAAAAGCTCTTTAGAATGTCGGTGATGGATCATTGGTTCTATTGTCTGTAAATTTTGTTTTAATTAGACTTTGATTTGATCATTTAAAATTGGAATTGAAGTTTGGTGCAACCATGTATGTAATGATGTTTCAAAAAAAGAATTCTTCAGAAAGTAATTTGATCATGGATTACTGGTTCAAAAGCCTATAAATATACTCTTACTAGGATTTTTCTCAATAACCCATGCAATTTGAAAGTGTTGGAAAACATATATAATAGAATGCGATGCTTCAAATAAAAAAGAATAAAGTAAATAGTAATCAGGTGATTTTGCTAATTTGAAGTTGAATTAGAAGAAGTGCTACAAACATGTTGATGTAGGACAGGAAAAGGAAAAGTAGAAATCAGTATAGGAATGGGAGAAATTTAGAGGAAATGAGAGAAACTTAAAAAGAATACGAGGTTAGAGAGAAAGAAAGGGAAGAAATCAGAAGAAATAGAGGTGGGAAATCAAATCTCAAGTTTTATTCATTCATCTACTCAATTCTGAAAAATCAATATAACCTAATCAAATGAGGAAAAAAAAAACTAAATCACTTAAACTAGGAATCTAGAATCAACAAAAATAAGTCAAATCCTAAGAAAATCTTAAAGAGAAAAGAAAATTGTCAAATAAATGGTAATTCTAAAAAAAACTAAAAACTATAAAATAATTATTTTCCTATTCAGCATCACTAATTATTGACGTGTGATATATATATATATTGCAGCATTGGAGCTTTTCATTGGGTAGATCGGGCTTGTAGACCCTTGCCACATGAGGGTAATAATAGGTAACCAATTTCATGATTATTTCCGAATTTCTCTTAAATTCTTTGATAAGGCATAATGCAGAGTTTAGGAGGACAGATTTTGGAAATTTATTATTTTATTAGGACTAGGATTTATCTGGCAATTTCCTTATTCTCTTAGGCTGGAGTTGCATAAAAATGAGGTGTTTATGTCTTTATTTTGATTTGATAATTAAAGTAACTACTTTAGATTTCATAAATCTTTTCTCTCCCCTCTCCATTGCAAAAAATAAAATAAAAAGTCTGAATGGTTTGGTACTTTGATTGGTGTAATTCTTCCTGAGCTTCATAGGCCTCGTTAAAATAACAAAGTCTGAATTCTCCCATATATCAATGTGTTGCTGCCTTATACATGCTTCTAATTTGTAAGATGAAGTTGATATACATTTCATTCTGATTGATGTTCAGGAAAAGTCTCTCTCTCCAAAGTGTGTCAGAAACGGTTGTTCAGGAGACGAGAAAGCTCCTACTAGTGCATCCCATGGTTGTAATAGCTACAAAAGCAATCATCACTGGGGATAAACATTCAGCAAAAGAGGTCAAATGGTGAGTGCCAGAAAGGCCAAACAAGGTTTGTCTACTTCTGTTTCAGTATTTTAATCTTTGTATGTAGAAAGTTTGTATAGTCTTTTCACCTGAGGGATATGTCCAGCATTTTCAGTTGACAAAATTTGAAGTTTCCTTGCCACATTGCTGTTTAGGAGCATGACAGTATGACATCTTAACAGGTTTTGGAATCTGCTAAATTTGATATTATCTATCCTTGAAAATAGAAAAAATACTTGACATATATAAAGTTCCCATGCAATTAGATAATATGCACTGAATTGTGACTTGTTCATAATCATTTCAAATTCTTTTTGATGAAATATGTTGCTGTCTTTAAAAAATGCCTCTTTGATTAGCTTAAATTTGCTCTTGAACAAATTAAGATATAGATAGTTATTAGTTTTTTTTTTTTTTTTTTTACGGTGATAGTTATTAGTTCTATGTTCTAAATCTTCTGATATTTACTATCTTATTGTCGAAAGTCTGGAGCTACTGAGTGTAAATTAGAATGACAATTTTTGACATACCCCATCTTGAAAACAATAAGGGAAATGTGTTATATTATGTTCTAATAAAAATTACTTAACACAGTTGACATAATACTTAAGCTAGTCAAGGTTAAGTTGGCTAACCTAACTCAAATCTTTTCTATTTTCCACTCATTCACTAATGTGATTTCAACTCATTTATAATCTTGTATAGTTTACAAACCAAAAAACCCCCTTAGATAAAGCTTAATTCCAAATCAATCCTCGTCTTTTTGGAAATATACAAACCCCGTGCCCCCATTTTGAGAGTAAATAACTCAGTCCTCGTCCTTTTAGCATTGCCTAAGTCTTACTTTTATTTTCTGAAATGTCTGCCTCATTGGGTAACTTTTATTTTCTTTCCTAAAGTTTGGTCTAGTTACCGCTGCACCTACCTACTTAGCAAAGATAGACAGAATTATCTTCTGCAAGAAAGCTTTCTATTAAATTGTTTAAAATTCCAAAAAAGGTTTTCACTAATTTTAGTGGAGGTTATTGATGAATTTTAAAGCTACCAGACTTTTATTTGTGTTTTAACAAGATCTTACATAAGAGGTTAATGTTTCCCCCCACTTGGCATTTCTACATGTAGCACCTATTAATCTTCATAGTCTCCATCTGGTTAGAAGTGTTTTCATATGCTTTAATGCCTTCATGGTGAAATGTGGACATTTGTACATTGTGTTTTCTTTTTTTAAATTGATTCACCAACTTAAAACATTCAAGCCCGTTTAATTTGTTTGGTATGTACTTGCTGACCAATTTAGAGTTAAATGAAACAATGCTTCATGACTGAAAATTGCTCACCAATTCTGTTCTCTTTTTATGGCTTGTTTCTACTCAATGTTGACTTATCTCTTCTGTTTCTCTAGAGCATTTCTATTGTATTTATTCTTAGCAAAATAATACTTTTATTGCGGAAGGTGAGAAGGTTGAGTGGTACTTCGATGATTGTAGAAGGGGATCTGATTGGTCTTTTCTTTTAATAGATGCGATAGCATTATGAATTGTTCTTTATATCGTCATTTTTGTTTATCATGAAAACCTTCTGTTACTATATAGTTTTTAAGCTAGAAACTGTTCCTCCTGACAGGAAGTTGCGAAAATTATCTACACCAGATACCTCCTATGTGGACAATGTAAAAAGTAATACTCAGCATGTCCCATATTACGAGTATATGCCTTCTGTCTAGCAGGTAATGTTTTATGATTTGCTGCATGATTCAAGATATATGGGGATTTCCCTTGAGGATATATGCAGCATACTATAACTACAGTATAAAATATGTCAGTAGTTGCAGATTTATAACTTATTATTGATATCATAACTGGTGTGGACTATAGAGGATTGAATCATTGCGCTCGATTTGGTTTGATTCTAATGTTAGAACTTTTGGTGGGATGGAGTTGATTCTAATAGAAACAAATGAAGCACAATAAAAAAAATTCACTAGCTGTAAAGGTAAATAAAAGAATGTGCTATATTTAGAAAGAAAATAGTGTTTTTTTTTTTTTTATTCACTTTGGACCATTGAACAGTATTTTCTCTCTGATACAAAGAAACTAGAAAGATGGATTTTTTTCTGAGATGTATAAACTCTTCTATTGTTTAATTTAATATGACATTAATTCCAGTATCCTCCTAAAAGCATATTTCTTTGAGAATTAGGTCTTCTCTTTTCCCTATTGCATTAATAATTGCATGGAAGGCTTTGTTCTCTGTTCATAGTGATCCAGTGGATAATCTACTCCCATTACAAGAGTGACAAATATTTTCCTCGTTTACTGTTGCATTCCCAGAAGATTCCAAGTAAGCTCCCTAGGGTTATCCAGGCTTGGTTCCTTGTTTTTTAGATTGTCTAGTCCATGGTCTGTTTTGTGTACTCTAGTGGGCTTCCGGTACACCTCTGGCTCTGGCTCATGAATCAAAATCAAACTGTATAAATCTTGAAGAATGCACTCAAACGTGCTTCCAGTATAGAACAATAATCTAACTGTCAAAATCTTGAAGAGCATGCTCAAACATCTTCCTGCATAGTAACAGATTCAAATTTGTAAGAATATCAAGGTTTGCATACTTTTTTGTTCTTGAAATATTTCAATAATTCAGGGTTTGGGGGAGAGGACACGACTTGAACCCACAACCTCATGGGGTAGGTATGAGGGGCATACCACTAGGTCTACCTCATCTTGTTATCAAGGTTTGCATACCAGCATGCTTTCAGCATGAAAAATAGAAACACGAGTTTTTCTATAGTTCTTGGCCTATTACTTGGACTTCTTTGAAGCTGTTTTCCAGACTTCTTCTGCTGATTGAAGGCTAATTCTTCTCTCTCTTGAAGACTTGTGCTTTGCGATGCCTAAAACTTATTATTTTGATCTAATGAGACTATTCTTCTGATTTTTATGAAGATGAACTGCTTGGTTCTGACCACACCTTGTGCCTGAAAGACATGCAGTTGATTTTTTAATATATTAGGTTTCTATCCTTTCATTTATTTTTTAACCCTAAACACAATTACGGGCTGAATTGCAAACTAGCATCTCTCATTCAATAGTTTTTGCACTTTAAGGAGTAAAAATGTTAATGTTTCTTTTCTATGATTTTCTCGGGCAATTACAATTTGTATTTCCTTTTAAGCTTTTATGGGAAGCTAACATACTTTTAGATGTTTGGATATTGGATATAACACACACAAATAATTAGTTGTTATTTTTAAGATAGTAAAAGGTGTTACAATCCTGCATTTTCATTCAGTACTCTTGAATTATCTTTTAATCGGACACTATTGACTGCTATTTATACATAAGTAGATTTACAGTTACTTTCATTACTCTAAGCTTTCTGATTTTTCACCTTTAATTATTCCTTGTTGCCGTTGCAGTCCTTTGTTACACACAGAATAGCTATACGACCAACAGGTTCAGAATTCTCTTTATGCTGGAAATGTAACTGTAACATCTGGTTTTTATTTCATGGTGGAATATATATAATGTACTGTTATTGCTTTCCAGGTGAGCATTGTGCTATGGGTGAGAACAAGGAACTCTCTGTCTATTTGTCAGAATGGTTACTGCCACCGCTGAAATTTTCGGACAAATTTGCTGTGCTAGGTGTAAGAAATGCAACTATGTTCATGTATAATCTATTCGTTAGTATATATATGTTTGTCATCAATTCTTTTTTATTCTTGTGAATGTGTCATGCAGGATGGTACCATTATTCTATTGTGAGGTCAGATTTCGGGTCATGGAAGTTCAGCTTGCTCTCTCTCCCTCTCTTCTGATGAAAGGTTGAAATTATTTCTTGAGTAACAAGTTTCTTTGCTTAAATTATATAATGGAGCTCTTTTTGTCTATTTTGGGTTTTTAAACAATACTAACAAGAAACACCTTTTATTTTCTTGTACATATTTGGCAATGCATCTCATGAAAGGTATATGAAGATCCAATTTGTTAGAAAAGTACTATGAGCTTCTTGAGGTCTGAATCAACCAATGAAGTTGCAATTGGTAAATTCACAAATCACAAAATTATACAAGCCAGAATCAACAAAACTAAACAACGACATCAAATTAGTTCATTCAACACACCATCAAAGGAATTGAAGTTTCTTACATTGCAGAAATGGAGACTTGGTCGTTTCGCATTTCAACCACCTAATAACCGTAGTAGATTTGCCAAGTCGGTATATACTATCTAAGATTGACTCGATGAATCACTAGCAACTACCCATAGGTCCCGTTTGGTATTGATTTTTAGAAGTTAAAATCTAGGTTGATTTGACAACAATTTTAAGTAGATGGGGGTTATTTTTGTAAAGTGATTATGATAGAATCTACTTTCAGATTTAATGAATTTTTTAAAGATTAAATCATCCCTATTGATTTAACATAAAATACAAATGTATCAAATGTTTAATTTCATATAAATCAATTTTATTAGTTCATCGTTGATTAAATACAAGATTAATGAAAATATTTTTAAATAATTGTTCATCAATGATTAAATATAAGATTAATTAAAATATTTTTAAAAACAATTTGTTCATCTTCTCAACCCAATTCCAAAACAAAGACCCAAACTTAGAACTTAGAACAAACCCCTAAAACTCATCTTTTTCGCTGTCTTCTCCTTCTCCACCCTTCTACTCCTCTGCCCTCCTTCTTCTATACCATCACATACTCACCCAAAAATATGATCAATAAAAATTATATAAAAAAAAAAAGTGGTAAAGATTGAAGTGTTGTAGGTATAAGTATGTCAAGCAAAAGAAATCAAAGAATATTTTAATGAAAAGAAAAGAAAGGAGCGAAGGAAGAGGCACCAATTTTTTTTAAAATCAAAGAATATTTTTATGAACAGATGAGATATTTAACTTGGTGCCGTCAAACTCCTAGATTTTTCAACTGCCATGGGAGTTTGAGATTGAGAGGGGTGAAAAGAAGAATTTTGCTTCACTTGAGATTCAATTTCATGCATGTTTTATTTAATATGTAAAATCACAGCAATTAATAGTAAAATTTACCAAACTCTTGAATACTGCTTTTCAATCCACATCAATTTCAACAGCAGCATTAACCAAACAGTTGTCTGATTAATTTTACAGCAAATTATTTCGTTAGCATAGCTAAACGTGATTATTTTAAAAGTTACAATAATACCAAACTGGCCCATAGTCGGTTCGACGAATCACTAGCAATTACCCATAGTCGATTCAATGAATTACTACCAATTCTCTATATGTTCTCTCTCAAGAAAGCAATATTCAGTTTCTCTCTCTTAATTTTTCTTTTGAATTTTTGTTAGATTCTCTCTCTTTTGTTTCCTCTACACAACCAAAAAAGTTGCTTCTTTTTATTTCCTTATAAAAAAAAAAAAAAATCAATTGTTTTCAAGGACATTTTTGTTCAAAAAATGGATAGTTTGATAGAAACAAATAATATATATATATATATATATATATATATATATATGAAAAGACATCAATATTTAGAGTGGTGCTATTGGCACACCCCCTACTCATATATTTATGCCCCGCTTTTTAAATTATTTAGTATTTTTTTTTCTTTTATCAAAATTACTAAAAGAGACATACAATTTTTTTTTGAAAAAAATATTTTATAAAGTAAATCTAATAAAACCCCACATTCCTTTTCAAAAAAAAAAAAAACCTGTTCTTTTAATCTTTTTCTTCAAATATATATATATTCATAACTCTTAAACCCTAAAAATACTTGTACTGGATCCTATTTAAACAATAAATCAAACACTTGGGGTGCATTAGACAGATGAGATATTGACCATTATTTAATCCCATTACTCTTTTAGAATCTAAAAGTAAAATGATGATAACCAAAACAAATACTTGCTCTTTGCTTCTTGTTTCGTTTTGTTTGTGGGCTGTTTCGTTTTTTTCTCTCTATATGTTTTGTCTTGGATTGCTCTGTTATTTGTACTTTTCTTGGGGCTGTTTGCTTATTTATTGTCTTGTGACTTCCTGGCCTTTTCTACAAAGCTTGATGTTTTTTTTTTTTTTTTAAAAAAAAAAAACACTAAAAAAGAAATAAGAAGAAGAAAAAAAATCGTTCATGGAAGGTGAGAAAAAGACGAGAGCAGAGATAAAGAGATCTGAGATAGATAGAGATATTAGAGATGAGGTTTATTAAGTTTGAAAAATAAGTAAAATGGTAGTTTTTGACAATCAAACGACCAACAAATTCAGAAAGAAAAAGAAGAGTATTTTCTTTGTAGGTCTCCGACCAAAGAGTAAAAGTTGGGTGGCGGATTCAGTTTTTCCGAGTTTTTTTTTTCTAGTTGTTTCAATTCAGGTGTAAGATGAACGCAGAAGAGATTGCGAGACTATGTGGATCTTTGTCTCTAAAGGAACGTTAGGGGCCTGTAAGGACGTTACAGGTGGATCTAAAGGTGGCGGGTCTCCAACGGATGAAAACCAACTTGGTGGGGAAGGTGCTAATGAAAAAGTCGGTGAATAGTGAAGTTTTTCAGTCAGTTATAAGGAAAGTTTGGCAAACGAAGGACTGGGTGGATATTGAACATGTTAATGGGAATATTTTTACTTTCCAGTTTCAGAACATGGATGATAAGCATAGAATTATCTCTGGTGGGCCGTGGAGTTTTGATGATTCCCTAATGTGATGGAGGAACCTAAAGGTAAATGGGATATTCAATAAATGAAATTTAATAAGGCAAATTTCTGGGTGCAAATTCATAACGCTCCCTTAATGTGTATGACTTCAGATATATCCCGGTTCCTTGAGAGTATCATTGGAGAAGTTTTGGAGGTGGATGGGGGTGAGAACGGTGTTTCTTTAACAAAGTTCCTAAGAGTGCGGGTGGCTATTGAGATCGATAAACCATTACGCAGATGTTTGAGAGTGGATGGGATGAGAGATGGAGCAGAATCGATTATGTTAGTAAAATATGAGCGGCTTCCTAACTTCTGTTTCCGGTGTGGTTTTTTGGGCCATACAATTAGGGAATGTTCTGATAAACTTATGGGACCTGCGGTGTCACAAGGGGAGGAGCTTCTTTTTGGTTTTTGGATGAGAGCCCCGGCACCGGCGAAGAAACTAAGGTATTGGGGTAGACGTAGGGAGGATAGCAAGGGGGAAACCGTACAAACTAGAGGTCAGTGGCTCGGATGGTAGATGACAGAGGCGGTGGTCGGTTCTGGGAGAAAAATTTTGACCGCCTGCGGGTGCATCCAAATTTGGCAGGTAATATAATAGGAAAGGAGGTTGCAAATATCTCGGGTTCCATTACGGAGATTGGGGGATTAACTGAGAATTTGAATGTCTCGAATAATCAGGGGTTGCCAAAAGTTGGTGATTTTGTTTTCAAGAGCACACGGGTTTTCAATAGCGCACGGGAAAGGAAAGTAATAGAGTCAATTGACGAAGATTCTGGGGTCGCTGATTTTGTGGTGGTGGACAAGAGGAATAGGGATTGCCCAGTTGTGCTAATGGGCCAAATGAGTGATAGTGGATGTATTGGGCCATCTGATTCTGAATTACTAGGCTAGGAGATCTAGTTACCTAATATGGTGGGGTTTGATGGGCTTAAAAATTGTGCTATCTCCCAAACCATAAGCCCAGACTCAGTGTTAGTGTCGGGCCCAAATGACTTATGTAGTCCTCTGAATTTACAGATGCCCCTTGTTGACCTAAATCCCCAAATAGCTGTGAAGGATTCATCGATGTCTGGTTCTTGGAAAAGAAGAGCGAGAGCACATCAGGGTGGGAAGAACTTGGATCGTCATGGGTCTTCTTTGGGGAAAAATAAAGCTACTGGTGTCACTGCAAATGAGTCAGAGATTAGTAAAAAGCAGAAGTATGTTTCCTTGTCGGAGGATTCAGTTGAAGCATCCGTTGAAGAAGGATCGACGGGTCGGTTTTCACCGACCTACCGCTCACAATGAATGCATTGGTGTGGAACGCTCGAGGCTTGGGGAGTGATCCAGCATTCCGGGTTCTGCTAAAGCATAAACATAAATACTCTCCAGACATTGTTTTCTTAATGAAGAAGAAATCGAAGCATAGTCGTATGGAAAAAATCAGAGTTAGTTTTAGTTTATGGGTAAGCTGGTGGTTGATTGTGATGGTCAGAGCGGTGGTTTATGTCTTTTATGGACCGATAAGGTATGTATTTCGCTTATTTCATTTTCTCAGTTCCATATAGATGTGAAGGTGAGTTCTTGCGGTGGTAATGATTGGAGGTTTACGGGTTATTACGGGAACCCGGAAGCGAGCCAACGTATTCACGGTTGGAATTTATTAAAACGTCTTCATGATATGATTCAGCTTCCTTGGTTGTGCTTAGGTGATTTTAACGAAATTCTTGACGTAGATGAGAAGTTGAGGGGTCTGCCCCGGAATAGGTTGCTGTTGGAAAAATTTTGGGAGGCCTTGGATTATTGTGCTCTTGACGATTTGGGTTTTCAAGGACCGATGTTTACTTGGTGTAACAAATGCAATGGCAGTGATTTAGTGCAGGAGAGACTGGATAGAAGGGTGTGTAATTTAGAGTGGAATTTTCTATTTCCTCGTGCTAGTGTTTATCATCTTGAATATTGGCACTCTGACCACTGTGCCCTCTGGATTGATTTTTCTGGGCAGTTTGGTAAGAAGTGGGATAACAGTAGGCGGAGATGTTTTCACTTCGAGGCTTGTTTGGCTGAGAGGGAGGACTGCCGAAAGCTTATTAAGAATTACCGGGGTCTAGGTAGAAACAGAGATGGTATGCAGGGTATTGTGTCGAAGATCAGTAACTGCACTAATTCCTTGAGTAAGTGGAATAGAGATAACCGTCGTGTGTTAAGTAAGGATATTCATGATAAGAAGAAAGAATTAAAGGCTGCTACGAGTGATATCAGGGAAGGTTCTTGGCAGCATATTAGGGAGATTGAGCTACAGCTGGATAAGTTACTTCATTGTGATGAAATCGACTGGAAGCAAAGAGCTCGCGCTGATTGGTTGAAATAGGGTGACCGTAATACGAGATATTTTCATCTTAAGGCTTCGGAAAGAAAGTCTCGTAACAGAATTCATGGGTTGTTTGACTGCAATGGTGTGTGGCAGACTGATACTAGTGCCTTAACGAATGTGGCAATCCAATATTTTTTTGATTTATTTAAGTCTTCCCATCCCTCAGATCAATTGATGAATCAGGTCTTGAGCAAAGTTAGTGCCCGCTTGTCTCCCTGAAACTCCTTTCTTCTTGATAGGCCATTCACAGTTGAGGAGGTTCGCATGCGGCCTTTACGATTGGCCTAACCAAGGCCCCTGGTCCAGATGGTCTTCCTGGTTTGTTCTATCAGAGATACTGGGATTTGGTGGGTTCCTCTGTGTCTGTTGAATGCTTGCGGTGTCTGAATGATGGGGGATCGTTGGAAGCCGTTAATAAAACTCTCGTGGTCCTAATTTCAAAGACGAAGAATCCAACTCAGAGTTTCAAATTCCGTCTGATTAGCTTATGCGACGTCATCTACAAAGTTATCGCTAAGGCTTTAGCTAATCGCCTTCGTCTGGTCCTTGATGAGGTGATCTCGGATTCCCAAAGTGCCTTCATACCTGGCAGATTGATTGTGGATAATGATGTGATTGGTTTTGAGTGTCTTCATGCCATCCGGAATAGGAAGCGTAAAGTAGGGTCTTTTGCTCTGAAGCTGGATATGTCGAAGGCCTATGACCGGGTCGAATGGGGTTTTTTTAGCTAAGATGATGAGTAAACTTGGCTTCTCTAATCGTTGGGTGTCGAACGTGATGAACTGCGTTTCTTCTGTTTCTTTTTCCTTTGCTATTAATGGTGAGGTTTGCGGTTTCCTTAAGCCTTCAAGGGGCCTTCGCCAGAGGGACCCTCTATCCCCGTATCTCTTTTTGCTGTGTGCCAAAGGCCTTTCTTGTGTTATCAATTATGCTGTCCAGGAGTCTCGGCTGTCTGGTTTCCAGTGTAAGATGCCCAGTCCAATTATTTCCCATCTTTTTTTCATGGATGACAGCCTCCTCTTTTCCAAGGCTACGGATAGGGATTGTGGGACTACTCGGCATCTCCTTGATATTTATGCTGCTGCGTCGGGCCAAATTATCAACTATGAGAAGTCAGCGATGTGTTTTAGCAAGTCTGTTGGCTGGGAGGATGGGAACCGATTGGCTGCTATTTTGGGTGTTAGACATGTGCGCTGCCATGAAAGATACTTGGGGCTTCCGAGCCTGAATTGCAAGAATAAACGGCAGCTTTTCAATGGGATCAAAGATCATGTCTGGTCGAAAATTAAGGGTTGGAAGGGGAAACTGCTCTCTATAGGTGGGAAAGAGATTCTGTTGAAGGCTGTTATTCAAGCAATTCCGACTTACACAATGGATCTTATTCGGCTTCCGAAAATACTCATCTGGGATCTTCACAATCTCTGTAATCGCTTCTGGTGGGGTGGGTCTGAGGAGTGTTCTAAGCTGCATTGGAGTTCTTGGAAGAAAATGTGTTTTAATAAGGAGGACGGGGGTCTGGGTTTTCGTGATTTGGCGATATTTAACAGGGCTCTCCTTGCGAAGCATTGTTGGAGGCTTATTAAGAAGCCGAATTCCTTAGCTGGGAGAGTGCTTAAGAGTTGTTACTTTTCTGATTCGTCGTTCCTGGATGCAAACCCAAAGTTTAGAGGTTCGTTGATTTGGTAGGGGCTGGTTTGTGGTCGGGGGATTATTACTTTGGGGTCTCGTTGGAGGATTGGGAAAGGGGATACTGTTAGAGTGTATGGGGATCGTTGGATTCCTAGGCCTTCAAGTTTTAAGATTATCTCCCCGATGAAGCTGCGCGAAAATACCACGGTTGATTGTCTGAAGACTGATTTTGGCAACTGGAACAGAAGTTTGTTGTTGGATAACTTTTTGGCGGCTGATGTTGATTTAATTCTCTCCATTCCCCCCTCTCAGTCGTCTTTTGATGATTCTCTTTTATGGCATTTTGAGCAGAACGGGGAGTATTCGGTTCGTAGCGGCTATCGCATGGGTTTGGAGTTTTCTGGGGCTGATTCTCCTTGTTCGTCTAGGGTGGATGAGGCTGGTCTCTGGTGGAAAACTCTTTGGCGCCTTCATATCCTTCCTAAGATCAAGTTGTTCTTGTGGCGTGCTAGCCACCACAGACTCCCTGCCATGGTTTACCTTGCTCAGGTGTCCTTGCAAACCCTATTTGTCCTCGTTGCCGTTGGTCTCCGGAATCTATGTTGCATGCCTTTTGGGGTTGTCGCAAATTGCTTCAGGTCAGATCTAATTGCCCCTTTGCTAATGGTATTAATTTGACTGGTGATTTGCATTTCCACGATTTCATGCTTGTGTGTTTGCAGTCTTTGGATACCCATTCCCTGGAGTTACTCTGTGTTATTTTTTGGCATCTTTGGTTTTGTCGAAACCAGTTGGTGCATAATTTGCCTGAGCAGGATGTTGGTTCTGTGGTTAATTGGGCTTGCGATTTTATTGTTGAGTGGAAAGCGACGAACTTGGTGCATAAGCCTTCCCCTTCGGTTGATGTGGGGGTTAGTATAAAATGGAAACCGCCAAATGCTAGTTTCTTTAAGTTAAACACAGATGCAGCTACTGACTATCACAACTGGAGAATTGGTATAGGTGTTATTATCCGTGATTTTTCTAGTGGTGTTAGATTCGCGGCTGTGCAGAATTTGAAGGCTACCTTCTCCCCCCTTGTTGCGGAAGCTACGGCTGTCAAGTGTGGTATTGTTTCGGCGTTGGGTTCTAGTAACGTGCCTTTTCAAATTGAGACTGATTCCCTCCAGCTTGTTAATCTGCTTAGCAATGGTGTTGTTCCCTTTGCTGATGTGGGTCCTGTTATTCGTGAGATTTTGGATCTTGTCAAAGCTCTTCCTTGCTGGTCTATCTGCCATGTCCCCAAGAAAGGTAATATGGCGGTTCACAGTTTAGCTAGAATGGCCGTTTCTGTGGATTCGGATCTCCATTGGGTGAATGCCTTCCCACCCTGCATGGAGAAGTATGTTATTTCTGATGTTTCCTTTTAGTTTGTTCCTGTTTTGTTCCCCTTTCAAAAAAAAGAAAGTAAAATGGTAGTTTTGGAAATAAATAAAATAAATTAATAAAAACATTTAATTTTATTTAATTAAATCAAAATTTAAACAAGTGGGGCATAAATAGATGAGTAGGGGGTGTGCCAATAGCACTACTCAATATTTAAAGGTTTGGCTAAGTTTTTTTTTTTTTTTTTCTTCGTAAGTGAGGTTTGGCTAAGGTAATGAGATTCTATTCCAAGTAATTTGCTCTCAAATCGAGAGCAAGTTTTGTTAAGTTAAATAAGTAACAATTAACAGAAATTTATTTTAAAAAACAAAAACATTATAGAGGCGAAACCCCGAACAAAAAACATACAGGATCTCATATTTGAGAATTATTATCAAAGTAGTTTATCCAAGTTATCATTCGATTGTCCTTATTAATTAGTTGTGTACTTGTGTATGTCTATTGTTAAGTTAAACTTGGCGGCAGTTGCTTATTTTTATTATATATATATATATATATATATATATATATATATATATATTTAAGTATTACAAGAATTAATACAATAGGATTGTCGAGATTTACCAAGATTAAACAATACATATGCGGTCCAGATATCTACTTTCATAACGGGAGATAACTATTCCCATAAATCACGAATAAAACTCATCACACATACTTGTGAAATGCGCATTGTGAGATTTAAACCCCTAAACACTAATGTGGAAGAGAGGTGTACAACCGTTTATGCTAAGAGGTGATTACTAGGTTAAATTATATTAACTTATTTCCCAAAATCCAGAGGCATTTACTTGTTATAAAAGGACTGGATAATTTTGTTTAATATAGTTTTGATGCATGCGTAATTAATAGTGCATACTGTGGTCAGATTTATTTGTTAGTTAATTTACCTTTTGACCAATCTCTATTAATGATTTAAAAAAAAAAAAAAAAAAATTAAAGGCTATTAATGAATTCTTTTGATAGATGTTATTTATGTTATCTTTGAATATTGTTTAGGGATGGCAAAATTCCCCGTGGGGACGGGGCCCTACGGGGACCCGCACTTTTGGGGTGAGGATGGGTTTCAATTTGGTGGGGATGGGATGGGGATGGGGATAAATAGTCCAACCCGCAATGGATATGGGGTGGGGATGGGTTTTATACTCCCCACCCCGCCCCGCCCTGCCCCACTTAGAATAATACTTAGTTAAATTATATAGTTTCAAAGAAAATAAATATATCTAATATATATATATATAAATACATTAAGCCTAATTTTACATCTCTTCATCGTTATTTAACACAAAGTGACAAAACAAACTACTATTAGAAAAACCCAAATGGAGTTGATCGTATGAAGAGAGAACTAGAGAAATAAATGCAACTATTATATTAGATGATTAGCGTTAGGATTTTCGAACATTTTGACTTCATACTTTATGTTTATGTTTAAAAATGATTGAATTACTTGTGAGAATTATGTTTATGAGATGTTTTTTAATAGTTTCTTGAAATTATTTACTACTTTATATATTTATTATTTAAATTAAAAAATATATAAATGGGGTAAATGGGTGGGGATGGGGAAAGCACTCCCCGTTGTACCCTGCCCCGCCCCAACCCGCTCCATCTATGGTGAGGTTTTATGAGGGGATGGGTTTTCAAAAAATAAATGGGGTGGGGTGCGGGGAAGGCCACCCCGCCCCGAACCCGCCCCATTGCCATCCCTAATATTGTTATGTATACAAATTGAAAATAATAATATGAAGAAATCAACTTAAAATATAGGTTATAACATACTAGTATCAATCTTCGATGAGTGAGTAAATTGATTACATATAATTAGTGTTCGATAATAATAATCTTGATTTTGATTTATTAATTTATAGAATTTTGGTTACAATACTTTCCTAAAAAAAACTTAAATAGTGATATGCTAATACAACACGAAGGGCTTACAACTTAACCAATCTCATTTTGTCGATTGAATAGATGAAACTTGAAATAAAATAGAATCTATAAAGGAATGAAATAATTAGGAAGCTCAAGACAGTGTAATACACTTGTCATATGTCCCACATCGACAGTGAACAAAAGAATTTTTATCTTATATAACACCATGTATCACACTGTCTATAATCGGCTTGAAGATGATGTGAGTGGGCTTCGATCTAGTCCTTGGCTGATTTCAACCCAGGAAAGTCCCCCGAGCCACTGTATGATTTCATTCAAATAAGGGAAAGTCCCCCGAGCCACTGTATTAAAATTCATTCAAATCGATATGATTTCATGGTGGTCCTTACCGAAATTAAAATAAGGGATCCCTTATGAGAGAACCACTGTATATATATTATATATTACCGATTTAAATATTTTCTAAGCATTTAAATTGCTAAGATTATTATATATTATTGATTTTGAATATTTTATAAGCATTTATTTAATTTCCATATGGAGGTCTGTAGTTAAAAAAGGTTGTTATTATATTATTATTGATTTGAATATTTTCTAAGTATTTATTAAATTGCCAAGATTATTATATATTATTGATTTAAATATTTTCTAAGCATTTATTTAATTTCCACATGGCGGCCTTTGGTTAATAAAGGTTGTTATTATATTATTATATATTATTGATTTGAATATTTTCTAAGCATTTATTTAATTTCCACATGGTGGCCTCTGGTTAAAAATGGCTGTTATTATATTATTATATATTGTATATTATTGATTTGAATATTTTCTAAGCATTTATTAAATTGCAAAGATTATTATATATTATTGATTTGAATATTTTCTAAGCATTTATTTAATTTCCACATTGCGGTCTATGGTTAAAAAAGGTTGTTTTCTCCTGAATTGTAGGAGTAGATCACTGGGCCGTAAATGTATTGTCTAATATTGGTAGTTCCCGACAGTCCGTAATAATTGTAATAATTCAAAAAAAAAAAAAAAAAACTCACTTGTCCGTACAAAATTCCAGTCATTTTTTTTTTTCTACCAAACTTGTAAAAATGCAATATATTTTATTATTTAAAATATAATTAAATTTAAAAATCTACTCAATATACAGTATAATTATATATCTTCTAAATGCGTGATCCATAACCAAAACAAAAGCCCTTGTGCTTGTAGAGTGTCTAAAATAATCTAACCAGACTTGAAAAGCTTAAACCAACTGTTGTACTTGGTTCAGTTAATGTATGGTTTTGTTTTGAAATGTGATACCTCAAAAATTCACTCAATTTAGATTCTTTTGTTCATTAAACCAAAATAAAATAAAACGACCAAACTGAAGATGTACATAAAATACATCTTGGTTTACAAGCCATGCACGCTTGCATTATGATTGAGATCCCCTCACTTTGTTGGAATTAAGAGATTCTTCTTGATTATTTCCTTTCATAGTTATCTTATTTTAGGGTCAAGTTGACCAATCGATTATTATGTTTTTAATATACATTATTATAATTGATTCTACATTATTAATTTATTATTAGGATTGATTGTTTCCCTTTTTAGTTTGTGCATAACCAGGGCTATATATATTAGGGGAATGTATATGAATAAAATATGTTTTTGATTTCTAGAAACTCAATTCACTTTGACAGTAAAATGGATATGGGATTCATTTTAAAACGTTTTCTTGTGATTCTTGTGATGACATCTATTTGTAAGGTAACAATGGTTGCAGGGTCTATTTTTTCAGGTAAGACCACGATCTTTATCAAGAACAATTTTCACTTGAATGCGAACTCCTTGTATGTTCATTGTCGTTCCAAGGACGATGATATTGGTGAACATTGGCTTGACGTAGGCCAGACAATTGCGTGGTCGTTCCACGAAAATGCATGGAGTACAACCCTTTTTCATTGCTATGCTCAATGGGGAAATCAGAAGAAATATTTCAATGCATATGAGTATGAAGGTACAACTAAGAACTGTTGTGTTGATAAAGGAAGAGTTACTTGGGTTCTCGAAGAAAATGGTCTTCGTGCAATCGAAACTAATCCAGAAAAGAAACCCCAAGACCAAGATGAAGAACTTACAAAACTTAATTGGGATTAATATGTTATTGATGAAATGAGTTTGGCTAAATTGCTGTAATTGCTTGAGCTACGAGTTATCAAAAGCAAATATTTTGTATTGTCAACTATTTGAAAGCAATAAAATATTATTATTATTTGAGACGGACTCTAATGTAAGAGTTCAGATTCCTGGATTTTTTTTTTTTTTTTTTGGATGATTGCGATGGAAGGTGGAGGCTGAGCTTTCAGTTGCCATTGTAGATGAGATGATTGCAGTGTTATCGTTGGAGATTTTAATACCATATAAGAACTTGAAGAATATGGAAGATACTAAGTTTATATAGCTATACATGGAAAAATATCTGACAATAATTACACAGATAATAAAAAGTAAATGCTATACACAAAACACAGGAAAGACTAGTACAAAAAATATGCTAGAATGAAGGATCGGTCAATGATGGTAAGAATTAGAGGAACGAATGATATTTTATTTCCTAATAAAAATAACACTTAATTGGAACAATTCCAAACAAGAATAAAATTCCTCCTTATTTAATAGAGTAAGACTGGGGTACCTAAAATATTTGTTCAAATGATGTGGAATATGAGTTGTCATGATCATATAACTCACTATAATCTCATGATTTACAAAATAAATTATTCGTCCCTAAAAAGTTTGAGATTTTTTTTTTTTTTTTTTTTTTAAGAAAAGAAAAAAAAAAAAAAAAAGCTTGAGAATTGGGGACTTATTTGGACAAAAATAATATTGGTAGCTGATAATGATTTATTGGGACTATATTTTTCCCTTTTTTTTTTTTTTTGTTTAAAGTTTTTCTTAAGAGACATATTAATAATTAAATTTGCTTCACTTTTTAATATTAATTACTATAGATTAATTCAAAAAATTATGAATTTTTTTTTTTTATATATATAAATATAATAATAAGAACAATAATGCTAGAGGACCCAAAAAAGTGACCCAAATTTTGGACCCAAACCTATGTGGCAACATCACACACAACATGGGTCCACGTCACTCTTTCCAAAGATCTCATGTGACGTTGCCACATAGGTTTAGGTCCAAAATTTGGGTCACTTTTTTGGGTCCTCTAGCATTACTCTAATAAGAATCTAAAATGCAAAACCATTTTTTAGAAAAGTTGTTGTACATTTCTCCTTCCCTTTTGTGATAGGGATTCAAATCTTACATTTGTCTATTAAATTGAAAAATGTAAAAAAAAAAAAAATCTCTCTATTCTAAGTACGATTAACGATCGACCCTTTGATTTGACAATATATTATTTTTAAAAAAATAGTTTAATTAAATGCTACTATATATTTTTTTTAATATTAATTTGTTTATCATATAAAAATAAACTTTAAATTATTGAAATTAATCTACAAATAAAATTTTAATTGAAAAATAATCAATAAAAATGTAATAATATGTAGAGGTTAAAGAGATAAACATTAGGCTTTAACTAACAAGTTCAAAGCAGTAACAAAGTGGATAAGGTTTTCTTTCTAAACAATGTGTCAAGTTCGACATATTTGAACGCTTATGATTATGCTAATATAGATTATAAGGATTGTTGTGGAGAGAAAGGAAGAATAACTTGGTTTCTCAAAGAAAATGGTCTCCTCGCAGTCGTCAATGATCCACAAAGTAAAATCCAAAATGAACTTCTTTTAAAACTTGATTGGTATTGTCAAATATTTGAAAGCAATAAAATCATAATCCTTTATGACATTTTACATTCAAGTACAATATTATTATTAAAAATTAAACAGCTGTTTAATGTTATAACTTATAAGGCCCTGTGATTTTTGGGTCTCCATTCCAGAGAAGCTTCACTTGCTGTAGTATGCCCACCATCAAACCACGGATACTCTCCAGGATTGCTGCAAAGTTGATATGATTGTGATGACTGAGGTGAAACAAATTTGTTATGCATCAGAAAAAAAAAAATATATATATATATATAATTTGCATTCGATGCAAGTGAAATTCCAGGGTTACTGCAAATTAAATATAGATTTTATATAGAACAAGCCGCTGTCAACAGAGCTGTAAGGGTTCTTGATGGGACTATTGTGAATCATAGTCCTCATCTCACTTGGACACTAAGGGGAAGTGCAATTGATAAATGTGAGGGTTAGCTTGACACCGTATAAATGGAGATTAAAATAGAAAATACAAAATGAACACTCCGAGATAAACAACTCACCACTCTAAGGAATCCACCTAAGAGATAAGAGCCGGAAAGATAGGAAGAATACACTCTTCACTAAATTAATATTAAAATAAATTCTCACAATTTTTGGATGCTTTATTTCATATGGGAGAAGGGGTTTATACAGTGTCATGGAACATCCTTCCACGGATAAGTTACATGTATTTATTCATTATTAAGCACCAACGTAAATAAAAACATTGAACTAACTTGAATTAAATGAGATAAATGCATCATGCGTGGATTGAAATAAACCATGTGCTTATTGTATTAATTGAAGGAGTTAAGTTTCGGTGTTATAGCTTTTGGGGTTGAGTTAGGCCCAAGAACACTTTCACGTGGTATTAGAGTCATGGTCGTCCTTCCAGGAGTCCTGGGTTCAAGACCCTCCACGTGCACATTTGTGCCAAGCCCATCAATCTGACATGTGAGGGATCCTTTCCTATCGGCTTAAGCTTTCGATTCATTTCTAATTTCCACAGTCAAATATTTACCTCAAATTTGGATTCTTGGTCATTACAGTATTTTTCAAGTTCTGGAATTTAGTATAAATAAGAGTTCTTGGTAGAAAAGATTGTAACATTCTTCACACGTTTTTCTTATTCAACAACATCCATTTTTCTTGATAGTTATCTTAGTTTATTTATTTTCGCTGTGGATGATCAAGTGAATAAATGTTTTTGAAACCAGAAATGAAAATAACAATTTTTCTAACAATTACAAACAAGAATAAAATTCATCCTTGATTAAAAACCAGAAATGACCATCAATATATGTTAATTTTATAGAGATGTAAATGTGTCTAATCTTTCAATTCATAACATTTTTGGGTTGGTCTTGAAGCATTTTCAATTTGTCACAGCTGGTGCTGGTGCTCCAGTGATCAGCTTAGCACAAAAGCTCTTAAGCAGTGCAGGGAAGAGTGGATTAAATGTGAAGATTATTTGCAAGCACTTATCGGTAATTACAGTGACTGCCTTGCAACAAGCATGGCCGATACCACTGATCTGGCCACTGAAAAGTGCTTTATTGATCTCTGAAGCACACCCTTTTACATTTGCAAGAGATGACCAGCATTCTGCAATTGTCTCATTTTTTGGTACTGGTAACAATCCTGGAAAAGAGATCTTGCTCGCGCCATTCGCTCCAACTGCTTTAGGAGCGCAAAAATGTTTGAGCGAGGGAGAGAAAGATGGGTTTGCTGGGAACATATTCTTCCAGCAATTTTCACTAACTTGAGTAATAGCTGCACAACAAACAGGACCGATTTTATCATTTTTGCCATCGTGAAGAGAATTGTTAATCTGTGCAAGACAAGCCGGCACACTTGTCAGAGTTTTCCAGCATTGAAGGAGTTCTGGCACAGGCTGTATCGGTAATATCCCTGGAATCGATCCAAGTGGAAGCTGTGCCAGTCCTGTTGGAACCAGCATTGCGATGCACACCACAATCAACTTTATAGAAGTAGTACTCTTTGGTGATATGCTTGCCATCCTACCAGCAAAGTGAAAGTTTTCAGTAATTTTTCTTCTGATCCTCGAAATGAGAGGCAGTTTATAGAGCTTTGCATTATTAACATTGAGACATTTCCTGTGAATTAATGCAACAGTTTCCCTGAAACTGATGGAATATATAACATGGCTTCGACAGGTTCACAAAACCTGGAAGCTAGCTAGTGGTTTTGTCAACTTAAATTTAATGTGACCAAACTTGGAGTTAAGAGATGGTGACTGCTGCCTTAAATTTTATACATAATTGGTTCTGAATTTAATAGCAGTCAAGAAACATTAGTCATTGAACTTGTAATTGGGTTACAATAACTGTAGAAAACCAGCAAGATGTCACAGCCTGTGAGTACATAGTTTGTTTTAAGGTACTTCACTGTTTCAACTAGGCCTAAAAATTTCCAACTTTTTTTCTTTGCATAGATTACTGAGTTCTGTTCTGGTTTCTTATTTGGATAATGATCAAAGAAAGAACTTGTATAATCTAGCAAATTAATATGGAAGAGGTGCAGGTTAGAAATTGATTTCTTCGCCTTTTTGCCAATAAATCATAATTCTTGTGGAGAATTGCAGGATGTATGAGATTACAATGACCAGTACCTATGATTCGATTAAATCCCAAATAATCCAAGATACCATCTTCTTTTTTATCAGAAAAATCTAATTGGTGTCTCACTTGATCATTTTGAAGGTGTTTTTCTGTTTCAGAAATCCATAGTAAACCGAAGCAAGTATGACCTAATAAATCAGCCAGTTTATCAAGAATTCTACTAAAGCTTCAGAAATCAATTTCCGAAAAATTAACATATTCATTACTTAGAGTTGTATTTTAGCAGATTTTTCTACACGATGCTTTTGTTTCCATAATAATTTTGATTAGAATTTGATTTATTTCTCCTGTAGTTCTTTTTTAGTTCCAATCCTTATCAAACTTCCAAGTCAAGTCAAAGCACATATTTTGCATTTCTTGTATATATAAGAGTTTTCATAATTGTCAAAAAGTTGGAAATAAATTTCACAAATCTGTCTTCTTCAATAAAAAACCCTTTCGTGCATGAACAAAATACTTCAAATTTAGTATAAAAATCAGAACTAAAATAAATAAATAAAGATAACTTATGAACTAGAACAATGGGTATCTCCTTGTAATTTAACTGAAATTCTAGTTACATCCCCTAAATTAACCTCTGTGAAGTAAGAATAACTTCCTCAACTAAAACTATCCATTTTATTTTTTGAAAAGAAAAAAAAAAGATGACACTATTGTAAGACATTCCAGCTCCACTTGAAGAAAATTTGTAGTTCAAGTTAGACTTGGTCTTGCAGCTTGTTCATTTCAATCAACCTGAAGTTGGTGGTGGTGCAACGTTAGAGACCGTTGAACAAGTGCTCTTGAGGAGCGGTGGGAAGAATGGATTGAACGGGAAAATCTTAGGCCAACACTTATCATTGATTTCAGTGACGGCTTTGCAACAAGCCAGACCAATTTTACCAATGAGGCCAGTGTCAAGTATTGATTGATAAATCTCGGAAACACAACCTTCTATGTCTGCTAGAGACAATGGCGGAAACAAGGCGGTCTAGGGTGGGCTACATCCCCACCCTAGTTTTTTGAAAAAAAAAATTAACTTTTTTAAATAGTTCTAAATATACTCCATTTAATTCTAAGTATATTTCAGCCCAATTCCGATTCTGACTTAATTTACCATATTTTTTTTTATCTTAATAACAGTCCAATAATTCAAGAACATGTATCAAACTCATTAAATCCCATTGTAAAGATCAAATTGAGAAATGTTAACTCTTTACCGACTCAAAAATCAAGTTGGGAAATTTTAACCCCAACAACAAAACAAAAGTAGTAGATTTACCATATAAATTCATCTCCAAGTCTCCAAGAATTTCAATTTTATGAGTTCTCATAGATTTTGGATTTGTAAAGGTGTACATACGTCAGTATGAGAAAACTGTAAGTTTTAATTTTATTTTAAAGTTTATGTTGTAAAATTAGGCTTTATTTTCGGTTATGAAACTTGTCAAAACGTCTTTACGTAACATGATGGATGACGAGTTTTCTGAGAATCGTATGGTTATTTATATTGAAATAGAACTTGTTCTTACAATTAATTCGGATTCGGTAATAGATGTTTTTGTCTCGTTGAAGCCTCAAAAGTCAAAATTTAAGTAGAATCTTATTGTATTTACATTGCATGCATATTTTCTTTTTGTTTTCTTGTGTTTTTTTTTGTTGGAGAATATGTATTTGGGGGTAAGACTCATTATGTCCCTTGACTAGGTATACTTTTTTATTTTAATTAATACAAATTCTTTCGTACCATTGAGATTCACTATCAAAATGATTTTTTATTATTATTATATACTATAATTTTTTATCTACATGAAATTGTCCACAGCCCACCCAGAAAAAAAATCTTGGTTTCGCCCCTGGCTAGAGATGACCAACATTCTATTATTTCAGTAACATTCGGTACAAGTCCTGGAAATGAGACCTTGCTCATTGCATTTGCTCCAGCATAGGTTGGTGAAGGTGCAGCACAAGCGGTTTTGAGCAATGGAGGGAATAATGGGTTTATTGGGAACATCTTAGGCTAGCAATCTTCGCTGACATGAGCGATTGTCGCGCAACAAACAAGACCAACTTTGACGATTTGGCCACTGAGAAAATAAGTGTAAATCTCCATGAGACAACCTGGTGTGCTTGCTAGAGCTACCCAGCATTTCTGAAGTTCTGGCACGGGCGGAAACAGGCCTGGAATTTGTGCCTGTCCTGCCGGAACCAGTGTTGCCATGCACGCCACGATCATTATCAGAGGAACAAGAGTATTATTTGCTGACATTCCTGCCATTGAATTGGTTCAGAGGAAACCTTGTCAAATTTTGCATGATTTGGAAAGATGCTTGTGCTTCTGTCCTGTGGAAGCAATTGAGAGGGAGTTTATAATTCTGTGGAGTCATTAATATTGAAAGGTTTAATTTACTGTGAATCAATGCAACCGTTATTTTATCTCTGAAACTCCTTAATTAGTTAGTTAGTACACAAAGCACCTGTTTTATCAAGTTTAATGCTCTTAGCGAAACTGGTTTTGAATATTAAGTGCTAGTCAAAGAGTGAAGAATGTTTCTTTTTTTTTTTTTTTTTTTTTTTTTTTTTTTTTTTTTTTTTTTAACTTTTTCTGACAGCTTTCGCCATTAGTAGGATTCGAGTCACTAACCTAAGAGTCATTTACTAAGCCTCAAGCTCGTCTATCTACCAACTGACACTACTAGAAAAAGAATGTTTTATAACAGTTTTTTATGATAGGTTTTTTTTATCTATCAAACCCATGTGATGGTTTTTTAAAACCATCAGAAAACCTTGATGGTTTTTTAAAACCGTCAAAAGTTAATAACGCTTGTAAATAATGTCATCCAATATTTTAAAAACTATCAAGGAGTGTTGATGTTTAAAAACCATCAAGAAAAGTTGACATTCCAAAACCATCAACAACAGTAAAATAATACAAAATAAAATAAAATAAAATAATCTAAAGAAAATTAATTGAAAATAAGATAGTAAAATAAATTTTAGTAATATATAAATTACTGTCATTCTAACCTAATTTCAATTGAATATTTTTTTCAGAATGAATTTCAATTAAATATTTGAATTATGTAATTAAAAATGTTTATTTTAATCATAAATTCTCTTAACAGTTATTTTTTCAAAATTGACATGGATCATGTCTCTACCCTCACATTATAAACACCAAAAGTCCAAAACCCTAACACTTCATTTTAACTCTCTACCAAGCTAGCCACCGCCTCCTTTTGGTTCCCAAATACCATTGCAATGGGAAGCAACTCAACTCCTCTAAATCTGGTCAAGTAGGATGCAACCATGTCTTCCGGAGCCATCACATTTTGCACCACACCCGCGACCTATCCAAAATAGTCGAACTCTACACCATGCCGTTCGAAGTCGTCGGACATTTACCACGCCATTCGAAGTTTCCAGACCGTCACAACACCGTCCAATGCCCTAGAAATCCATCCAAGTGTTGTCGTACTCCATAATAACACCTCATGTTTTACTAGGACATGTTTTTGTTCTTTATGTTGATATGATTGAATCTCTAAGTTTAAACGTTTTCTAGTTATACTGCACTAGTTGTGTTCTTACTTTTTTTTATTTCGTTTTTTTCTTCTTGAAACAGGTAATTAATTACACAGGATATGGGAAACTCATTACTAGTGACATTTTTGGCATGAAAGGGAAGATTTGAGGCAGAGTTGGACTCTTGGATTCATCTCATAGATATTGGTAGAAAATTAGGTTGTTCTATATTTGTACTCTTCCACCCAATGAGATTATTGTTTCATTGTTTGTGTTTAATAAAATTGAAAATTTGATATTTATCTTTGCCTTGTACGTTTTTATTTTTGCACTGCAATTTTTTTTTTTTTTTTTTTTTATTTGCTTGTATGTGAACACATGTAATGTTGTTGGTAATCTAGGATTTCATTTATAAAATTACATTATAAACAACAAGATTTAATTTAATAATTGTAATAAAAATAATTAAAAAAATATTTAATTTAATAATTGTAATAAAAAAATTTAAAAATAAATAAATGAATTTATAATCGCTAAATACCGTCAACATTTTGTGACGGAAACGCATGATGTTCAATAAGCGTCAAGAATTTGTGACGATTTTGACGTTGATATTTATGATGGTTTTTAACCATCAAGAATGTGCGTTTATGACGGTTTTTAACCATCATAAACCTTCATTTTTCTTGTAGTGTGAGCTTAAATTTAGCTTAAATATATTAATAACAACTAAAACACAATTTAGCAATCAAATGCATTTCACAGCTGCTGCAGGAATTGTATAATATATAAATAAAAAGCATTTACATTCGAATTTTTATAAAACGATAAATCAACACTACATACAGTTTGAGACCCATTTTACGATAATAAAGCTGTGAAGCTATATAGGTTAATGCCGCATTCACCACTATAGTAGGTTTAGTAGTCAAATACTCGATTATCTGCATATTTGATTTTAATGTATAATTAATCACAGTTCGAAAAGAAAAGTTAATCATTGTCTTAGTTTAACTAGAGTTAAAATTCGGTGTACTCGAAGCAATCTATCCTTGTAACTCTAGAAAATTGTAAACAGTTATACTATCTTCTTAATCATCTTGTACTTATTAGTTATTTATCTGCAAATTGTCCATATTATTCTGGGTTATGATCAGCCATGTTAATTAATTAAATCCAAAAATATGAATATGGTTCACTTAATTGGTGTTACTATAAGCATATTCCGTTGCACAAACATAATTTTCCTCTGTTCTTTATGAGCTAGCTCTCTCTGCCATAGAAATTCTATCTAAAAAGGACTTCAATCCAATGGAGACTCAAATAAATTTCTTGAAATGGATTTGGGAAAATGTTCTAATTGTTTGTGTCAGATAACAAAATTATCAGCACTAACACTGCTAAGCTATAAAAGTAAATTTATTTTTTATTTTTTATTTTTTATTTTTTGTATTTAAAAAAGGGTTATTGGCACTAGTCCCTTCTGAACTTTACGTGAGTTTGCATTTTACCCCTTGAACTTTTTTTTTAGACATTAAATTCCCTGAACTCTCATTAATTGTCAAACAGTGTGGTTTATTGCCCCTCAATGCCTGTTTGAGAGGGCATCTACAATATGTATGGCAATGGGGCGGGTTCGAGGCAGGGTAGCCTTCCCCGCACCCCACCCAATTTATTTTTTGAAAACCCATCCTCTCATAAAACCCCACCATAGATGGAGCGGGTTGGGGCGGGGCGGGGTACAACGGGGAGTGTTTTCCCCATCCCACCCATTTACCCCATTTATAATTTTTTTTATTTATTTAAAAAACAAATATATAACCATTGAATATGATATAATATATAAAGTAGTAAATAATTCCAAGAAACTATTTTAAAACATCTCATAAACATAATTCTCACAAGTAAATTCAATTATTTTCAAACATAAACATAAAGTATGAAGTCAAAATATTCGAAAATCATAATGCTAATTATCTAATATTTGCATTTATTTCTCTGGTTCTCTCTTCTTTAGTTTGTTTCACCCCATGTTGTTCTTGTATGTTTACACATTTTTCTCTTGATGACACCAGTATTGGGTCTTCGTTTTCTAGTGTATTTGTAGACATATTTGTGCCTATCTGAAGTAGTGATAAACGAATTAAATTTAATTTAAGAGTTGAGAATTATTAAAGTAATAAACTTGAAAAAAAAAAAAAATTTGTTGTTATTAAACTCTTAATTTTAAAAGTTATTTAAAAAAGAAACTTACTGTATGTCCTCTTGTGTTTGATGTTGAAGCTTGACAGTGAACTTTGAGTTGTTTGAGGATTAGAGACTTGGAGTTGAAGTTAGTGGCTTGGGTTTTTTTTAATAGTATTTTGTTTTGCCACTTTATGTTAAATAACGGTAAAGAGATATAAAGTTAGGATTAATGTATATATATATTTCTTTTTTTTTTAGATATATTTATTTTCTTTGAAACTAGGTAGTTTAACTAAATATTATTTTAAACGGGGCGGGGCGGGGTGGGGTGGGGTAGGGCGTATAAAACCCATCCCCGCCCTATTCCCATTGTGGGTTAGACTATCTATCCCCATCTCCACCCCATCCCCACCAAATTGAAACCCATCCCCACCCCAAAAATGTGGGTCCCGGCGGGGCCCCGTCTCCGTAGGGAATTTTTCCATCCCTAATCTACGATTAGGTTTTGCCAATAAATGATAGTTAAGGGGTTTAACCCCTAAAAAAAGTTCAAGGGGTAAAATGAAAACTCGCATAAAGTTCAAGGGACTAGTGCCAATAGCCCCTTAAAAAAAAAAGGCGTTTTTAAGTGAAGAATTAAATCAAGAAATTGAAATTTTGTCACACAAAACAAAAGAAAAATCCTCAGACAGTCCTGGCTAGTTCATGAATTTCAACATTTATATGCAAGTCACTTGCATTTCAGTCAACCTTAAAATGTATATTATCACTGGCTCTATCTCTGTAATAATATATAAAAATTAAAGGAACACGAAAATTGGAAAAAATATATATATAGATCTTAACAAAGAGAAAATATGAAACAAAAATTATTCCCAGAAACCACACAGCAAGGAAAGCAAAATCATCAACAAAAACAGAGTGAAAATATGAAACAAAAAAGGGGAAAAACAAAGATATTGAAACAGATAAACTTACATAGAAAAAAAATAAAAGGTGGTGTATGAGATCAAGATCCAAGAAAAAATGTTTGAGAAGTGAACAGTGAATAAGAAAGTTCTAAATTTTTAAAAATATATATATATTTTTAAAGAAAATTAAAAGATGATTTTATTTATTTTTAAATTAAAATTTTGTTTGATGGTTTTAAAATATAAAATTTTAAAAAAGTAAAAAAAAAAAAAAAAGTATTTTTATAAGCTATTAAATTATTTTCATTTTTAATAACTAACCATTATAAATTGTAAAAAAAAAAATTAAAAATGAAGATAATTAAAAAATTTTAAAAATAGTTTTAAAATTTTCAATTTCAAAATTATATTTTTAATTATATTTCATTGAAATGATTATCTTCAATTAATTTAATTTAATTATTTATATAAAAAATATATATATTTTAATTTATTAACTAAGGGCAATTTGATCTTTTTATTAGTTTAATTTCAAGAACAGGAGAGATATGAGTAGACAAATACATACTTGTACTCTAATTGTATTTATGTCAAACTTCAAGGGAGGTGAGTATATTTCCCGTTAATAAAAATCATCAAGAGTTAATGCTTTTAAAATGAAGGGAAAATTGCATCAATGTGCCCTGATGTTTGATAAAATTGCAACTAGATCGTACTTTACCAAAGTGACATATTAGTACCCTTGACCAAATTGTTGACCGTTAGAGCTAACTGGGTTTTTTTTTAGACTAATTGCACAAACATCCCCTAACATTAGACATAATTACACGTATATGGAACTTTTACCTATTATTACACAAACCTCTCCTGCTGTTAGTGGTCAATGGTTAAACTTAACCATTGACTCACTTTTCTATTTAAAAAGTCTAAAATGCCCCTACTATGTAATTTATTATTTTAAATAGTTAATTAAAAAAAGATCCAGCTTTTATTAAAAAAAAATTCATATTTTATTTCAAAAAAATCCAGATTTTATTTTAAAAAACAAATCCATTTTTTTTTTTAAATCTAGATTTTATTTCTTCTATAAATGGATTTTTTCCAATCTAAAAAAAATAAAAAATAAAAAACTTATAAATCAAATTCTAAATTAAATAAAAAATAAAAAACCAAATTTCTCTTTTTCTTTTCTTTCATTCATACTGTCATAATTTAATTACTTAATCTATTATTATTTATTTAATTTAATTTTAATAAAAAAAAGGAAAAAAAAAAAAAAAAAGAAGCAGATGCCTAGAAGAATGAAGAATGCAAATGGAGAATGAAGATTTCGAGAGATTTATTTTAGAATTTGATTTATAAGTTTTTTATTCTTTATCTTTTTTTTAGATTGGAAAAAATCCATTTATAGAAGAAAAAAAAAATCTGGATTTAAAAAAATAAATAAAAATATATGGATTTATTTTTTAAAATAAAATCTGGATTTTTTTGAAATAAAATATGAATTTTTTTTAATAAAAGCTGGATATTTTTTTTAATTAACTATTTAAATTAATAAATTACACAGCAGGGGTATTTTAGACTTTTTAAATGGAAAAGTGAGTCAACGGTTAAGTTTAACCGTTGACCACTAACGGCAGGGGAAGTTTGTATAATAATGGGTAAAAGTTCCATATACGTGTAATTATGTCTAATGTTAGGGGATGTTTGTGCAATTAGTCCTTTTTTTTTTTAATGTTAGATGGATATTAAGGTCTTTTACCCTTAAATAAATTGAACCAATAAACGATCTTAAAAAAATATATTAAAAAATAATGAACAAAAATTGAAATAATAATTTTTTCTTCATCAATCATCGTAAACAATGTAAAGTAAAGAAAAAATAATAAACAATTTTTTCTAGATCTCCAACTTCTTCTTTCTTAAGATAATTTTTTTTTTTTTTTTTTTTTCAAAATGAAATAATAAATTTCACCTTGAATCATCAACAACATCGATTAAAGAAAAAAAATAAAATAAAATAAACAACTTTTTTTTTTTAGATCTAAAAACTCATATCTACATCTTCTTCTTTCTCAATCACCATCAACATGCTTCAGTGCTTCACAATTCACTAACACAATTTTACAATATTCCAACTCTCTCTTTCATGTTCAAAAAAGAAAAATTTCTCTTTTTCATGTTTTAAAAAAAAATCTCTCTTTCAAACAGCAACAACAATTGGGTTCCATAAAGACTATGAGCTGAGTAGCCAAACCCAAAACCCGAAAAAAAAAAAGGCACAACTTTTTTTTAAAAAAATTATCAAAAGAAAAAAAATATATACTTTTGTTTTTTAGAGATCTGGTTTTGGAAACCTAGATCTTGCGACTCGCAGATGGAAATATAATTTCATTTTCTCGAGAACAAATTTTGCAATGAGAAAAAAAAACTAAGTGGGTTTTGCAGTAGAGGAATTAGATAATCTGGAGCGGTGGGAAAAATGGTAAATCCATGAGAGAATAAAGAAGGGTTTTGGTGGAGAAAATTTTAATTGGTGGGTTTCTGTTTCTAATCTCCATTAATGGAGCTCCCAATCTCCATGAAAAGGACCTCCATACAGATGAATCTGATCTCGGAGGAGTTGACTTCTTCTAATAACCTTTAAAAAAAATTTATAATAATTGATAAAATATGTGTTTAAGGGTAATTTGGTCATTTCATAATATTTAACTGGTAAATAGTTAACTCTAACGGTCAAACATTTGGTCAAGGGTATTGATCTGTCATTTTAACAAAAGTGCGATCTAGTTGCAATCTTAGCAAAGGCTAGGGTACTTTAGTGCAATTTTCCCTAAAATGAAATCTATTTTGACAGGAAACTAGAAGAAGAAAAAAAATTAAGAAAACCATCAACCTTCACCTCCATAAAGCAGCAGCATCGAATGAAGGCTGTTCGACAACCACAATAATACAAATTACAACCATGTCGTCACTCATCAAATCCAAACTCAAACGATTTTTTCTCTTCGTGTTCCTTTTATACGTGGCCCGCATCCCCACAACAGCCGCTTCCCGAGGCCCCCACGTCATCAACTTCCGGTCACCTAACCTCTACCCGGAAGGCCTCGCGTGGGACCCTTCCGCCCAGCACTTTGTCATCGGCTCTCTCCTCCACCGCTCTCTCCACTCTGTCTCGGACGCCGGTGTCGCCCAAACCCTAATCTCCGATTCCGACCTGCCCGTAAACGTTACCATCCTCGGCCTCGCCATCGACAGGACCAACAAACGCATCCTCGCCGTCGTCCAATCCGCTCCACCTCTTCCTACCTTCAACGCCCTCGCCGCCTACGACCTCCGCACCCGCCAGCGCGTCTTCCTCGCCCTCCTTGATGACAGTGAAGGAGAATCAGCCGTAAAGGCTACGACAACGACGCGCCATGCGGCGAACGACGTGGCGGTAGACTTTCAAGGGAACGCTTACGTCACGAACTCGGCCGCCAACTTCATCTGGAAGGTCGACAAGGACGGCGCAGCCTCGGTGTTCTCCAGATCCCCGGCTTTCAGGGCGCATCCTCTGGCGGTTGATCGCAACGCGCGGCTCAGCGAGTGCGGGCTCAACGGGATCGCTTACGTCAGCAAGGGGTACCTGTTGGTGGTGCAATCCAATACGGGCAAGATGTTTAAAGTCAACGCCGAGGACGGGAACGCGAGGCTGGTCCTGTTGACCGAGGAGTTGGTCGGGGCAGATGATATCGCGATTCGAAAGGACGGCGTCGTTTTGGTGGCGTCTATTCACACGCTGTGGTTCCTCAAGAGTCATGACAGCTGGGGGGAGGCAGTGGTGTATGACAAAACTGCCCTCGAGGAAGAGAAGTTGGCTACTTCGGTGGCAGTGGGAGATAACGACAGGGCATATGTGTTATATGGGCATGTGATTGAGGGTATAATGGGAAATGTTGGAAGGGAAGAGTTTAGTATAGTGGAAGTTAGGTCTAGCAAAGATAGTGAAGATGAGAACATTTGGTTGTTTGTTTTGATTGGGTTGGGTTTGGCTTATTTCTTGTTTTGGAGGTTTCAAATGAAACAACTAGTTAAAAATATGGACAAGAAGATTAGTTGATAATTTAATTTCCACTTTCTTGTATTTGCCCTTCCAATGTTATTGTTTTTCCAGGTGTGTTTTTGAAAATGAATGGAAACCTAGAGAGATGGGCTGTTCAGGTATAAAGCTTACAACTTTATGTACCTTGTTCTTCCTGACCCTGTTATTCACTTGTCTTCTTTATTTTATGACATTATTTTACATTCTTTTTTATTTGAGGGGAGACTTGTGTTAAGATTTTTCTTACAGTATTTTCTGTGCTTTTTCTTAGTTTAGTTGGGTTACTGGCTAATTTGTTTCTTGACTGCTAGTTCGGTTGTCTTTTATGTATAACCCCATCTACCCGACTATAAATTAGTAAAATATAGTTTGGTATCAATAGTTGTGCCTATGTGAACAGAAACTTTGAAATTGGATCGATAGTTATGTCTATATATATGAAGTTGCATAATATTTATAACACTGTCACTGTCTTGCTCAACATATAGAGTGGTGGTAAGATTCCTTCTTTGTCAAATTAGAAAGTGTTTGCTCAGAAAATACTCTCCTGAACTCCTTCTTCTTTCTAAATTTTTTAAGATTTCAAAAGAGTTTTTCACAATTTTTAGTGGAGGTTATTGATGAATTTTAAAGCTACCGGACTTTTATTTGTGTTTTAACAAGATCTTACATAAGGTTAATGTTTTCCCCCACTTGGCATTTCTACGTGTAGCACCTATAAATCTTCATATAGTCTCCATCTGGTTAGAAGTGTTTTCATATGCTTTAATGCCTCCATGGTGAAATGTTAATGTACATTGTGTTTTATTTATTTTATTTTATTTTATTTTATTTTATTTTTTATTTTTTTTAAATTGATTCACCAACTTGAAACATTCAAGCCTGCTTAATTTGTTTGGTATATATTTGCTCAGCAATTTAGAATTAAATGAAACAATGCTTCATGATGGCTGAAAATTGCTCACCAATTCTGTTCTCTTTTTATGGCTCATTTCTACTTGATGTTTACTTATCTCTTCTGTTTCTTTGGAGCATTTCTATTATATTTATTCTTAACAAAATAATGCTTTTATTGCGGAAGGTGAGAAGGTTGAATGGTACTTCGATGATTGTAGAAGGGGATCTATGGAGACAATTATTGGCCTTTTCTTTTTGTTCAGAGATAGCATAAGACCCAAAAACAGTTAGAAAATGAGAGAGAGAGAGGTGAGAAAGAAGAGAATTGAGTGAGTTTTATTAATCAGCTAAGGTACAAGATTTATAGTGCTAGGCCAAGAAAAGGAAGTAGAATCAATCTACACTAATTTCTCAATCAATCACAATCAATCTATAGCTGATTAGTAGCCTAATTGAAGCTAATTAACACTTTTAATAGATGTGATAGCATTATGAGTTATATTTGGAAAGAATGTGCTATATTTGGAAAGAAAATAGTTTTTTTTTTTTTTTTTTACATCACTTTGGACCATTGAACAGTACCGTCTCTTTGATACAAAGAAACTAGAAAGATAGATTTTCTCGGAGAGGTAGAAGCTCTTCTATTGTTTAATTTAGTATGAAATTAAACTCTTGCATTAAGAATTGCATGGAAGGCTTTGTTCTCTTCTCTGGTCATAGTGATCTAGGGTACCTACTCTCAATACAAGAGTGACAAATATTTTCCTCGTTTACTGTTGCATCCCTAGAAGATTCCAAGTAAGCTCCAAGGGTTTACCAGGTTTGGTTCCTTGTTTTGTAGATTGTCTAGTCCATGGTCTGTTTTGTGTACTCTAGTAGGCTTCCAGAATGCCTCTGGCTTATAAATCAAAATCGAATTGTATAAATCTTGAAGAATGTGCTCAAACATCTTCCTGCATGGCAACAGATTCAATTTTGTAAGAATATAATGGTTTGCATATAATCATACTTTCAGCATGATAAATAGAAACATGAGTTTTTCTATAGTTCTTGGCCTATTGCGTCGTGGACTTCTTTGAGGCTGTTTTCCAAGCTTCTTCTGCTGATTGAAGGCTAATTTTTCTCTCTCTTGAAGACTTGTGCTTAGTGAGGCCGAATGCTTATTATGTTGATCTAATGTATAGAATATTCTTCTGATTTTTATGAACATTAACAGCTTGTTTCTGAACATCAAAGTTACTCATTGGTTAGCACCTTGTGCCTGAAAGACATGCATTTGATTTTTAAATATATTAGGTCTCTATCCTTTCATTTTTTTTCTAACCCTAAACACAATTACAGGCTGAATTGGTAACTAGCATATCACATTCAATGGTTTTTGCTCTTTAAGGAGTAAAAACGTTAATGTCTTTCTTGGACAATTACGATTTGTATTTTCTTTTAAGCTTATGGGAAGCTAACGTACTTTAAGATGTTTGGATTTGGAATTTTGGATATAATTATATACATACACACACAAGCCTGCACACACAGATAATTAGTTTTTATTTTTTTAGATACACACACACACACGTCATTTTAGTTGTTATTTTTTAGATAGTAAAAGGTGATTTACAATCAGAACTGGTGAATTATCTTTTAATTGGACACTATTAGCTGCTATTTATACACATGTAGCTTCACAGTTACTTTTATTACTCAAGCTTTCTGATCTTTCACCTTTAGTTATTCCTTGTTGCTGTTGCAGTCCATTGTTACACACGGAATAGCTGTGCGATCAAAAGGTTCAGAATTCTCATTATGCTGGAAATGTAACTGTAATATCTGGTTTTCAGACAATTGTTATTGCTTTCCCGGTGAGCATTGTCATTGTGCTATCGGTGATAACAAAGAACTCTGTGTCTATTTGTCAGAATGGTTACTGCCACCGTAGAAATTTTCGGACAAATTTGCTGTGCTAGGTGTAAGAAATGCAACTATGTTCATGTATTATATAATAAGAAGTTAGTATATATGTTTGTCATCAAAATTTGTTTTATTCTTGTGAACGTGACATGCAGGAGGATGGTTGCGAGGTCTGGTTTTGGGTCATGGAAGAAGTCCTGCTTGAGCATGGGACCTGTGTATACGGAAAAGAAAATCAATGAATCTCATCTTGAGCATTTTCTTAATTTCTAAATATCGACATATGTATTTCAGCTAAATGAAACAAATATTTTCAAAACAGAGTGGCCCTTTTAGTTCCTAATAGCTAGAAGAATCACTTTGAGATGGCTTGTTCTTCAAAATGATTGATAAGCTAGTCTGAAAAGTGAAAATCCTATAATACCTTGCCTCCTCCATTAATTACTAACAGTAGGGTTGTTGGAGTGTAAGTGTGTAATAACTAATAAAGGATTTCACCTACTGGTTGTAATATGCAAGGAACTTAAAATCGATATATATATCGATATATCCATATTTTGGAGGGACAGAAATTGAAAGAGGGGAAATATCCAATGTTCAGTAAATATTCGGTCGATTTCAAAATATCCATACAAATCTCCCGATATTCTTGAAATATCTTGATATTTTTGAAATATTGTGAATTTCATCTCGAAATCTAGGGATATTTTAAAAATTATTTTTAAAAAAATATAATAATCCTAAACACTAACACTATGTTTGGTTTGAAGGAATTGAAGAGAAAGGAAAGGAAAGGATTTTTGGGATTTCTAATTTCTTATTTGGATGGTTAAATGAGAGGGAAAGGAAAGGAAAGGAAAGGAAATTGAGGGAAATGGAAGGAAATGAGTGGAATACTTTCTTTCTATTTTAAACACTTTGGTTTCCATTCAAATTTTGGAGGAAAGGGAGGGAAAGGAAAGGAAACCACCATTAATAAATTTTTTTTAAATCCCCAAAATAACCCTATATATTGTTTGTATTCATATTGTTAAAAGAAGGGTATTTTCGTCATTAAAATAAAACCACTATCCTTTCCTTTCCTTCCCACCCATAACCATCCAAACAATAATCATTAAAACCACTATTCTCTCATTTCCTTTCCTTTCCTTTCATCTCCTCACTATCATTTCCTTTCCTTTCCTTTCCATAAAACCAAACAAATCTTTATAAGAAGCATTAACAAATTTTTAAAATTTTCCATCACAAAAGTCAATAGTAGAACTACTGAAGTATATGTAATATCCTGAAAAATGGGTTAACTCGTTTTTAAATAGTTGGCCCAAATTATTTTGAATTTGGACTCAATTTAGTTTCTAAAAGACTTGAGGCCCAAATGATAGTGCTGTCAATGTTTAAAATTATGACATGTGAAGTAATGATCTGGATTGGACCCAAATCAATTGGTATTGGGCTTATTCTATTATAAATGTTAAGGCCCTAGCCCAATTAAATTATAAGTTGACCCAAGCCCAAAACCGAATTTGGTGTGATCCAATAAGTGAGATTGTAATTTTTCTATGCAATTGATGAGTTAAAAAGGGATAAGAAATATTATAAGGGTTGTAAATGTAATTTTCTAATTAAGTGGCAAGTGGGATGTGACTCATGTGAGGTGTCAAGTGTTTAGTGGTTGATTGTTATTATATAATATAAAATAAAAGAAAAAGATGTGGATGGGAGGAGAGTAAGGAGGACGATCCTAAATACGTGGCCATGGGACCGTCCAATAAGAGTGCGCCAAATATACATTGGGACAGTATATGCAGAGTATGTGGCACACTCTCATTGGACGGTCCCATGGCCACGTGTATGGGACCGTCCCAGCCAAGATTTTCTCAGTAAGGAGATAGGCGACGGAGAAAAAGAAAGGAAATAAAGAGAGAGAGAGGGGGGTCGGTCAACCAAGATCGAAAAGGGAAGAGAAGAAAAGAAGAAGGGAAGAAGAGAGCTGGTGGTGTGTGAGAAAGAAGAGCAGAATAGAGAAGAAGAGAAAGAAGAAAAGAAGAAGAGAGCTAGTGGTGCGTGAGGGAGAAGAAGAGAATAGAAGATCATAATAGAGAAGGGAGAGAGAGCTGGTCTGTGTGAAAAAGAAGAAAAGAAAGAAGAATAGAGGAGAGAAAAAGAAAAGAGTGCAGAAATTGTGAGTTTGAGGCTACAGTCCAGAAATCTTCAGAGGGAAGATCGGAGGTCAAGTCGTGGTCCGATCGAGCTCAAACTTTTCCGGCTTGTTCACAACACACGGGACAAAATTATGGACTGTGGAATTGTCGAACGGAGTCCCCTGTTGTGAGATTTGCGGTTCCAAAGAGGGTTGGACAGAAAAAAGGGGAGACGCTGCGCAGATTTCTTCAAAGTGAGATATCTCTTCAATCTGCCGTCCGACTGAGCTGATTTTTGGGTAGGACCTGCTGCACTCGTGGTTCTACGATCTGACCGTTTGGATCATTAAACGGAAATCTCAGGAGAGAGACACACACCCAGCACAGATTTGAGCACATGAGATATGTGAGTGGATATTTTATTAAAAGTTATTTATTTTAGAATTAAATGTTAGATTTAATTATTTAAAGATTAATAGATTCATTTATTTATTTAGAAAATAGATTTTCAGATGATTCGAGATGTTTTAAGAAATGTATAGATTTCTAGAAATCCGTGTCTTCTAATCCAAATAAAATGAGAAGGTTTCATAAGAGGAATAGGTATATATATTTTAAATGCATCTATGTCTTTTACATTGTCGTTGGATCAGTATCCAATTAAGTTGGTATCCAACTTAATTGGATACTGATCCAACGACAATGTAAAAGACATAGATGCATTTAAAATATATATACCTATTCCTCTTATGAAACCTTCTCATTTTATTTGGATTAGAAGACACGGATTTCTGGAAATCTATACATTTCTTAAAACATCTCGAATCATCTGAAAATTTGTTTTCTAAATAAATGAATGAAATCATTTATTTCTATTAATCTTTAAATAATTAAATCTAACATTTAATTCTAAAATAAATAACTTTTAATAAAATATCCACTCACATATCTCATGTGCTCAAATCTGTGCTAGGTGTGTGTCTCTCTCCTAAGATTTTCGGTCAATGATCCGAACTGTCAGATCGTAAAACCACGAGTGCAGAAGGTCCTGCCCAAAAATCAGCTCAATCGGACGGTAGATCGAAGAGATATCTCACTTTGAAGAAATCTGCGCAGCGTCTCCCCTGTTTTCTGTCCAGCCCTCTTTGGAACCGCAAATCTCACAACGGGGGACTCCATTCGACAATTCCATAGTCCATAGTTTTGTCTCGTGTGTTATGAACAAGCCGGCAAAGTTTGAGCTCGATTGGACCACGACTTGACCTCCGATCATCCCTCTGAAGATTTCTGGACTGTAGCCTCAAACTCACAATTTCTGCACTCTTTTCTTTTTCTCTCCTCTCTTCTTCTTTCTTTTCTTCTTTTTCACGCAGACCAGCTCTCTCTCCCTTCTCTATATGCTCTTCTATTCTCTTCTTCTCCCTCACGCACCACCAGCTCTCTTCTTCTTTCTCTTTTTCTCTATTCTGCTCTTCTATTCTCTTCTTCTTTTTATTTATTTATTTATTTATTTATTTATTTTTATATAAATTTGAATTGGGGCCTGGGGGACCAGTCCCTTAAGACCCGCCGGGACGGCACGTGGGATGGCACGGCACGGCATGACATGACACGTTAAAGCAGCCGTGTCTTAAAGGGCCTTGCCAGCACGTTTTAACAGTATTAAGCCAAAGGGACACTCGTTTTATTTAAATGCCATTCTTGGAAATCTGGTTTTGAAAAAGAAAAGGATTAAAAGAAAAACAAACAGAGGCTTTCATTTTCAAAGATAATTCTATAGAGTATGGGGATTTTTTAATCTTTAGATATGACGGTCAACGTGGATTCAGTGTCAAAATTTTAGGAACTTCTGGATGTGAAAAGCTAGAAAGTAGTGCTAAGGGAACATCATACATGAATGAGGTGAAATTGGAATGGGTTGAAGAAGAAAAAGAGAAGGAAGAAGAAACAAAAGAAAATGACAATGAAGGCTATGATGATGATGATCATGATAGTGATAACAATGATGACAGTAATGGTGATAACAATGATGACAGTAATGACAGCGATTATATCGATGAGGAGGAGGAGAATTCAACCGAAGAAGAAGCTGGGATGGCACGGCACGGCACGACATGACACGTTAAAGCAGCCGTGTCTTAAAGGGCCTTGCCAGCACGTTTTAATAGTATTAAGCCAAAGGGACACTCGTTTTATTTAAATGCCATTCTTGGAAATCTGGTTTTGAAAAAGAAAAGGATTAAAAGAAAAACAAACAGAGGCTTTCATTTTCAAAGATAATTCTATAGAGTATGGGGATTTTTTAATCTTTAGATATGACGGTCAACGTGGATTCAGTGTCAAAATTTTAGGAACTTCTGGATGTGAAAAGCTAGAAAGTAGTGCTAAGGGAACATCATACATGAATGAGGTGAAATTGGAATGGGTTGAAGAAGAAAAAGAGAAGGAAGAAGAAACAAAAGAAAATGACAATGAAGGCTATGATGATGATGATCATGATAGTGATAACAATGATGACAGTAATGGTGATAACAATGATGACAGTAATGACAGCGATTATATCGATGAGGAGGAGGAGAATTCAACCGAAGAAGAAGCTATCAAAAAGAGTAGAGCTTGGAAACAGAGTGGTGGAAGCATAGGTAAACATTCTAATTCTTGTATTCTTTGAACTTATATGTATGTGTGAATGCCATACTGATGAGAGCTTAGATTTATATGAGATAGTTTTGACCTAATGGCTTAATTGATTCATGAGGATCTAAGACAATTATATGAGATAGTTTTCTTTCACCTAATATCTTAATTGATTCAGGAGGATCTAGGACAAGGGCTGCTGTTAATGTTGAAGGAGACTCTAAGCGAATTAAAGTTGAAGGAGGCTCTAAGCGAATTAATGTTGTCAACATTGAAGAAGAAGAAGAAGAGTCAACTATTAGAAAGAGCCGAGTTCGAAAACAGAGTGGTGGAAACAATGGTAAAGATTGTAATTCTTGTGTTGTTTTAATTTAAAGTTATTTCATTCTGTGTATGTGTGAATGTCATTCTGATGTGAGTTTGGATTTGAATGAGAAAGTTTTAATCTACTGGTTTAATTTGATTCAGGAGGATCTAAGAAATGGACTGCTGTAAAGGTCGAGGGAGGCTCTAAACGAACTAAAACTGTCAACATTGAAGAAGAAGAAGATGAAGAAGATGAATCAACTATCAAAACGGGTAGAGCCCAAAAACGAAGTGGTGGAAATACCGGTAAAAATTGTAGTTCTTGTGTCCTTTTAATTTAAATGTTGTTCTATTCTATGTACATGTGTGAATGCTATGTAGACGTATGTTTGGAATTTATGAGATAATTTGAATGTATTGGTTTAATTTGGTGCAGGAGGATATAAAAAAGGGGTTATTGTGAGGATTGAAGAAGAAAAAGAAGAAGAAGAAGAAGAAGAAAGTAGAGACTGGGAAAACAGTGATGAAAACAATGGTAAACCAAACACCACGTAAATGTGTGCTTGGATTTGTCTATGATAATTTTAACTTGTTGGTTAATTTTGATCCAGGAGTATCTGGGAAAATGCTTGCAGATAAGATTGGAAGAGGCTCTACAAGAACTTGTGATTTCCTGTTAGAAGAAGTTGACGTATCAAAATATATTCAACCTCGAAATCCCCGTTTTATTGCAAAACTGAGGGCAGGTCCCAAAAGGAACATATTGGTAATAATCTCACCTTCTATTAACTGCTGCTATGCTGCTACTGTTATAATCTTTTATGATTCTACATGTCATGTTATAATTAAATATTAAGACTTAAAACTCGAAAACTTGATATTGCCGAAGTGCAATAATTCTTGGCATTTATCATTACTTGCAGCAACCGGTTTGTTTAATTATGAAACCAAAATGTGAAATCACCGCTATTCTTTTCATTTGCTTAGGGTGTATATTGTCACAAAATTTATGCCTGTAAATATTGAATTCGTTTGGCCTGAATTTTATTGGGGCCACACCATCAAGTTTACTGTATGTAGTTGCTAATGTTAGAATTATTTTCATTATTTCAGCCTATACCATCGAAAGTGATTAACTTTTGGCAGCTTAAATTACCAAATCTGGTGTTCTTCCAAAACAACCGTGGGAGGCAATGGCGTGGAAATGTTTTCAGCTGGAAGGATGGTCGAACCTGGATTAGGGGGTGGAATGATTTCTGCTTGGGGAACCGTGTGAGTCCGAATGACTACTGCATTTGTGAATTTCTACCACGTAATATTCGAGGGGAAGATATCATAAACGTGCACATCATTCCCAAAACTGGTTCAAGCAGCTAGCCAAACATTTTCATTTTCAATGTTGATCCATCTAGTATGTTTGCAGTGTTAAAATATGTTTGTGGTGAACCCAGTTGAGGTTTCGGAGGTGGTACCGAACACTTATATAAGATATGTTTGCAGTGTTAAATATTCTGTCAACTTTGTTCCTTTGGAAATATGGTAGCTTTGTGGTGAACCCAGTTGAACCCGGTTGAGGTTTCGAAGGGGGTACCCAACACTTTATATAAGATATGTTTGCAGTGTTGAATATCCTATCACCTTTGCAATCATATAAACCTTTGTTCTGTTCTTTCTATTTTTTGTCCTAGGAATCAATGATCTACTTGAATAATTTTCCTGCAATTTCCTTGTGAAAGGCTAGGTATCTCAGGAAAAGATTGCATAGAGGTTCAAAACAGAGAAGGGATATGCCCTATTTTGCATAGGTGATAGTAAGGGTGTGTTTACTAATCATGAATTCCGTTTCGAGTAAATATTTTCATAATTCCTGAATAGTAAATGCACCTTAATAATAATTATAATCTCTCACCTTTGCTCCACTATCTTAAAAGAAAAATGTTGGAAACAAATGAAAGCAATATGGACCCTCTATTAAAATGATCATATTATTTTCAACGGTCCAGATTGGTTCATCAGATATGAAACTAATATAGATGACACAAGATGACTTCAAATAAGTGGGCTGAATTTTGTTGGCTCAAATCTAAAGGTGCACATTCATGTAATCTGCTTTTCAACCAACCATCCTCTCCTCACCTTATACACAATCTACCCATACAAGTTTTCATCTTTCTTCATTTCCCATTATCTCTGCAAAACTCCACACAAGAAAACACATAAACAGGTAATGTAAAATCCTAATCTCTCCTCCACATATCACAACCACTCTTGCAACTTATTATATATAATATATATTATCTCATCTCTGTGCTTGTTTTGATTTGTTCAGGTTGTGGGTGCGCAGATCAATATAATGGCAACAGCATCAGCTACACTTTCACCAGCAACATTCATGGCTGCTGCAGCCACAACAACCAAAGCAAGAAAAAACATGAAAGTGAACCACAACATATCAGGGCTGAACTCATTTGGTGGTCTGAAAGCAGAGAATGGTGTGACTTCACTTGGTGTTCCTGTATGCACAGAGCAATCATTTGCAAAGATTGTGAGCTCACTCATCTTCAAAAGGAAGAAGAAATGGAGGTGGTGGTGCTTTGTCATCAACATGTAATGCAGCTGATGAGATTTTCAAGATTGCAGCAATCATGAATGCACTCACTCTCGTTGGAGTTGCTGTTGGCTTTGTTCTTCTTCGAATTGAAGCTTCTATTGAAGAAGCTGAGTGACAATTTTCAGTTACTAAGTTTTTTTTATGTGTATTTGTATGGTTTTTTTTACAAATTTTTATCTTACTTGTGTAGAACAACTTAATTGATTATTTTGGGGTACCTGAAACAAAGTAGAAAAACTGAGTTTCAGTTCAAGACTTTGATGAATCTTTTTACATTAGAAAAGCTATATATATATATATATATATATTAAAAACACTTTATTAGTAGATATTGTGAGTGTTTGGAAGAAGATGATAAACAATTAAACATTGAAGTGAAATCACTCTTGAAGGTGGAAGAGAAATAGGAATGTTAAATTGATAAATGGTATACTCTTTTGGTCTTTACTGCTAAGTTACATTGGACAGTGGTATTAAACCATCATATTTACGAAGAAAACTTTCTATAGGTTTTAGAGGCAATTTGGAATGTAATTTCATAAAAATCATTCTCATTAAGGATCTCTAACAAAATCAATATTAACTTTTGTTATAGTCACTAGACTACTTACAATCTTAGCACATTGAGATATCTTCTTACAAATCAAACTAATTAACACAAGTGAATAGTGATCTAATAAAGGTTGTTATTATATTATTATATATTATTGATTTGAATATTTTATAAGCATTTATTTAATTTCCACATGGAGGCCTCCGGTTAAAAAAGGATGTTATTATATATAAATATATATATATATATATATATATTATATATATATTACCGATTTAAATATTTTCTAAGCATTTAAATTGCTAAGATTAAAAATTGCTAAGATTATTATATATTATTGATTTTGAATATTTTATAAGCATTTATTTAATTTCCATATGGAGGTCTCTAGTTAAAAAAGGCTGTTATTATATTATTATTGATTTGAATATTTTCTAAGTATTTATTAAATTGCCAAGATTATTATATATTATTGATTTAAATATTTTCTAAGCATTTATTTAATTTCCACATGGCGGCCTTTGGTTAATAAAGGTTGTTATTATATTATTATATATTATTGATTTGAATATTTTCTAAGCATTTATTTAATTTCCACATGGTGTTATTATATATTGTATATTATTGATTTGAATATTTTCTAAGCATTTATTAAATTGCCAAGATTATTATATATTATTGATTTGAATATTTTCTAAGCATTTATTTAATTTCCACATTGCGGTCTATGGTTAAAAAAGGTTGTTTTCTCCTGAATTGTAGGAGTAGATCACTGGGCCGTAAATGTATTGTCTAATATTGGTAGTTCCCGACAGTCCGTAATAATTGTAATAATTCAAAAAAAAAAAAAAAAACTCACTTGTCCGTACAAAATTCCAGTCATTTTTTTTTTCTACCAAACTTGTAAAAATGCAATATATTTTATTATTTAAAATATAATTAAATTTAAAAATCTACTCAATATACAGTATAATTATATATCTTCTAAATGCGTGATCCATAACCAAAACAAAAGCCCTTGTGCTTGTAGAGTGTCTAAAATAATCTAACCAGACTTGAAAAGCTTAAACCAACTGTTGTACTTGGTTCAGTTAATGTATGGTTTTGTTTTGAAATGTGATACCTCAAAAATTCACTCAATTTAGATTCTTTTGTTCATTAAACCAAAATAAAATAAAACGACCAAACTGAAGATGTACATAAAATACATCTTGGTTTACAAGCCATGCACGCTTGCATTATGATTGAGATCCCCTCACTTTGTTGGAATTAAGAGATTCTTCTTGATTATTTCCTTTCATAGTTATCTTATTTTAGGGTCAAGTTGACCAATCGATTATTATGTTTTTAATATACATTATTATAATTGATTCTACATTATTAATTTATTATTAGGATTGATTGTTTCCCTTTTTAGTTTGTGCATAACCAGGGCTATATATATTAGGGGAATGTATATGAATAAAATATGTTTTTGATTTCTAGAAACTCAATTCACTTTGACAGTAAAATGGATATGGGATTCATTTTAAAACGTTTTCTTGTGATTCTTGTGATGACATCTATTTGTAAGGTAACAATGGTTGCAGGGTCGATTTTTTCAGGTAAGACCACGATCTTTATCAAGAACAATTTCCACTCGAATGCGAACTCCTTGTACGTTCATTGTCGTTCCAAGGACGATGATATTGGTGAACATTGGCTTGACGTAGGCCAGACAATTGCGTGGTCGTTCCACGAAAATGCATGGAGTACAACCCTTTTTCATTGCTATGCTCAATGGGGAAATCAGAAGAAATATTTCAATGCATATGAGTATGAAGGTACAACTAAGAACTGTTGTGTTGATAAAGGAAGAGTTACTTGGGTTCTCGAAGAAAATGGTCTTCGTGCAATCGAAACTAATCCAGAAAAGAAACCCCAAGACCAAGATGAAGAACTTACAAAACTTAATTGGGATTAATATGTTATTGATGAAATGAGTTTGGCTAAATTGCTGTAATTGCTTGGGCTACGAGTTATCAAAAGCAAATATTTTGTATTGTCAACTATTTGAAAGCAATAAAATATTATTATTATTTGAGACGGACTCTAATGTAAGAGTTCAGATTCCTGGATTTTTTTTTTTTTTTTTTGGATGATTGCGATGGAAGGTGGAGGCTGAGCTTTCAGTTGCCATTGTAGATGAGATGATTGCAGTGTTATCGTTGGAGATTTTAATACCATATAAGAACTTGAAGAATATGGAAGATACTAATTAAGTTTATTAGCAGTGAGTATCAGCTATACATGGAAAAAAATCTGACAATAATTACACAGATAATAAAAGGTAAATGCTATACACACAAAAAAAAAAAAAAAAAAAAAAAAAAAAAAAAAAAAAAAAACAGGAAAGACTAGTACAAAAAATATGCTAGAATGAAGGATCGGTCAATGATGGTAAGAATTGGAGGAATGAACGATATTTTATTTCCTAACGATATTTTATTTCCTAATAAAAATAACACTTAGGGGTCATTTGTTTTTTTGTTTAAAGACTGAATAGTCCTGAATTTTACTGAAAACCGAATAGTGACTGAAACCTGAATGTGAATGACATGTTTGTTTTTTTTTTTCTCACGTCTGAATGTACTGTCAGCATGTTTGTTTTTTAAAAATAAAATTGTCTGAAAAGAAGTAATTTTACATTTATACCCATACTAATTAAAAGAAGTAATTTAACATGCAACACTCTTTATAAGATTTTGCATGTTCTTTAGCAAACAAAGTTTAATTTAACAAAACAAAAAATTCATCTACAAAGTCATTTACATAATCAAAAGGTTGTTGTCTTATTATGTCCATATATTATACATAAAAAACCATGGAAAAATCAATTGTTTTATCCAACAAAATCCAATCCAATGGCGGTGATTATACGTTGTTCTTGCTTCTTTACCCACTCAAACCACCTTCGATCCCCACCATCCGATCATTTTTCTGGCCAACCCCACTTCAACGGTCAGTGCACTCTCCCTTCACATGCATTCTTTTGCTCTTTCAATTCTCAAATTTCAAAGCTTTTTGTTATTGTACTAGTGACTGTTGTATACTGACTCAGGAATTGCTTAAAGCTTCAAAATTTTGATGTTAGTGGATTGTTAATGTTGCTTTCAAGTGTTTTAATTTTAGATAAATACTTGCAATTGCAGTGAATGATGAAAAGAAAAGGAAATTAATTGGTGATTAATTGTATGGTAACTAGATATGGGTTTGTATATATGCATTCACGTATTTAATAATTGATAGTATATAATCTAATTTAAGATCATTGAGTTGTTTTTCAAGTATAGATTTTTTCATAATTTGTTTAGATAATATATGAAGAGTTTCTAGACAAGAAAAATTTGAATTAAAATTGTGTGCATTTACGGCTTAGGATGAAATGGATGTACCAATGATGATGTTGAGATACGGATGAAGTTTTTAATATGAGAAGTGATTAGGGTTTTTTCTTTCTTTCTTTCTAAAAATCTTTTAAAAATAAGAAATACGTTAAAAGAAAGAATTCTACACCATATCAAATTGGGATAAATTTAGAAATATATCTTTTTTTGGAGGATAGACTTGGAAGAAAATATTTTAATTATAATTCAGTGATTTGGAATTAAGTTAAAAGTCAGGATTTCTTACTTTTTTTTTAAAGTTGTTTTTTGATATTTTTAAGTTGTTTGACCACTTAAAAAAAACAAACAAAACAACCTAATGAGTTCAATTAAGACCCATTAAGTCTTAAGTGGAAAAAACAAACGACCCCTTAATTGGAACAATTCCAAACAAGAATAAAATTCCTCCTTATTTAATAGAGTAAGACTGGGGTACCTAAAATATTTGTTCAAATGATGTGGAATATGAGTTGTCATGATCATATAACTTACACTATAATCTCATGATTTACGAAATAAATTATTCGTCCCTAAAAAGTTTGAGTTTTTTTTTTTTTTTTTTTTTTTTTTTTTTTTTTTTTTTTTTTAAGAAAAGAAAAAAAAAAAAAAAAAACTTGAGAATTGGGGACTTATTTGGACAAAAATAATATTGGTAGCTGATAATGATTTATTGGGACTATATTTTTCCCTTTTTTTTTTTTTTTTTTTTTTGTTTAAAGTTTTTCTTAAGAGACATATTAATAATTAAATTTGCTTCACTTTTTAATATTAATTACTATAGATTAATTCAAAAAATTATGAATTTTTTTTTTATATATAAATATAATAATAAGAATCTAAAATGCAAAACCATTTTTTAGAAAAGTTGTTGTACATTTCTCCTTCCCTTTTGTGATAGGGATTCAAATCTTATATTTGTCTATTAAATTGAAAAATGTAAAAAAAAAATCTCTCTATTCTAAGTACTATTAACGATAGACCCTTTGATTTGACAATATATTATTTAAAAAAAATAGTTTAATTAAATACTACTATATATATTTTTTAATATTAATTTATTTATCATATAAAAATAAACTTTAAATTATTGAAATTAATCTACAAATAAAATTTTAATTGAAAAATAATCAATAAAAATGTAATAATATGTAGAGGTTAAAGATATAAACATTAGGCTTTAAATAACAAGTTCAAAGCAGTAACAAAGTGGATAAGGCTTTCTTTCTAAACAATGTGTCAAGTTCAACATATTTGAACGCTTATGATTATGCTAATATAGATTATAAGGATGGTTGTGGAGAGAAAGGAAGAATAACTTGGTTTCTCAAAGAAAATGGTCTCCTCGCAGTCGTCAATGATCCACAAAGTAAAATCCAAAATGAACTTCTTTTAAAACTTGATTGGTATTGTCAAATATTTGAAAGCAATAAAATCATAATCCTTTATGACATTTTACATTCAAGTACAATATTATTATTAAAAATTAAACAGCTGTTTAATGTTATAACTTATAAGGCCCTGTGATTTTTGGGTCTCCATTCCAGAGAAGCTTCACTTTCTGTAGTATGCCCACCATCAAACCACGGATACTCTCCAGGATTGCTGCAAAGTTGATATGATTGTGATGACTGAGGTGAAACAAATTTGTTATGCATCAGAAAATATATATATATATATATAATTTGCATTCGATGCAAGTGAAATTCCAGGGTTACTGCAAATTAAATATAGATTTTATATAGAACAAGCCGCTGTCAACAGAGCTGTAAGGGTTCTTGATGGGACTATTGTGAATCATAGTCCTCATCTCGCTTGGACACTAAGGGGAAGTGCAATTGATAAATGTGAGGGTTAGCTTGACACCGTATAAATGGAGATTAAAATAGAAAATACAAAATGAACACTCCGAGATAAACAACTGGCCACTCTAAGGAATCCACCTAAGAGATAAGAGCCGGAAAGATAGGAATAATACACTCTTCACTAAATTAATATTAAAATAAATTCTCACAATTTTTGGATGCTTTATTTCATATGGGAGAAGGGGTTTATATAGTGTCATGGAACATCCTTCCACGGATAGGTTACATGTATTTATTCATTAATAAGCACCAACGTAAATAAAAACATTGAACTAACTTGAATTAAATGAGATAAATGCATCATGCGTTGATTGAAATAAACCATGTGCTTATTGTATTAATTGAAGGAGTTAAGTTTCGGTGACATAGCTTTTGGGGTTGAGTTAGGCCCAAGAACACTTTTACATGGTATTAGAGTCATGGTCGTCCTTCCAGGAGTCCTGGGTTCAAGACCCTCCACGTGCACATTTGTGCCAAGCCCATCGATCTGACATGTGAGGGATCCTTTCCTATCGGCTTAAGCTTTCGATTCATTTCTAATTTCCACAGTCAAATATTTACCTCAAATTTGGATTCTTGGTCATTACAGTATTTTTCAAGTTTTGGAATTTAGTATAAATAAGAGTTCTTGGTAGAAAAGATTGTAACATTCTTCACATGTTTTTCTTATTCAACAACTTCCATTTTTCTTGATAGTTATCTTAGTTTATTTATTTTCGCTGTGGATGATCAAATGAATAAATGTTTTTGAAACCAGAAATGAAAATAACACCTTTTCTAACAATTACAAACAAGAATAAAATTCATCCTTGATTAAAATCCAGAAATGACCACCAATATATGTTAATTTTATAGAGATGTAAATGTGTCTAATCTTTCAATTCATAACATTTTTGGGTTGGTCTTGAAGCATTTTCAATTTGTCACAGCTGGTGCTGGTGCTCCAGTCATCAGCTTAGCACAAAAGCTCTTAAGCAGTGGAGGGAAGAGTGGATTAAATGTGAAGATTATTTGCAAGCACTTATCGGTAATTACAGTGACCGCCTTGCAACAAGCAGGGCCGATACCACTGATCTGGCCACTGAAAAGTGCTTTATTGATCTCTGAAGCACACCCTTTTACATTTGCAAGAGATGACCAGCATTCTGCAATTGTCTCATTTTTTGGTACTGGTAACAATCCTGGAAAAGAGATCTTGCTCATGCCATTCGCTCCAACTGCTTTAGGAGCGCAAAAATGTTTGAGCGAGGGAGAGAAAGATGGGTTTGTTGGGGACATATTCTTCCAGCAATTTTCACTAACTTGGGTAATAGCTGCACAACAAACAGGACCGATTTTATCATTTTTGCCATCGTGAAGAGAATTGTTAATCTGTGCAAGACAAGCCGGCACACTTGTCAGAGTTTTCCAGCATTTAAGGAGTTCTGGCACAGGCTGTATCGGTAATATCCTTGGAATCGATCCAAGTGGAAGCTGTGCCAGTCTTGTTGGAACCAGCATTGCGATGCACACCACAATCAACTTCATAGAAGTAGTACTCTTTGGTGATATGCTTGCCATCCTACCAGCAAAGTGAAAGCTTTCAGTAATTTTTCTTCTGATCCTCGAAATGAGAGGCAGTTTATAGAGCTTTGCATTATTAACATTGAGACATTTCCTGTGAATTAATGCAACAGTTTCCCTGAAACTGATGGAATATATAACATGGCTTCGACAGGTTCACAAAACCTGGAAGCTAGCTAGTGGTTTTGTCAACTTAAATTTAATGTGACCAAACTTGGAGTTAAGAGATGGTGACTGCTGCCTTAAATTTTATACATAACTGGTTCTGAATTTAAAAGCAGTCAAGAAATCAGTGACATTAAGTCATTGAACTTGTAATTGGGTTACAATAACTGTAGAAAACCAGCAAGATGTCACAGCCTGTGAGTACATAGTTTGTTTTAAGGTACTTCACTGTTTCAACTAGGCCTAAAAATTTCCTACTTTTTTTTTGCATAGATTACTGAGTTCTGTTCTGGTTTCTTATTTGGATAATGATCAAAGAAAGAACTTGTATAATCTAGCAAATTAATATGGAAGAGGTGCAGGTTAGAAATTGATTTCTTTGCCTTTTTGCCAATAAATCAGAATTCTTGTGGAGAATTGCAGGATGTATGAGATTACAATGACCAATACCTATGATTCGATTAAATCCCAAATAATCCAAGATACCATCTTCTTTTTTATCAGAAAAATCTAATTGTGTCTCACTTGATCATTTTGAAGATGTTTCTATTTCAGAAATCCATAGTAAACCGAAGCAAGTATGACCTAATAAATCAGCCAGTTTATCAAGAATTCTGCTAAAGCTTCAGAAATCAATTTCCGAAAAATTAACATATTCATTACTTAGAGTTGTATTTTAGCAGATTTTTCTACATGATGCTTTTGTTTCCATAATAATTTTGATTAGAATTTGATTTATTTCTCCTGTAGTTCTCTTTTAGTTCCTATCCTTATCAAACTTCCAAGTCAAGTCAAAGCACAAATTTTGCATTTCTTGTATATATAAGAGTTTTCATAATTGTCAAAAAGTTGGAAATAAATTTTACAAATCTGTCTTCTTCAATTGTTGGAAAATACGCTCAAGTGGTTATATCAGTTAATTAATTGATAATTACTGACATGGATTAAACCACCTGATAGTTTGAATTTAAATTATCAGAGATAGTGATAATTGGGTTAAATTCAAACTGATCAGTTAAAGGGTTAAATGGATAAATAAGATATTAAATTTAAATTACATTTAAATTTGAATATCATAATCCACCCAGATAGGATTCTGGACCCTATAAATAGCATAGTGTGCTACTAATTAAAAACATCTCATCAGAGTTTATCAGAGCGTATTATATCAGAGAGTGATATATACAGAGAGTTTCTTTTTTGCAGGTCTTTTCCGATAACAGCAAATTGCATGGTGATTTGAGTTAACTTTCCGGAATCCGTGATTGAAATCTGTGATTGTTCTCCGACCAGTGATACAACCCGCTCACGATCCCACTTCCGCTGCATGATTCGGATTTCCAACGGTGTAAGGTATTAATCCGAATAATACTTGTTATTTGATTGTATGTTTATTATTAATCGTAATAATATTCAACAACAATAAAAAACCCTTTCGTGCATGAACAAAATACTTTAAATTTAGTATAAAAATCAGAACTAAAATAAATAAATAAAGATAACTTATGAACTAGAACAATGGGTATCTCCTTGTAATTTAACTGAAATTCTAGTTACATCCCCTAAATTAACCTCTGTGAAGTAAGAATAACTTCCTCAACTAAAACTATCCATTTTATTTTTTGAAAAGAAAAAAAAAAAAAAAAGAAGATGACATTATTGTAAGACATTCCAGCTCCACTTGAAGAAAATTTGTAGTTCAAGTTGGACTTGGTCTTGCAGCTTGTTCATTTCAATCAACCTGAAGTTGGTGGTGGTGCAACGTTAGAGACCGTTGAACAAGTGCTCTTGAGGAGCGGTGGGAAGAATGGATTGAACGGGAAAATCTTAGGCCAACACTTATCATTGATTTCAGTGACGGCTTTGCAACAAGCCAGACCAATTTTACCAATGAGGCCAGTGTCAAGTATCGATTGATAAATCTCGGAAACACAACCTTCTATGTCTGCTAGAGATGACCAACATTCTATTATTTCAGTAACATTTGGTACAAGTCCTGGAAATGAGACCTTGCTCATTGCATTTGCTCCAACAGAGGTTGGTGAAGGTGCAGCACAAGCGGTTTTGAGCAATAGAGGGAATAATGGGTTTATTGGGAACATCTTAGGCCAGCAATCTTCACTGACATGAGCGATTGTCACGCAACAAACAGGACCAACTTTGACGATTTGGCCACTAAGAAAATAAGTGTAAATCTCCATGAGACAACCTGGTGTGCTTGCTAGAGCTGCCTAGCATTTCTGAAGTTCTGGCACGGGTGGAAACAGGCCTGGAATTTGTGCCTGTCCTGCTGGAACCAGCGTTGCCATGCACGCCACGATCATTATCAGAGGAACAAGAGTATTATTTGCTGACATTCCTGCCATTGAATTGGCTCAGAGGAAACCTTGTCAAATTTTGTATGATTTGGAAAGATGCTTGTGCTTCTGTCCTGTGGAAGCAATTGAGAGGGAGTTTATAATTCTGTGGAGTCATTAATATTGAAAGGTTTAATTTACTGTGAATCAATGCAACAGTTCCTGAATTTTATCTCTGAAACTCCTTAATTAGATAGTTAGTACACAAAGCACCTGTTTTATCAAGTTTAATGCTCTTTGTGAAACTGGTTTTGAATATTAAGTGCTAGTCAAAGAGTGAAGAATGTTTTTTTTTAAATTTATTTTTTATTTTTTACAATATCTATTAATACGGGATCGACTAGGTATTTTTTTGACAGCTTTAACCATTAGTAGGATTTGAGCCACTAACCTGAGAGTCATTTACTAAGCCTCAAGCTCGTCTATCTACCGGCTGAGCTTAAATTTAGCTTAAATATATTAATAACAACTAAAACACAATTTAGCCATCAAATGCATTTCACAGCTGCTGCAGGAATTGTATAATATATAAATAAAAAGCATTTACATTCGAATTTTTATAAAATGATAAATCCACACTACATACAGTTTGAGACCCATTTTACGATAATAAAGCTGTGAAGCTATATAGGTTAATGCCGCATTCACCACTATAGTAGGTTTAGTAGTCAAATACTCGATTATCTGCCTATTTGATTTTAATGTATAATTAATCACAGTTCGAAAAGAAAAGTTAATCATTGTCTTAGTTTAACTAGAGTTAAAATTCGGTGTACTCGAAGCAATCTATCCTTGTAACTCTAGAAAATTGTAAACAGTTATACTATCTTCTTAATCATCTTGTACTTATTAGTTATTTATCTACAAATTGTCCATATTATTAGTTATACTATCTACAAATCTATACATTTCTTAAAACATCTCGAATCATCTGAAAATCTATTTTCTAAATAAACAAATGAATCTATTAATCTTTAAATAATTAAATCTAACATTTAATTCTAAAATAAATAACTTTTAATAAAATATCCACTCACATATCTCATGTGCTCAAATCTGTGCTGGGTGTGTGTCTCTCTCCTGAGATTTCCGTTCAATGATCCGAACGGTCAGATCGTAGAACCACGAGTGCCGAAGGTCCTGCCCAAAAATCAGCTCAATCGGACGGCAGATCGAAGAGATATCTCACTTTGAAGACATATGCGCAGCGTCTCCCCTGTTTTCTGTCCAGCCCTCTTTGTAACCGTAAATCTCACAACGGGGGACTCCGTTCGACAATCCCACAGTCCATAGTTTTGTCCCATGTGTTGTGAACAAGCCGGCAAAGTTTGAGCTCGATCAGACCACGAATTGACCTCCGATCATCCCTTTGAAGATTTCTGGACTGTAGCCTCAAACTCACAATTTCTGCACTCTTTTCTTTTTCTCTCCTCTATTCTTCTTTCTTTTCTTCTTTTTCACGCAGACCAGCTCTCTCTCCCTTCTCTATTCTGCTCTTCTGTTCTCTTCTTCTCCCTCATGCACCACCAGCTCTCTTCTTCTTTTCTTCTTTTCTTCTCTTCCCTTTTCGATCTTGGTTGACCGACCCCCCTCTCTCTCTGTCTCTTTTTCCTTTCTTTTTCTCCACCGCCTATCTCCTTACTCTCCTCCCATCCACATCTTTTTCTTTTATTTTATATTATATAATAACAATCAACCACTAAACACTTGACACCTCATACGAGTCACACCCCACTTGCCACTTAATTAGAAAATTACATTTACAACCCTTATAATATTTCTTATCCTTTTTTAACTCATCAATTGCATAGAAAAATTACAATCTTACTTATTGAATCACACCAAATTCGGTTTTGGGCTTGGGTCAACTTATAATTTCATTGGGCTAGGGCCTTAACATTTATAATAGAATAAGCCCAATACCAATTGATTTTGGTCCAATCCTGATCATTACTTCACATGTCATAATTTTAAACATTGACAGCACTATCATTTGGGCCTCAAGTCTTTTAGAAACTAAATTGAGCCCAAATTCAAAATAATTGGGGCCAACTATTTAAAAACAGGTTAACCCATTTTTTAGGATATTACAATCTCTACCCCTTAAAAAATTTCATCCTCGAAATTCACACACCAAGTAAATCCAAAATGTCCACTAACATTTTTTTTATTTTATTTTTTATTATTTTATTTATTTATTTATTTATTTTTACAAAGCTGCACCTAGCAGCAAACAACACAAAGAAACCCAAACGAAAGGGAAAACAGCAGAAAACAAACAAAACTAAGAGGGCCTATCAGACTCCACAAACCCCCTAACACACACAAAAAAAAAAGAACTTCTTCCATCCAGTAAGAATCCTTCAAGGTATCCAACGCATACCTAGCGAGCTTTTGAGCAACCCGGTTAGCAGAGCTAGTAATAGTGCAAATACTAAGACCATTAAACTCAGACCGAAGTTCAGCAATATCAAAGATAATCTAACCATAACTAGCATTCCTGAATTTGTTGTTAAGAACTCGATCAATCTCCTCCGCCTTGTTAGATTCTAGAACACAAGGAGACAAACCACAATCTTTACTGAAAGATATACCCTTGGAGATTGCTACCATTTCCACCACAATAGAATCAAAATTTGCAACAAGAAATTGACAGCAGGAAGCCATAACGAAAGCAGAGTCATTACACATAATCACACCAATGCCGACCCTATTCTTGCCCACTTCAGAAACAACGCTACAATTGATCCTATAGAAACCATGTGAAGGAGCCCTCCAGTACGGGTGTCCTCTAGACCCCATTATCCCACGCTCATTCTTAACAACACTTGGAACCTGCGACTTAGCTACAAAATCCCTACTCCACCAAAACACATCCTGATAGTCAGGCTTGTTTCCATTTTGTATAAAAGAGTTTCTTAGATACCAAGTATGCCAATAGATAACACAAAATAACATGTCCTCGAAATTAAATCTAGCAGCCACCTCAGTTATTAAATCAAAGAAATTCATATAGTGTCTGTGAATCACATTCTTCCTAGGCAACCATTCCTCACGCACATACCTGAGTTTATGACAATCCCATAGAGCATGAATAGTTGACTCCTTGCATTTTCTACATATAGGGCAGAGATCACTAACTTTCATTCCTCTTATCTCCAAATTAGAAAAAATTGGAATCCAATCATGACAAGCCTTCCAAATGAAGATTTCCACTTTTAAAGGAATTGCAAGCCTCCACGAGGTACTCCACCTTCTCTTATTTTACGCAAAAACAGAAGGACCAAAATTCATAGCCAATTGACAGCCCAGCCAACACCCACTCTTGACAGAATAGTTGCCTTTATCTTCAAAATGCCAGATAACAAAATCCGCCTTATCGAAGGCACAAATAGGCAACATTTATTGGTCATCTCTAACATGCTAAACAAGCAATTCATTCTAGGCAACATTTATTTTTCGTATCATCTCATTGGTCACATAAATAACAGTTTTGTCGAATCTTATTTCTAGTATAATGAATTTACAGTCCAGGATTCAACACACTAGTCATTGAATAAATCATAACAACGCTATTAAACATAGCTAGTAATTCGGTATCATAATATATACACAGCAACAAGCAATTTATTTTGATTCTAATAAATCAAGAAAGTACTAATCTCAAGTATTTAGCTCCAATCAATTCCAGTCAAATGCTAGAGACTAAATGCAATGTTACATCAATAACTTTTAATAGTATAATTCTCCACAATGGAATCAGATCTTTAACAAACAAAAAAATCTTCAAGATTCTTGCCACATATTTCCCCAAAAGAAAATAAGATTTCTAAATCAATTAAACCACAAAGATCCTGAAACAACGAACAATCAAGGATTTCCATTACCGCATTATAACAAGTACAAAAGGATTTCTCCATCATAGTATACAATTATCAGTAACAAGAAATGCTTCAACGAAGACATTTTTTTTATTTTTATTTTATTTTTAAATTGACTTAAATTAATTAAAACTTATAATAGTTACACCAAGGGCATAACCTTATATCAATCCATGAATTATAAGATCCAACATACGAAAATTTTAAACAGAATCAAACATTTAACCTTCAAGATCTTTACAGGGAAAAATACTTGAAACCTTAAATTTCACAAAAAATAGACCAAATAGAGTATATATATATATGTATAACTCAATCCATTCTATTATTATATCCATTAATCACCAAACAAACACCAAAAGTTTCAAACAACAGAAGGTCTATCCTCACTGTTCACTAATCTTTACCTTGCATTTCATATGACTTTAGCCTTTCGAATGCACAAGATACAATAAGCAATACCCAAGCTCTTCAATCAGTACTAAATATAATCAGTCCAGAATTTTCACCATCCCAAACCTAATTGACCAAATCACAGATTTATATCTTTCAAGCGTTTGAAAGACTAGTCACCAGCATTTTCACAATAACTATCAATACACAAGTTATTCATATATGTACAATCAGATAAAATTTCATGATTCCTGACTTATCCAACAGTACACTTGCAATTATTTTCTTTTCACTGACACCGTCTACTCAGTACAAAACATTCTATTATAGAAATATCCATATCATCGATGAGTCTCCACGACTTCATTACCTCTAAATTCACCAGCCAATTGGGTTACGCATCAAATACATAATTGAACTTTTATAAATTTCCCAAAAGATCTACTCCCGAGCTCTGATACCACTCTGTCACGACCCAAAATCTGGGTACGTGATTAAAATAAATAAATATACATATATATATATATATATATATATATTATATAAGAGATTTATTGAATAACAAGTAAATTATTATCTCAAAAAAATTTGATTATTACAAATGTCAACAAAGCTCTCTCTGCCAAGGGAGCAATCCGAAAATTTTCCATTTAAGAATACTAACATCAGTTCCACATAATAACTTCATCTATAAATAAATAAAAGTTTAGTAACTCATAAATTCTGAACGTCACTAACAAATTTCAATTTTTTTCTCATCTACAAGTCCCTTCTCTTCATCTTCACTAATGCGTTCCTTGCGTGGATGGACAATGTCTTGGGTTCACGAAAATCGAATATAACCGCCAAACATTAAACCGCATACCGTCGGGTGTAATGCTCGCGAACCGCCAAAACATTAACCCGTATACCGCCGGGTGTAATGTTCTATGCGGGTTAATGTTCGCGAACCACCAAACATTAACCCGCATACCGCCGGGTGTAATGCTCGTGAACCGCCAAACATCTGATCCGTAAACCGCCGGATGCAAATGTTCGTGAACCGCTAAACATCTGATCCGAAAACCGTCGGATGCAAATGTTTGCAAAACCGCTAGGCACAAAGCCCACAATACCGCCAAGCTCAAGGCTCGTGAAACCGTCAAACTCATATGACAATTCTATCCATCTCTATGTTCTCACAACGTACGTCAAACATCAAGCTTTAAACAATAAATGAACATACATATCGCCTTCTTCCGTTACCCAACATTTCCCAAATAATGGTGCTTAAACTGTATCAATGTCACACATATGCATAACAAATAGTGTACTTATTTAACAATTTCATTTGGGCTTGAGTTTGAGTTTCGCAACCCAAATGCCTACGTACCCTATATTCAATAAGGATCAAAGCCCTCGTAGTTCATCATTAATAAATCAACTGCATGCACCAGCATCGATAACATATAATTTAACATAATCATATTCAATATATTTCTCAAACCATGTTTAATAGATTTATCTCTACAAATCTATTCTCAGAATAGTAGCATATTCGCGAACATAACACATGCAATGCATGGAATACGAAAGTTATATAATCTTAATCGTATATAAACACAATTCACTAAATCAATATATTATAATCCAAGAACATTCATCAATATTTCTATATAATATCAGATTCATAGTTCATACTCAGATGATTCATATACGAACACGTGAAACACATCACCATTTCCTTACTTTACCTGATACTATACTCTTATAATATCAGTAACACGCTCATTTTCTTTTCAACAATATAATCATTCAGCCAACTCATAAACAAAATCAATAAACACATTAATTTAATTAAGTCCATATTTAATTTAAGGTTTAAAATCCCCCTAACCCGATCACGAGAAATACGATTCTAACTTTCCAGATTTGAATCCACTCCCATGACATTCACAATCACATCCACGGTAGGTAACAACAAATTATAGTACCAACAATGACAGTCAACAATGTCATCCTACACTAAGTACCAGCCGTGCTTGATTACAAGTTAACCCAAACTTGATCCTATTTTATTCAATACGCTTGCCAAGAAATATTTTGGTAAGATTCGACTAGTGAGTACAAGAACCAATTGTAATTAAATTGTATATCAGCTCAATGGTACCAGGTTCGAGCCAGAGTGAGGGAGGCCAAACGTTAAATAATAGGTACTATTGGGTCAATGGTGTGTATTGACCGGTGGTACCCACTCCACCTCATGGTGCTCAGTGCCGGTGCCTGGCCGTTGATGGCGGGATCGGAAGGGCGAGACTATGACAATAAAAGGCCGGCCTTTTATTGTCATGACCCCGCCCTTTCGGTCCCGCCATCAACGGCCAGGCACCGGCGCTGAGCGCCATGAGGTGGAGTGGGTACCATCGGTCAACACACCCGTTGACCCAATAATACCTATTATTTAACTCTTGGCCTCCCCCACTCTGGCTCGAACTTGGTATAACTACCAATCTTTACCAAAGTGAGTACCATTGAGCTGATCAGCTCAATGGTACTCACTTTGGCAAAGATTGGCTCAATGGTACTCACTTTGGCAAAGATTGGTAGTTGTACCAAGTTCGAACCAGAGTGGGGGAGGCCAAGAGTTAAATAATAGGTACTATTGGGTCAACGGGTGTGTTGACCGGTGGTACCCACTCCACCTCATGGCGCTCAGAGCCGGTGCTTGGCTGTTGATGGCGGGACAGGAAGGGCGGGGTCATGACAGTATAATTGGGCAAAGATTGTGAAAGCAATTTGATTTGTTTATGTAAAACGTGTAAAACCCATAAATTTTTTTTTTATTTTTTATTATTATTATCTTTTTTTGTAACTTTGTGTAGAGAAAGAATCTCAATTCTTTTTATTAAAAAAAAAAAAAAGTACCTCAATTATTCACAGAGAATACAATGCATACGTTTGAAAAAGTGAAATGCAATCAATGTATTTTTTTTTTTTATAAAAAAAAGATCATCATAATGTATTCTTTGTAGAGAATATAAATTATTAGAATTAAGAACAAATTTGTTCATCATTTTCACTTCATATCATCTTCACTATTCTCATTCAAGTTTTCATCATACACGACTACACTACACATAGCAAATTTTACATAATAATTCACAAGTTTCTTTTAAAATCTTCATCAAATAATCAGGTACGTAAATGTTCGCTTTGATGTTTTGTGGTATTGTTTCAAAAACTCATTAGAATTTTCATCTTTATAAATTGAAATGTACAAAATTTAATTTTGTTTTGATATGGAATTACATTGCATAAGATGTCTAGTATTAGAAATGATCCAGTATACTTGTGTCTTTGTTAATTAATTTATTGATTTTTTATTTTAACTAATTTGTTTGTTATTTTTATATACAATTGGATATTTAAAAAACTTCAAATAAATTAAATTAGATAATATTATACTATTTCTACAGAATAATATTAATTGTTGATTGGTAATATAAAATATAAAATAAAAAATACTGTTTTCATAAATAACAAATTAAATTAGAAGAATGATGGGCCTATATACATTTATTTTGTTCATAATATTGTTTTTAATTATTTATACCAGACGCATTTTCAGTGTTTTCGGTTTCTAAAAACATTAAAATCAAATGAAAATTTATGAAACAGAAAACGAAAAACAAAAATATTACCGACATGCCCTAAGAGAAAACACACCTTTTTTCTCTAGAATGGCCCTCAAAGATATTTTCCACTTTCAGCCACTTTCCATATGTCAGTGTTGCCTCTATAATAAGTTCGCTGGTGTTGTCATTGCGTCGTCGATGTTGATGATGCTTCGTTCGTTGACAATGGTTCCTTGTCGCCTGCGCTCTCTCCGTTCTCTTTGGTCGCGTTTTGAGATTTGGTTTTCTAAAGCTTTTGGGTTTGAAATAGTGAGGGAAGTGATTGTTTAAGTGGAGGGTATATGGGTAATTCCCCAAGCCATGTGGGTACAAATGATTAAACTTTTACATGTTATTAAAAACGAAACTTTAATGTTTAGGAGGGCTATTTCTGAATTTTTCCATTTAAGGTTTAAAATATGAAAGGGTAAAAACACTTCTCACCCCTAAAGTTTGACATAAATGCAGTTAGAGAACAAGTATGTATTTATCTATTTATACCTTCCCTGCTCTTAAAATGGAAATAATAAAAAGACCAAATTACCCTTAGTTATTAAAATTTAAAATGTAAGATAATATTTTTATGAAAAATAATTTAATTAAATTAATTGAAGATAGTTCTTTCAATTGAATATGAATGGAAAAAACTATTTTTAAAATTTTAAATTATTTTCATTTAATTTTTTTATTATGTTTAAAGTAAATAAAAATGTTTTTAATGTTTTTAATTATATTAATTTTTAAATAATTTTTTTTGATAGTTTTAAAATAGTAAAAAAGAAAATAGTATTTTATGAGTTATTAAATTATTTTCATTTTTAATAACTAACTTTTAAAAATAGTAAAAAAAATTTAAAATGAAGATAATTTAAAATTTATTTTCCATTTCCAAATTATTTTTTCATTTATATTAGATTGAAAGGATTATCTTCAATTAATTTAATTTAATTTTTTTTTTATATAAAGTTTTTTATCATCATTTTAAAATTTAAATAACTAATGGTAATTTGATCTTTTTATTAGTTCAATTTAAAATTTTTAATAGGAAAAGAGGTTTAAGTAGAGAAATGTATGATTGTTCTCTCTCTATATTTATATTTATGTCAAATCTCAGGAGAGGTAAGTATATTTATCTCAAATATTAATGATAACAAGGCATCGGCCCTCTTTATGGCGCCAAAACCTTTTCACTTTTGAGCGAAAAGTAACAGTTAACAATGTCTTCCTCCAAAACCCTAATGGACCTCTTTCAACCAGCCAAGCGCCTTAAACTCTCCACCTCCTCTGATAACTCCAAACTCATTCAATCCATTTCACCAAAATCACTTATTGCTGCTTCTGATTCTGATGGCACCAGCACCGTCACTCCCCAGCAAAAATCGCGCATCGAGTTCAACAAATTTCTCGCCAAATCTAAACGAAATCTCAAAATCTGTAATCAAAGAGTCTCCAAGTCCAAGGGTCAGTTTGTTGTGCTCGCTCATTTTTGTTTTCTAGGGTTTCATTTTTGTTCAAACATAGGGAGAATGTGATGTATTTTCTTTATTTCCTTTTTCAGCTGAAGGCGTGGGCTACGTGAAATTGGAAGAGCTATTGGTAGAGGAGACGTGGTTGGAGGCTCTTACTGGAGAGCTTCAAAAGCCTTATGCTAAACAATTATGTGAATTTGTTGAAAAAGAGATATGCAATGGTGGCGTGCCTATATATCCGCCGCAGCACTTGCTGTTTAATGCTCTTAACTCGACCCCTTTTGACAGAGTTAAGGCTGTTATCCTCGGACAGGTATTGATGTTTTTGTTTTGTGATCCATTTTTCTTATTTTGTTGGGATTTAGCTACTATAGTCTATACATGAACAATTAGTTTTAATTTTTGATTTTTGTAAACCTTTTGATTGAAATTTAATGACTAAAAACGCATCCAGTAACTATAAAGGTACTGTATAGTAGTTGAACCCATTTTGTTGTTATTCAGTTTTTCGATTGAGTGGTGGTACGGTGGTTCTGTGCACAAATGACTTATTTGAGGGATGGGTTGAGTGGTGGAAGACTTTTATTTATTTTTTTGGTTCCATCCGAGAGCAGAAGAGTTAAAATTCAGATGGAACTGACCTTTTGTTGTTAGTATATCGGTTATTGATCTTCATGTGCTTTTGCTTTTGGTAGGATCCTTATCACGGACCTGGTCAAGCAATGGGTCTTTCATTTTCTGTGCCGGAAGGAGTGAAGCTTCCTTCAAGTTTGTTAAATATTTTCAAGGAGCTTCATCAAGATGTTGGCTGTTCGATTCCATCTCATGGAAACCTAGAGAGATGGGCTGTTCAGGTATAAAGCTTTGAACTTTATGTACTCTGTTCTTCCTGACCCATTTATTCACTTGTCTTCTATATTTTATGACATTATTTTATGTTCTTTTTTATTTGACGGGAGACTTGTGTTAAGATTTTTCATGCAGTATTTTCTGTGCTTTTCTTAGTTTAGTTTGGTTACTGGATAATTTGTTTGTAAGTTTTTTCACATTGGCATATGTATGTTTTTTAATGCAGTTATTGTCTGCTAGTTCAGTTGTCTTTTATGTATAACTCCTTCTACCTGACTATAATTTAGTTAAAATACAGTTTTGAGTATCAATAGTTGCATCTATGTGAACAGAAACTTTGAAATTGGATTGATAGTTAAGTCTATGTATATGAAGTTGCAGAATCCTTATAGCACTGTCACTGTTTTTCTCAACAGGTAGAGTGGTGGTAATATTCTTTCTTTTTCAAATTATAAAGTGTTTGCTCAGAAAATACCCTCCTGAACTCCTCCTCCCTCCCCTCTCCCCCATTCCCCCTACTCCTCCCCTTCCCCCTTCTTTTATGTTTTATGTTAAAAATAATTCAAAGAGATTATCATGAACAAAACAAATATTATTTCTTTGTGTTTGGCTATTTCTTGTTTTCTTTTCAAACTGAACATTGCTTGACATTAATTTTTAACCTTTGTGTAGGGTGTTCTGCTCCTCAACACTGTTCTTACAGGTAATCGCCCATCTCCATTCTTGGTCCTCCATTGAATTCGTTCTCATCTTATATCAGGATCGTACTTGCTCTTAGTCATCAATTATTTTCCTTTTCTTTTTATGGCTAGAAAGATATGGAGGCATTAATTTAGGAATGGTCACCATACTGCTGAAGTCATGCTTAAAATGGGATAAATTTCTGACTATATAGCAAACATCCAAAAGTGAGATCTTGAATGGATGAACTGAATTTCTTTCCCTGTACATTGTCCACCTTCTATCATCAAGAAACTGTTAACAGAGATAATTGACATAAACACAAATCAGATCCAGTTAGAACTTTTACATAGTTCTATCATTATTGAATATGTACTTTCTTTTGTGTTATCAAGTCTTAACCTATGCATCTATTTTGTTCATCTTGTTTTACTGTCATGCAGAATGAAACTACATGGATGCTGTTGTTAGCATTTGGACACAAATACAATCCAAATGGTTTAATTAAAGAGTATAGAAGATATTTTTAATTACAATCAGGGAGGTGCCTCGTACAAGAATATGTGAAAGAGTTCTTACTGAAGATACAATCTTAAGGCCATGGTAGTTTGAATCATTGACTTCAGCTTTAGCAACTTGGCAATACACAAATTAAGAACCTTAGTCAATAAGAGAAAGTAGTTAGATCAATGATAGTGTTGTATGTCAAAATGGACGTGATATTGAATATTTCTAATGGACCATGGTCATGCTTAAACTCATTACTGAACTCATTCTCTTTTTGGATCCTGTTTGATTTTTTTGTTAGAGAAGTGGTACCCTATTTGATTATTCTCAGAAAGAAGTGGGAGCTTAGTTGATGTTGAAGTGATATTTCATGTTTTATAGAAATCAAAGATGTGATGCTCTTTCTTTAAGATTTTATTCAGGATGCTTATAATAGAAGCCATCATCACTTTTCAATTAGGATGACAAAAAAATTGGATCCTGTCTGGTCTGGACCTGATAATACCTGACCCTAGGGTGTTTAAACTTGGGACTAGGTCCATGTCTGAGTCCTGACCCTAGGACCCATGTGTCTATCATAAAAATAAATAAATTAATAATTTGTAAAAGGAATGAACCCTACGTCTTAATCATTTGAAAAGTCAACATTCTAGGTTAGATGCACCAAAAGCACCATGGCACCCATGGAGAAATCAACAATGATGATGTTTGCAATAGCAATGGCAATGGGGGAGATAGTGGTAACATTGTTGGTGAGGACTTGGATTCATTTGAAAAGTCCAAGAGACTATCGGTAGAAGAAGGTGAAGATGGTGGAACTAACAAGGTACCCAAGTTTCTTGGATTCCATCAAGTACTCAGTAAAGAAACCACTGACGTTGATTGGAGTAAAGAAATTAATGACGATGTTTGCAATAGCAATGGCAGCGAGGGCGAGAGTAGTAATCATTTTTTGCTAGGACTTGGTTAATGGTTCCAAGAGAGTACTGGCAGAGGGAGATGAAGATGGCGGAATATATTAAACTTTAATATGGTTAGTTAAGAGGTCAAGTAAATGCTTTGATATGAAGCATTTGTGCTACTTCATTTTGCTTTTGCTTTTGCTTGTAAGATGATTGAAGGTTTTTGTTTTGTTTTGTTTTGTTTTTTCCTTTTCTTTGATCTGTATATAGTCTATATAACTTATGCGATTTACCAATTTTCTCCTTTTTGCTGTTTTTGCAGTTAGGAATCATCAGCCTAATTCTCATGCAAAGAAAGGATGGGAACCTTTTACTGATGCTGTTATAAAAACAATTTCAAGAAAAAGGGAAGGAGTTGTTTTTCTCCTTTGGGGGAACTCAGCTCGAGAGAAGTCCAGGTATTTTCATTTTTTTAGGCTTTATTTTGTGGAAAATTAACTTTTATGATGGTAAAATTTGTGGGGTTCACTTTTTTTTTTTTTCACTCGAGTAAAACAAAATTTCATGTTTCTTACATACAAAAAGTGTGGTTATACCTGCACTTATCAGACAAATGAAAATTGCCTACAAACCCACTTTCTCTTCATCCCTCTGTTCTCTCAAACCCTTACCCTCTGCATGGATGGTTTGACACTTGAGCAGAAAGAAACCTATGCAGTAATGAGGGGCTATCATTCGCTTCCACTCTGTTTCTGTCTTAGGAGACAAATTTAGTAATAATTCAGCATAAGAGTGAGATTTCTCTCAAAAAAAAGACTGAAGAGGAAATTCTTGGCGGGTACTGTTGTAAGTGGCTGGCTTGGCCACTTGGATGGCACATATGGTGCTAGTGCTAGTAGTACAAGAGCTAACAGTAAAAGTGTGTTTATGCGAGGTCTAATCCTAATGGAGTTCCTCTATCTCAGCAGGTGTAGCTTACAACTCATGCTCCACAAAAGGTTAATTTAACATGATTTATCTTATCAACACAAAATACCCTATCCAAAAAAAAAAAAAAAAAAAAAACACCCAAAAAAAAACTCTAATAACTTTGACTCTAAGTTATAGTATTATCTCAAGTAGGATCTCCTCCCTCAATCTCTCCTATTTTTTCTCTTCATCTCCTTTTTTTTTTTTGGTTTCTCTTCTTTGGTTTTACTTATTACTTTTATTGTTATATCTTCTCATCGGCTTTTATTTTTCTGCTTTCAGAAAAGTAAAAAACAATTTGTTTTTCCCTTTTTTTTTCCTTGGGTACAGTAACTTTTAACCTTTTTTTTCTCCTCTTTTGATCTCATCTTCACTATAATTGTTTTTAACGCAATGCTGCTTTCATTGAAGTCTAAAAAAAGTGTGCCTTGCTTCGATCGGGCGCCATGCCTCGTGTCTTTAAAAACGATGAAGTTGGGCATGTTCTAGCACAATTGTTGAATCTCTTGGCACCAAAATTGGGCTGGTTGTGACATTAAACTCTCCCAAGTTGTCCCTTGTTCTTGGAGTTTTAAACCTACCAACCAAAACAACAAACACAAGAAGTGCATAACTTGAATTTTTTTCTCTCAATTCCACCAAAAGAAAAAAAAAAAATGAAAGGATAAAGAAGCTAACCTTTGAATTATCAACTGAACCACTGATCTAGAACTTTTAGGGGTTTTCATGATGAACTAAAGAGGAAGTAAAAAAGAGAAAAGGGAGAATACGATCTTAAGAGTATGGATTTGGTGAGGGATTGAGAGGAAGAAGAGAGAGGAAAAACAAATACGAAGCCTTTCAAAATCTTAAGTTTTCATTGTCATTAGTTGACCATACTTTCTATCAGAAATCGATAAAGAACCCTTATTTTTGTTTTTTTTTCTGGTTATTTTCTTTGTTCAATCCTTGCACATGATTGATAGAGGCACCTGTTTGTGTTTAGATGACATATGTATCCTTTTCACTTTATTAACAAACGAGGGATTAAATGTCTGTTTGTTATAAAACAAATCTTAAAAAAAATAAATTTTTTTATGGCACAATTACCCTTATTTATTAATAGGCTAATAGCTACACAGTATTTAGAGTAATTTTATTCTTAGAATACTTTAAGCATACACAAGTCTTTATGTTATGAAACAAATGCTAATCGTACTATAAATCAAGTACTATTCACAAGGGCCACAAGAGCCTTTTATATAGGTAATAGATATTTAATGTTGCTTGATGAATTAGTTGAGAAGAATTTGTGGTTTTTCCTTTGAAGAAGTTGAATGATTTTGTTATTGAACTTCTGGGGATGATTTTTAACAGGTTGATTGATGAGACAAAGCATCACATTCTCAAAGCAGCTCATCCATCTGGTTTGTCTGCAAATAGAGGCTTCTTTGGCTGCAGGTTAGTCAATTTAATCGGGAATATGTAACCGTTATGCAATTTCCTGCACATAAAGATGGACAGAAATACACATGGCATTAATTTCAATGTGTATATGCTTATTTTCTTTGAATATAAGACAAGGGTGGGTGATAGGTTGTGAATTAGTTTACTGGAATTTTGTTTCATTGGCACCTAAGTGACTTTTGCAAATTTGGTTTTCCTTTAGGGCTTTATACTAATGAAAGCTTAAAGTGACTAGATGAAAACTAAAGAGTTTTTGGAAAATGGGAGTGATTTAAATTTTATTTGACATAAGAGTATTTTGTGACTTTGAAGTTGTCTAGAAAGATAGCGGTCTTGTCACATATTGACACCTTTTGGATTTTAATGATAAATCATAATATGTTTCACCGTTAAGGAACCTCCTTTGAGAGGTAGTGAGGTACATAGAGGTTAATATTAAGGATTTTTCTTAGTGTTTTGAGCTATTTGTGGTGAGATACCTTACAGATTGTATGTATGATGCTTCCAACTTTTGGATGTGAACATACTTACAAACACTCTTCTTCTCAACTTCCTATTTATTTATTTTTTCTGAATTTTCTCTTCTTCCAGCTCTCTAACTCACAAATGCGCCCTTACACTTCCTGTCAATTGGAGTTAAACCAGGGAATAATCCATGTGTAAATTGTTTTCTCATAGCTTCTGATTTGCAACATAAAATAAAGTAATTGTTCTGGGTGGCTGTGAGATTTGGTATGCACATGTCAGATGAAGTTGTATTGAATAGAATGTCTAGGCATATATATTATCAAGAGGAAATATATATTTATGACAAAAGAAGAAAGTAAATGATATTTGGTAACCATTCTACTTCTCATGATGTGACTAGGCATTTTTCTCAGACAAACCAGATTTTGGATAAGATGGGAATTTCCCCCATAGATTGGCAACTTTGATTTGGAGCGCGCACCAGCTTTTGATGATGACTTCAATTTTGTGTATGCATGGGAAGCCTATTCGATCTCCTAGTAAGTTTTGGGGCATTGTTTACGTGTACGTAAATCAGTAAATGTGTTTGCCTGGCTTTAGACAGATTACTATAATTTATAGATATGATGTAGCATTATTGTTCGCTATGGGTTTGTTTGTATGACTAAAAACCGAAAATATTTTTCAAGGATCAGTGTTTATTTGCTATTCCAAGTAACATAATATATATATCTCATTCATAATTTAAAAAATACTCAAAATACTTAGTCGGGTGATAAAAGTGAAAATATAAACAAGATCATTTCATTATATGCTTAAAGGACGGAAAGCTCCATCTGTTCCGTATTCAACTTCCTACATACTTCTAATTTTAAATTCACAAAATGAATAGCACAATTAGATGCTTGAAGAATTTTACATTATTAGGATCCAATGCTCGCGATGTATAAATATTTTGCTAAAATGATACAAAACCGCCAATCATGAAATGAATACTTTGCTTAGATATACAATTCTAGGTCTTGAACTCTTGATAATTATATGACCAGAATTTTACCTGAATGAATAATTTAACATTCCATATTAAAAATAACATTCGATATTAAAAGAGAAAGGGATAATTACCTCGGTAGCCATCAATTTGGGTTACCACTATTAAAATGGTCATTAGACGTGGAATTGGTTTTAAAATGACAATTTTTAACGAACATTGTTATACTAATGACCATTCTGTCAAACTCCATTAAGTTTACCATTAAATAGGTTCCATATCTACTGGATTCCATATCCATTGGATTTCTTTCCAATATTGTGACTTGTGAGGGCAGATATGGAATCTAAGTCAAATGTATTTATATTTAATTTATTTGAATTACATTGGAAATAAACCAGAAAATATTCTGCATGATGTTTTTTCAGAAAAAAAAAAGAATTATATTGAAATCCAAAAAATATTAATTATGGAATAACCTTTAATTAGATTTGTATGGCATATCAACCAGATTTGGGAAGTGTATTTACTAAATTTTATTATTTTTGGTAAATTTAAAAGAAACAGTTTGGATCTGCAATTTACAATAGTAATTGAACGTGGAAGATGGAAGAAGTAGCCCTCTTGCAATACCAACGAATCACGAATCTGGATTCTCTCCTCTTACATCTCTTGATTGATTGATTGATTTTATTTTTTCGTCAAACGAAGCCACTTCAGTGCCACTCGAAAACATTATTGTTATTATAATTTTATTTCTCCTTATTGTTTGCTAAGTGTTGTGTCTCCTCCTTTGACCCCTCCAAATCCATTCTCTCTCTCTCTCTTCAAAAACGGTGCCGTTACAGAAGAAGAAGAAGAAAAAGTTGTGCAAACTTTTATACATACCTAGAATCATCATGTTCAAAGGTTGGTTTCAGATCTACAACCCACATCAAATCTTCTGTTGGAAATTCATTTTGATACCAATTAACCAAATAGATGGTCAATAGAGTAATTCTAGAAAAAGTGGGACAATTATAACGGTCATTTTTATACCGATTGACCAAATGGATGACCACAAGTAATTCTGAAAAGAAAAAAAAAAAAAAGAGAGATTATAATGGTCATTTTAATACCAAATGAACAAATTGATGGTCACTCGAGTAGTTGTAGAAAAACTTAACGGTGTTATAACGGAATGTCCATTAGTGTAACAATGTTTGTAAAAAATGATCATTTTAAAACCAATTCCCCATCTAATGGCAATTTTAATAGTGGTGATTCAAATTGATGACCACCAAAGTAATTATCCCTAAAAAGAATATAATTACATGATTACACGAATATAATCTAATAACTAGCAATGCAACCATGAAAATTCGTGAAGCTCCTTGAAACTTAGATAAATACACTAATATAGGAAATATATAGCTGCATGGAAAAAAAAAACCCACTTTGTAAGTAATTTGAACGATAGCTCTTAATAACCGCCCCTACTAAATTAATACATTTGAGACATGGGTTATGCTTACGAAAGATTTTTGGTTTTGGTAATTATTAAGAACGAATATTTTCAGAGTTTGATAAAAAACAAAATCAAGCTTTTTGGTTTTTTTTGCTTCAAAAATTTCTTGACACTAGATACTGTAGTGTTTGATAAATATAAAAAAAAAAAAAACAATTAAGCTTTTAGATGGACAAAGGGGCTCATTATAGATTTTTCACCCTGGACCTCTAAAAAGTCAGGACCGGCCCTACTTGATGATCCCTAATTAGAACACAAATCGGTCTTTGAAATGTTAGACCTTGACGACATTTCTTGACAATCTATAACTAAGATGAATTCCTTCATATTAAAAGGATATATATATATATATATATATATATATATATATAGTGAGTCTCTAATAAAGGATCTCTTATTTTAATTTCGGTTGTAGACGTGATTTCTCGATGGTCAACCGGTCAACGATTTATGTTAGTAAAACCTGTAAAAATAAATGCAATAAAGAACGTAACAAATAGTAAATAATAAAGAGGGCAAGATACGTGGTAAAACTCCGGTGATCGGAGAAACGTCCACAGGTTATTGCCTTAGCAACTAAGTCAAATCCACTATTTTGTTAAATAATACACACTCTGGTCTCTCTCTTTTGCTAAGATTTTTCACCACCCGGTTATTGTGTTTTTGTAGGTGTATTTATACATGGTGCCGCTAGGGTTTTGAACTGCTAGGGTTTTGAGCTGTGGCATACAAGTAAAGGATTGCAGAGTCGATTTTAAGACTTTTTTTCTATTTGATATTATCACGTGTTTAATGCTATGGATTCTGAATCTGCTTTGGACTCTAATTGCCTAATACTTAGGAGAGAATACCTGTTTGTTTCCTTGTTGGACTCCTGGTGGTTGTACAGTTGACCAGTGATTGCCTGTCACAGCTGTATAACTTGTATGTGGTGGAGAGACCCTTAATGTGATCGTTCATATTTGTGCCGAGTAGAGTCGAGCAAACATGGTCTTCTGCTCAGCTTACTCGGTTTTACTCGGCGTTGCTAGCCTTGTTTGTTTCTCTATTAGTGCTGTGTTAGTGCCAGATGGCCTATCCTCGTGGGATGCCAACGTGTCCTTTGAATGGTCCTAGACTTCCTACTTAGGTGGCAAGATTTGGTCTGTGCTTGCTAGTGATGTGTCTTCTTGGCGAATATTATATACAACAATACCCCCTTAAATATTTGAGCCGAGTGGACTCGTTTATCTTTAAATAGGTTGGTTTGTCTTGTTCTATCTCCACTCAGTGAAAGATATTTAAAGAATTCACTCGGTTTTTACCTGACCATACGACATTTGGTTTGGTCCAACCTGGTGTCTAGAGATAGGCTTAATTTTGAGTTTGTCGTTTTCCTCATAAATGCCCCATAAATGCAGCAATTATGACTCCTTATAAATTCGAACATTAATGACATGTCTTTAACCTTTTAGAAAAGAAAAAAGAAAATACTGGGTCATGTTCAGGTTAGAATGGAAGTGGAATATGGTGATGATAGGCTCCTGCAAACACCCAAGAAGAAAGACACATGATCAAAGCCTTTGAAAACTTGATTATTGATCAAAGTATAATTCTGATTCTATTGTTTCTGATAGAAGCACAAGAAAGTGAAGAAAAGTATAAATTAATTACCATTTCTTGGGTGTTTGTAGTGGCATCTTATCTCATACAGATGGGATTGTGTTGTAACAATTATGGCAAATTTTTGAAAAAGAAAAAGCGAAAAAGGCATCAAAGAAATATATGAAACAAAAAGAGTTTACCCTCCAACAATAATAATGGACCTAATTATTTTGAATGGTGGATCTAAAAAACTAAGAAGGCTAGCACTCTTATCACATGAACTCATGATTTTTAGATGCATTCATTGATGTAGTATTTTTATAATTATTTAATAATTCGACCTCATTAATGTTGTAATAGTACTTCTTTTATAATTGGGAAAAAGAACAGGAAAAAAAAAAGAAAAAAAGAAAAGAGTGATGGTAAGCTCCCCTAGATTTACTTACTTTCAGTAATCTCATAACAATAACAAAATAAGTGCCGGGAAACAACACTTTAAAGTTTAAATCAGTGCCGTCTCCAGACATTTTGGGGCCCGAGCAATTTTATGACATTAACAAAATTCGGGGCCCTATATAAAATTATTATCATTAACATAAAATAATATTAATAATAACATGTAGAAATTAAATGAAAACAAAAATCATACCTTTGATAAATTCGATTCTTCAAACGGCAACAACTTGAAGAAGAAAACAGAGAGGCAGAGAGAAGAAAAGAGAGAGCAAAGTGAAGGTTTTGAATTTTGATTCGTAATTAGTATCGAAGTTCGATTCTTCAAACGGCAACAACTTCAAGAAGAAAACAGAGAGGCAGAGAGAAGAAAACAGAGAGCAAAATGAAGGTTTTGAATTTTGATTCGTAATTAGTTTAGCAGGTGTTATATATACAGTCTTTCTATTATCAGTTAGAACTGACAAAAGTTATATCAGTTCCTTGTATGTGGGCCACTGAATTTAAATACTTTGACTGACAAGTGCATACAGCCAAGTCAAAGTATTTAAATCCAGTGGCCCACATACAATGAACTGATATAACTTTTGTCAAATCGAACTGATAATAGAATTTCTGGTTATATATATATATATATATTTAATAGTGCAGTGATGTCATGGTCTCAGAATCATATTGGGCCTTTAAAGTTTTTTTTTATTAATTGAGGCCTCAAAAATCATTAACAAATATTGGGCCATAGTGATGTTATGGTCTCAGAATCATATTGGGTCATTAAAGTTTTTTTTTTTTTTTTTTTTTTTATTAATTGAGGCCCCAAAAGATCATTAACAAATATTGGATCATGAGGCTCCAAAGGAGAAGAAGAAAATTGCATTAGTTGGGGGCCCCAGAATTTTGCTGGGTTGGCTGCCCTTATTGGCCGGCCCCGGTTTAAATAAGGGCCTTAAAATATTGCTAAATGGCCTCTATAAAAGTAACAAACTAATTACTAGACTTATTGAGACATGTACTAGTCAAAAGTAGGAAAATAACTTCTCACATCATTGCAACAAGTGAAGTGAATAATAGGGAAAAAGAAAAAAAAAAAAAGATAAGAGTGAAAAATTGGCAAAAAGAAGGAAAAAATGATAAAGAGTGAGAAATGGGAAAAGGAAGAAAAAAAGATAATGCATGTGGCTTCAACAAGTGGATGCTTTTCTTTTCTTTTCTTTTCTTTTTGGTAAAAATAAAATGATATAATGAATTATAGTCATCAGAAGCTGGAGGAGAGTCCTTAACCAAATTCAAGTAATATGATTATTTATTTATTTATTTATTTTATTATTTTATTTATTATATATATAAATTTGAATTGGGGCCTGGGGGATCAGCCCCTTAAGACCCGCCGGGACGGCATGCGGGACACGGCACGACACGGCACGTTTTAACAATATTAGGCCAAAGGGACACTGGTTTTATTTAAATGCCATTCTTGGCAATCTGGTTTTGAAAAAGAAAAGGATTAAAAGAAAAACAAACAGAGGCTTTCATTTTCATGCTTCAATAGTTGTATTGAAAAATCATACATCTTATATAAAATTATTTTTATATCAATAATTCATACGGAAATGTAAATTTCCCTAACATACTATTTCTCAAATAATATCATATCGACATACAATAAAAGTATAAAAAAAAATTCTATGAATCATGAAAAGACATGCATGCATAATGAGAACAAATAAAACACGTACATTAATACTACGAATCATGAAAAAAATAATAAAATAAAACAACAAATGTGAAGAAGAAGAAGAACCTTGTTGAGTTATGACAAGAGACGGAGAGTTGGTGAGTGGTGATGATAAATGAACAAAACTAACCGTTGAATTGAGTAATGATGTTAGAGAGAAATAAGAGAATGGTGTCTGTGTTTATGTTCAAGACCCTCCTCTTTATTTAGGCAAAAATTAATTTCTTTTTGTAATTATATATATATTATAAAACACAAATGCATGCTATTGAAAAGTCATCAAAACCTCAAAGTAATGTATCTGAGTGATTAACAGGTAATGCAGAGGGTTTGTCAGAGTAACATACACAGCAATTGAGGATAGGCACTCAACAAGTCAGGTGCAAATTAAGTAGGAGTATAGGACCCTAAATTTTTGTAGGATATTCAAAGATTGAGACAGTGATACTCTTTTGTTATATTTCACTATTTTTTTTTTCCCTTTATGAATATGTAACATTTTTATGAAAAAAGATGAATACATGGTAATGTAGATTTTATAGAACATTCATTTTCTCCCAATTAATAAGATTAATAATCTATAAACTGTTAACAGATTGGTCTAGTAAATTTAAGTCCAATATATTTAGTCCAAGACACAAAATAAAAAGGTTTAGTCAATGAATATCACTAATTAAGTGGACTCAAATAAGTATTCCCAGACCAACACAAAAAGGGAATCCTAAACAAAACAATTATAAATTTCTAATATTTGAAAGTGAAAAGAAATTGCCAAATAAATTGTCTTAACAATTATGAAAAGACATGCATGTATAATGAGAACAAATAAAACACGTACATTAATACTACGAATCATGAAAAAAATAATAAAATAAAAAAACAAATGTAAAGAAGAAGAAGAACCTTGTTGATCAATTATGACAAGAGAGGGAGAAGTTGGTGAGTGGTGATGATTGAGTAATGATGTTAGAGAGAAATAAGAGAATGATGTGTGTGTGTTTGTTTATGTTTAAGACACAAACACACACCATTTATATAGGCAAAAATTATTATTTTTTTAATTAATTTTTGCCTATATAAAGAGGAGTCAAGACACAAACACACACACCATTCTCTTATTTCTCTCTAAAATCATTACTCAATCATCACCACTCACCAACTCTCCCTCTCTTGTCATAACTCAATAAGGTTTTTCTTCTTCTTCACACTCACCAAAGAAACAAAAGAACAAAACGCATCAGATTTGAAGAGCAGTTGTTTCGAATTGGATTCGGATCAAAGATTGCATATTTATTTATTTATAAAACCAGTGTCCCTTTGGCCTAATACTGTTAAAATGTGCCCGCGTGGCCCCTTAAGGCCCGGCTGCCTTAACGTGACGTGTCGTGCCGTACCGTGCCATCCCACGTGTCGTCCCGACGGGTCTTAAGGGTTGGCCCCCTAGGCCCCAATTCAATTATATATATATAATTTTCAAGCTGTCTTGGTGAAGGTGAAGGCTGTAATCTGATGACTTGATTGATCTCTGATGTGTGGTGATGATTTAGTAAAGCAAAAACCAGATTCCAACAAAAAGATATAGAGAAAACAAAGTTAGAACTTATTAGAATCCATTGGACATTCAAGTAGAATAGAGTAGCTTTATTGAGTTTTGCATATAAATATGTCAAATGTCTTTATTAATTATATTTCTTTCTGCAGGATGGTGCACCAGAAAGTTGTCTTATAACTTTATAAGTCAAGTAGACTAGAATGGCCTAGGATTCTTATAAAATATTTATTAAAGCTTCTTTATCAAAGGTTGAGAGCACTAAGAATTAAATCTTACAAGGGTTTGTTTCTTTATGATTTTTTTTTTTTTTAGGATTATAAGTTTAATGAAATCTACTTATAAACAAAATTTGAGAATTTTTTAAACACTGGAGCTATTTATCCCGATTTTATTCTTTTAATAGGGGTTTCATTGTATTCTTTTGAATGTGATAGAGAGGGTCAACAGTGAAAGTGTGATAATGTGAGGTCTTTGAGAGACTTGAGAGAGTGCCACAGGGGAGGGAGATTTATGAATCTCTTTTGAGAAGTATCCTAGAGGTTTTAAGGTGGATGAGAGAGCCATGAGAGAGATTGTGGCTGCCACAAATTGAGGGAGATTTGTGAAGCTCTTGAGAGGTATCCTAGAGAAGAAAGGATTATATGGCTCAAGTATTAATCGCTATTATTTGTTAATGGTAGCATTGAATGGAATTTTGATGTATCAATGCAAAATGACATTAACATAATAAGAATACTCTAGAGTGTCTTCAATTAGTAAATCTCAGGCATTCCAAAAACTTTGTTGGTAAAGGTTTCTATTTTATGCACCTTAATTCAGTAGATTTAGTAGTCTCAACAGATTGTAAAATAGGAAAGCTTGCTCACCTTAAGAGTGGCAAGAAATTCGAAACTATCATAACAACGGACATACAAGAACCGTCTCAAGCACAATGCAAATAACTCCTCATCATAAGCAATACTAGAATTCTTTTTCGCATGGCAGGTCCATGAGCCACCATCATTTTGTTCCGTATGAACTTTACTACTTGATCCTAAACAATTTAAACCAAAATTTTACACATTAGCACATCTTTATGCTCATGTGTTTGCACAGACATATTACATATATATGTGGGGAGTTTGACTAAGAAAATACAAAAAGCTAAGCAATGGAACAGATATATAGAAAGTAATACAGTTAGCAATCAAAAATTAAAATATTTTTTTATCTAAAAAAATAAGTGATAAAGAGTGGACCTGCAGTGCACGCAAAATTACATCCAACAGTGAAGAAGAAGAAGAAGAAAAAAAATCAAGATAGAGTCACTTAGCAATACCCTCTGAATTTTGTAAAATGAAAGACAATGGAAACTGGAAAGTCTTAAAATTCTTTAGTAAACAAATCCCACAAAAAAAAGTTAAATAATGTGCCTTTTCGCACACACAAAAATGCAATTTTCTCTTATAGCTTCTACAACAATTCTACAATTCCAAAAATGTTGATATATATATATATATATATATATATATATATATACAACTTGTAAACATGATAAGATAACAATTTTATCTTTCCAAATGAAATCTACTAGCAGTTTTCACATCTCTAAAATGTTAATGCTACTTGATTTCATTATTTGTAATTCAAATAACAATTAATTGCATACTCAAACTCAAAAGAGAGATACCATTAGCTTGGATAATTCTATGCTTGAGCAATTGGGCAAGGCATGAAACGTCAAAACGACAATCCAAGTCAAGGAACATCACCAAACGCCCCAATCCACCATAGTGAACCCCATTCCAATCTTTTGGAAGAATGCAACTGATTGCAACCTGTGTATTATACATATATGTACATGTATAATACTTTTTTAATTTTTCTTTTTATTATATTGCTTTCCTTTTAATTAGGTTTTGCCCTTTTTCTTTGTTTAAGAATCTTACTTGAATTTTGTTATTGATTCTCCTCCGGCTTTGTTATTGAATTTTGTTATTGAATATATATTGGTTTTATTTATAAAACCAGTGTCCATTTGGCCTAATATTGTTAAAATGTGCCCGCACGGCCCCTTAAGGCCCGGCTGCCTTAACGTGCCGTGTCGTGCCGTGCCGTGCCATCCCGCGTGTCGTACCGGCGAGTCTTAAGGGGTTGGCCCCCCAGGCCCCAATTCAATTATATATATATAATTTTCAAGCTGTCTTGGTGAAGGTGAAGGAAAAAAAAGGAAGATATATTTAATCGATCATCAACAACACTTTTACAACCTAAAAGTATTAGATGCCACAACTTAATTTGTCCCTCAACACTTTTTTTTTTTTTTTTTTATCTCTTTTGACTCAGCTTCCACTCGCATAGACATCAAGTAAACAACTTCTCATGTGATGTGAGGTACAACAAGTGAATTATTGACAAAAAGGAAGGAAAAAAAAGAAAAAGATAAAGAGTGAATAATTAAGACTTGAAGATAAACAAAAGAAAACGCATATACACTTTCTCCTGCTTCCTCTGGTCTAACTGATAAGAAGAATAAAATGAAATACACAATGTATGAAAAGGATCCACTGCCTATTTATATAATTCCCAAGGATATCAAAGATTCGATCGAGAAAGATATCGTGCCTGGAGTTCTCAACAAGCCATTGTCTCCATCGACTTACACGGATTACTTTGCTGCCCTGCTATATGCTGAGGACCACTATATTGAGGTACACCAAATGATTATATTGTGTAATGGATTTATGGATTCATTTTTACTGACCAAAAGATAGATGCTCTTGCTTGAAGCAGAAATGGAGTGATTTTCAATTGAAGAATGTAACTTTGGAATTGCAAGAAGCAGAGATTTACAGGAAGTTCAGCAACAAAAAACACTTCCATGAGAGTGATGAGAAAAAAGTTAAACTCGTTGCAGCATTTGAGATTGACTCTGTTCCTGGGAGACGACCATATCTTTTATCAAGGGACTTTGTCTTTGCAAAACCTACGGGTAGGACGTTGATCCATTTCAGGTTAGTTTTGTGAAAACTTGTCAATTTATATCGCAACATATACAACCATAATGGCTCAAGAGGTATTATATATAGTTATAAGTATCAGTTTCTTTTTGGATTTGATAAGGTAGAATGCATCACTTCATATTTCTCATAATACTCAAATTATGAGGGCACTTCAAACCCAATTACGAATTACTATTGAAATTGGTAAGCTTTTTTGAGACATGAATTTATAAAAAAAAAAAAAAAAAAAATCGGTTCAAATTAAGAAACAAATGGAAGCTTAACGGCACGGCCGTGTCGTGCCGTGCCGTGCAATCCCACGTGCCTTCCAAAAATGAAAAATGAAAGAAAATGGCCCAAATCAATATATATATATATATATATATATAAATGGCCTAGGGGCAACAATGCCAAGACACCAGAGTATTTTGAAGATCTGTTTTGCAATCTTGAGTGTTATGAAGAATATCGAATAAGAACTAGTGGCAGATACCTCCGTCAGGTTAGGACATAAATCATAGACTATCTTATGAAGTCAAACTTATTCTAGTCTCTATTTTTGTTATAAATTATAACGACAAAACATTCATGCATGATGCTGTTTTAAATTCTAAATTTAATGTGCTTTTTAAATAATCGTCTTTAATTCATTATTAAACCAATTATAGTTAGTTACATCATGTGACATTTTTTTCTTTTCCAGGAACTTTTTCAAATAGAACATGGTGTCTGCACAAGTTGCCAATTAGACTGCCATAAACTTGTGAAGCACATAAAACCTTTATCATTGGAGAGGCGAGGAAGTAGCACCAAAAGTGGCTAGCCAGAAGAACTTGTAAGTCACCTAAATGCTAATGCCTGTTTAGTAATTCCATTAGAATGATGCTTTAATTGTAGCATACTTTGTTCTTATATGAAGTTTGCTTGTGTATATGTATGCATAGAGGTTGATAAATATTTTTATTTATGCTTACGAGTGTTGTGCAATATTACTAATCAGCTAACTGCTGGGAATGTGTTTTGGTACATTGATCATACTCCATTGAACTTTTTAGGGAAGATAAGTTTGTAACTCTACAGTGATAGGTTTTTCCAACTGTGTGGCTCTCATATTGGTACATTTTAATTTTTAAATGACCTTATTGTCTCAATTCCTGAAACCTAATGACAGTAGGTCTGATGTCTTGCAGCCTTGAGAAACTTGTAAATGATCCAACTGAGGGCAATGCAGACCACATCATTCCTGTCTATCGTGGTGGAGGTATGATGCACCTTATTTCATTTTTTTGTTAACACATAAGTGGACCGTCTATATATATATATAATAATTAATGCACAATTCCAAAACCCCAATAAATTGTAATGATTGGGAAATTTAGGGATTTAGTGAATGGCCATAATAAATAGCTTGTGTCTGTTGTAGGGAATTATCCCCCTAAGAGTCTGTCTGTGATAGTTATTGTGAGTCAGCTGTAGGGAATTATTTCCCAAGTCCTATTTGAGTCTTTTTACAATCGCTTACTATTTCCTTTAAATATGTGTCTGTAACAATCATTTGAAAACATGAAATATTACAATCATTTTCTCAACTAATTTCTACTCTCTCTCTCTCTCTCTCTAAATTCTGATCTATTTCTCTCTTCTTCAATCTTCTACAATCTGTTCTTCCATTTGAATTCCAGAAACCTTCAAACCTGCAAAATGAACCCAAAATTACATCAGAAAATATATTAAAATGCCTAGGGCATGACAAATGGTATCAGAGCATCTTTCCTGCAACCTGTGGGATTAGATCCGATTTTTTTTTTTTTTAATCTGTTCTTCTTCTCCAGCTTCTTCTGATCTTCACTGTCCAGATTTCTCTCTGAGATCTTATTCTCTTTTCTTCTCTTCAATTTGTTCTAACTTCTTCTCCCGTATTCTTCAATTCCAGCAATATTCTCCCTCAAACCTGCAGATACAGAGCCAATTTTATCACACAAAACACCACCATATCACAACTCAATTTCACTCATCATAAAACTCAACAAGAAATTCAAGTGAGCAACAAAACAGAGGCAAGCTCACATTCAACCAGAAATGTATCCCATCATATTACTGACTCAAGTGGAAATGAAGGCTAGATGGGATAAGGATTTGTGTTATAACTGTGATGACGTATATTCTTTTGAGCATCGATGTGCTAAAATACAGCTTTACATGCTCAAAAATGAGGAAGAAGGTGATGAAGAGGAAGTAGAAAATACAGAAATCGCGTTTGACAGTGATGGAGAACTTACAGAGGTTCTAGATCCAGAAGACTCAGCTAACAAGGTAATTTCTAGCTCAGATCTGGAGTCACCTATTATACCACTCCCTAACCCGAATCCAAACACACCACCAATTACCCCACCTAACCTGAACCCATCTTTCCAAACTTTTAACCTGAACACAGATCCTAACATTTCAGAACCAAACACCCTACCTAATACCAATCCTAACACCAAAACCGCCCAAGTGGTCACCAGAAACTATTACCAGACGAAAATGAGCACTCTAATACCCTCCAAACTCTCAATAATCCCAACCCAAATCCCCCAGCTAACCAGACTAAATCGTCACAAACTATCAACCAAAACATAGAAGCTTTCGTAGATGCAAACAGACCCAATCCATGGCCAAATAAGCTACCTAAACTCACCTATTTCATCAGACCCAAGCCTTGGCCAGATGAACCACCAATACACACTGGACACAAATTGAGAACAAGCTTAGAGAAGACCAGGAAACTTACTTACATACACGATGAAAATGAAGAAGTAACAAGAGGTGGTGAGGTGTCTCCTGGCTCAAATCGTCAACAGAGGAGATCGGTTGGCCAGAACCGCATCTTTCTGGTGACCGACCAAGCTCTGCAATGGAACTACCACCGATTCCGGCCAACTCTCTCACGCGCCGCTGCCCCTGCCAGATTACCCACGCCGTTCCCTGGCGAAAATCGACGCCGATCGAGACTAGAGAGGCTACTATTGGTCATTCCGGTGGAGAACCAAGCCCGAGATCGAAGGTGCGCCGTTGTTCAGTTGCCGGTGTTCGATCCCGGAGGAAAGGGATCGTTTGAAGAGAAAGGGTTTGCTTGGTTGCGATTTTGGTGGAATTTTGGCCATTTTGGAAGGATTTTTGAAGGTGATCGACGGCGGGTCAAAGCTAGTGGTCGCCGGTTTAGTGAGAGGAGAAGAATCGGAAATGAAGAAGAAGCTAGGGTTGCAAATGATTTGATAATTTGGGGATTTTTCTCTAATGACATTGGGTGTCGTTTTAATGGAGATTTGAGGTTAGGTGAAGAAAGTGTAAGGAAATGGGTTGTCGTTTTAATGGAGGTATGTAGAGAGAAGGAGGAGGATTTGAGGTGTGTTGAAGGGCGTAGAAATGAAGATGAAGAAGCTGCTAGGGTTGTTGTCTACTTGTCTGAAGGGAAGCGAAGAATTTATAGTGGGATGTGGGAACTCAAAACGACCTCGTTTGATGAGGATTTTATTCCACAAAAAACGGCACCGTTTAGAATACCAGTAGGAATTTTGTGTTACTCCAAAACGGCACCGTTTGGTGAACTGGGTCAAAAGCGCAATTGGGCCATATGCGGGTCAGCAACTCTGTTGGGCGGGGTCAGGAAAGGACTAATTGGGCCGCTTTTAATTACCGATTCCTTCAGATTTTGGGTTTTTTGGGCCATCAGCATATTTGGGCCATTATTGCAATTAGCAACCATTTCAGCTCCTTGGCAATTAGGCCACTTGCAATTAATTTTCCATTCCAGTTCATTGGACAATTGGGCCACTATTCCAAGCTTACATCCTTGAGGACAAGGGTGTTTTTAAGGGAAAGGGAATGTAATGATTGGGAAATTTAGGGATAAAATTAGGGATTTAGTGAATGTCCATAATAAATAGCTTGTGTCTGTTGTAGGGAATTATCCCCCTAAGAGTCTGTCTGTCTGTGATAGTTATTGTGAGTCAGCTATAGGGAATTATTTCCCAAGTCCTATTTGAGTCTTTTTACAATTGTTTACTATTTCCTTTAAATATGTGTCTGTAACAATCATTTGAAAACATGAAATATTACAATCATTTTCTCTACTAATTTCTACTCTCTCTCTCTCTCTCTCTAAAATTCTGATCTATTTCTCTCTTCTTCAATCTTCTACAATCTGTTCTTCCATTTGAATTCCAGAAACCTTCAAACCTGCAAAATGAACCCAAAATTACATCAGAAAATATATTAAAATGCCTAGGGCATGACATAAATATATTTGATTTTATTTATTTAAGTGAATATAGGTGTAAATATCATGTGAACCAGAATATTATTTGCACCAACTGGAATAACATATCAGGTGCTAATAATATTCCAGTTCACATAATTTATTTGAATTATTATCAGTATTTTGTCGGTTGTTTTGCAGGCTTTGGTGGATAAATTACTTGCAGCCAGACATTAAAAGGGGAAATTTCAGCAAGGAGGAAGAAGATACTATTATTAAATTACATCATATTCTTGGAAATAGGTTTGTATCTACACTATTATTAGTATATACTTGGGATACACTTTGATGAAATAACAAAAATACCCTCTCTACTATTAAGTTTGACCAGTCAACATTAATGGCAGGGAGTTCATTGTCAGTGTTTTGAAAAACTGTTTCCAACCGTGAATAGAGAAACCCAAAGTGGGTTTGCTGTAATTTTCTCTTGATCAAAATAGAAAATCTGAAAGTTTATTTTAAATTATTATTTTAAAAATAAATACAGTATATAAAATATTAAAATTTATTTTTAAAAAATAAAATAAAATATTAAAAATTTAAAATTAATTATAATATAATTATGAAAATAATTTAAATAGTGTGAACAGTGATTCTAAATTTCTAATACAACAAACAAAGCACTATCTAATACATAGAAAAAGGGTGGGTTTATGTGCTATTAGCAAATGATTTTATTTATTTTATAAAATATTATGGAAGCTTAACGGCACGGCCGTGTCGTGCCGTGCCGTGCAATCCCACGTGCCTTCCAAAAATGAAAAATGAAAGAAAATGGCCCAAATCAATAATATATATATATATATATATATATATATATATATATATATATATATCTCAAAATAGGAAAAATGCAATTCTTAGTGCTTAAGAAAAGATTGGGTGGTAAAAATTAAATTGTTGTTGTATTAGAATTGGGCCAGAAAGCCTTCCCCCAAAAAAAAAAAAAAAAAAAAAAAGGGAAAGAAAATCTGAAAGTTTGGGACTTATTTACTAATTTCCCTTAATAATTTTTGTATTTATCGTAATTACTATTCCTTACCGGGCAAGGAAGAGTAAACCCTTATTTATAAATAGTAAAAATATTCCAGTTGAGGTTCGAAATTTGGAAAGATGAAGAAATTAACAAAGATAACAAAGAGTGCCGGCTGCTTTAACGTGCCATGTCGTTCCATGCCGTGCCATCCCACGTGCCTTCCAAAAATGAAAAAGGAAAGAAAATGGCCCAAAAGCAATAATATCTCTCTCTCCCTCTCAAAATAGCATGCATTCAACTCACAAAGGTGGTAGGGGTCTTCTTAATTTCATAATTTCATAATCTCAAAATAGCATGCACTCTCTTAAGTCTATATATAACGCAGAGAGAGAGAGAGAGAGTTTCAATACCATAGATCATATCATCATCTCTCTGATTGGTTTCTGCAACTTTGCTGATCAGAATATACTTCGTTAATTTCTACACACACACACATATATATATATATATATATATATGTCATTGAGGATATCTCATTTCGGAACTCAGAAGGTATGAAAAACTAATTTTTATGCTTTTATATTCTTTTTATGCACTTATGATTACAGCAGTGATATATGGAGTTTGGGCATGGTAGTCCTCGAGTGTGCTATTGGACGATTCCCTTATATGCAATCTGAAGACCAGCAAAGTTGGCCAAGCTTTTATGAGCTTTTAGAGGCAATTGTGGAAAGCCCACCACCAACTGCTCCAGCTGATCAGTTCTCACCAGAGTTCTGTTCATTTGTATCTGCCTGGTAATGTCATTGATTTTCATTTTTCATTTATAACATTATTCAAGGCATTATCTTTATCTTTAAGCTTATAATTATTTATTTTTTCTTTATTGTTACTTCCCAAAGTTTTCTTCAGAAGTATAGAGACCATGTCTAAGCTATATCTTAAATCTGCCACCTGCTCTTTATTTTAATTATTATTCTAATTATTATTCATTGGGTGGAAATGATCTGAAGTTGATGGATTACATTGTAGATTTTCACAATTTATTTCTCACAGTATTATAGCAAGGAACCTTATTGCTATAATACTGTGAGAACATTTGCTATAACACTGCCTTTTCTGTCTTCAAAATTGAATTTGGTTTGACATAATGAGGAAGTTCAATTATCTCCCATGTCATAATATCCTTAATTTTTTAGAATTAAGGATATTATTTTAAGTAAAATTTGGATAGAAGTATTATAAATATTAAATTTTATCTTGTCAAATATAAATGATGAGATGATAAAGAAGCGAAAGAAAAAAAAAAAATATGACATGACAAAAGAGATTAGAGAAAGAGAGATAATTGAGTTGAGATTGAGCCCCTCCTCCCTCTCCTCTTCTCCTTTCTATTTTCCAATGTTATTTTTAATATTTAATTTAATTAAATATTATTTTTAATATTAATTTAATTAAATATTATTTTTAATATTTAATTAAATTATTATTTTAAAAATAAATACAGTATATAAAATATTAAAATTTATTTTTAAAAAATAAAATAAAATATTAAAAATTTAAAATTAATTATAATATAATTATGAAAATAATTTAAATAGTGTGAACAGTGATTCTAAATTTCTAATACAACAAACAAAGCACTATCTAATACATAGAAAAAGGGAGGGTTTATGTGCTATTAGCAAATGATTTTATTTATTTTATAAAATATTATGGAAGCTTAACGGCATGGCCGTGTCGTGCCGTGCCGTGCAATCCCACGTGCCTTCCAAAAATGAAAAATGAAAGAAAATGGCCCAAATCAATAATATATATATATATATATATTTATATATCTCAAAATAGGAAAAATGCAATTCTTAGTGCTTAAGAAAAGATTGGGTGGTAAGAATTATGATGTTGTTGTATTAGAATTGGGCCAGAAAGCCTTCCCAAAATGAAAAAAGAGAAAGAAAATGGCCCAAAAGCAATAATATCTCTCTCTCCCTCTCAAATAGCATGCTTAAGAAAAGAATGGGGTTTAATTTGAATTGGGCCAGAAGCCTTCCAAAAATGAAAAAAATGAGGAGATAGAAGATGGCCTAAAAGACTTCCAAAAATAATTTACTTAATGGTTAAGAAAAGAATGGGGTGGTAATTACTAAGTTGTTGTTGTATTAGAATTGGGCCAGAAAGCCTTCCCAAAATGAAAAAAAAAAAAAAAAAAAAAAAAAAAGGCCCAAAAGCAATTATATATATATATCTCCCAAAGACTTAAAATAGAAAAAAAAAGCATTTCACAAAACTCTTTACTTTCAACGTGGGATAATTTCAATAATTAATTTGCTATTGCCAACAGGAATGTAGCTCAGCTGATAGATGGAT